>JAIMZQ010000029.1:0-152316 GCA_020698575.1 Bostrychus sinensis
AAACACATGGACCACCTGTCCACTTCTGAACAACATGGCTGGCTCACCTTGGTCCACTCTGAACAACATGGACCACCTGTCCACTTCTGAACACATAGGGCACCTGTCCACTCGAAGTCTTGAACACATGGACACCTGTCCACTTCTGAACACATGGTCACCTGTTCCACTCTGAACACATGGACACCTGTCCACTCTGAACACATGTCACCTGTCCACTCTGAACACATGGATCACCTGTCCACTCTGAACACATGGTCACCTGTCCACTCTGAACACATGGACACCTGTCCACTCTGGAACACATGGTCACCTGTCCACTCTGAACACATGGACACCTGTCCACTCTGAACACATGGTCACCTGTCCACTCTGAAACACATGGGACACCTGTCCACTCTGAACACATGGACCCTGTCCACTCTGAACACATGGTCACCTGTCCACGTCTGAACACATGGACACCTGTCCACTCTGAACACATGGTCACCTGTCCACTCTGAACACATGGACACCTGTCCACTCTGAACACATGGTCACCTGTCCACTCTGAACACATGGACACCTGTCCACTCTGAACACATGGTCACCTGTCCACTCTGAACACATGGACACCTGTCACTCTGAACACATGGACACCTGTCCACTCTGAACACATGGACACCTGTCCACTCTGAACACATGGTCAACCTGTCCACTCTGAACACATGGACACCTGTCCACTCTGAACACATGGACACCTGTCCACTCTGAACACATGGACACCTGTCCACTCTGAACACATGGTCACCTGTCCACTCTGAACACATGGACACCTGTCCACTCTGAACACATGGTACACCTGTCCACTCTGAACACATGGTCACCTGTCCACTCTGAACACATGGACACCTGTCCACTCTGAACACATGGACACCTGTCCACTCTGGACACATGGACACCTGTCCACTCTGATCACATGGACACCTGTCCACTCTGAACACATGGTCACCTGTCCACTCTGAACACATGGACACCTGTCCACTCTGAACACATGGACACCTGTCCACTCTGAACACATGGACACCTGTCCACTCTGAACACATGGTCACCTGTCCACTCTGAACACATGGTCACCTGTCCACTCTGAACACATGGACACCTGTCCACTCTGAACACATGGTACACCTGTCCACTCTGGAACACATGGACACCTGTCCACTCTGAACACATGGACACCTGTCCACTCTGAACACATGGACACCTGTCCACTCTGAACACATGGACACCTGTCCACTCTGAACACATGGACACTCTGAACACATGGACACCTGTCCACTCTGAACACATGGACACCTGTCCACTCTGAACACATGGTCACCTGTCCACTCTGAACACATGGACACCTGTCCACTCTGAACACATGGACACCTGTCCACTCTGAACACATGGACACCTGTCCACTCTGAACACATGGTCACCTGTCCACTCTGAACACATGGACACCTGTCCACTCTGAACACATGGTCACCTGTCCACTCTGAACACATGGACACTTTTCCACTCTGAACACATGGTCACCTGTCCACTCTGAACACATGGACACCTGTCCACTCTGAACACATGGTCACCTGTCCACTCTGAACACATGGACACCTGTCCACTCTGAACACATGGTCACCTGTCCACTCTGAACACATGGACACCTGTCCACTCTGAACACATGGTCACCTGTCCACTCTGAACACATGGACACCTGTCCACTCTGAACACATGGACACCTGTCCACTCTGAACACATGGTCACCTGTCCACTCTGAACACATGGACACCTGTCCACTCTGAACACATGGTCACCTGTCCACTCTGAACACATGGACACCTGTCCACTCTGAACACATGGTCACCTGTCCACTCTGAACACATGGACACCTGTCCACTCTGAACACATGGACACCTGTCCACTCTGATCACATGGACACCTGTTCACTCTGAACACATGGACACCTGTCCACTCTGAACACATGGACACCTGTTCACTCTGAACACATGGACACCTGTCCACTCTGAACACATGGACACCTGTCCACTCTGGACACATGGACACCTGTCCACTCTGAACACATGGACACCTGTCCACTCTGAACACATGGACACCTGTCCACTCTGAACACATGGACACCTGTCCACTCTGAACACATGGACACTCTGAACACATGGACACCTGTCCACTCTGAACACATGGACACCTGTCCACTCTGAACACATGGTCACCTGTCCACTCTGAACACATGGACACCTGTCCACTCTGAACACATGGACACCTGTCCACTCTGAACACATGGACACCTGTCCACTCTGAACACATGGTCACCTGTCCACTCTGAACACATGGACACCTGTCCACTCTGAACACATGGTCACCTGTCCACTCTGAACACATGGACACCTGTCCACTCTGAACACATGGTCACCTGTCCACTCTGAACACATGGACACCTGTCCACTCTGAACACATGGTCACCTGTCCACTCTGAACACATGGACACCTGTCCACTCTGAACACATGGTCACCTGTCCACTCTGAACACATGGACACCTGTCCACTCTGAACACATGGTCACCTGTCCACTCTGAACACATGGACACCTGTCCACTCTGAACACATGGACACCTGTCCACTCTGAACACATGGTCACCTGTCCACTCTGAACACATGGACACCTGTCCACTCTGAACACATGGTCACCTGTCCACTCTGAACACATGGACACCTGTCCACTCTGAACACATGGTCACCTGTCCACTCTGAACACATGGACACCTGTCCACTCTGAACACATGGACACCTGTCCACTCTGATCACATGGACACCTGTTCACTCTGAACACATGGACACCTGTCCACTCTGAACACATGGACACCTGTTCACTCTGAACACATGGACACCTGTCCACTCTGAACACATGGACACCTGTCCACTCTGGACACATGGACACCTGTCCACTCTGAACACATGGACACCTGTCCACTCTGAACACATGGTCACCTGTCCACTCTGAACACATGGACACCTGTCCACTCTGAACACATGGTCACCTGTCCACTCTGAACACATGGTCACCTGTCCACTCTGAACACATGGACACCTGTCCACTCTGAACACATGGACACCTGTCCACTCTGGACACATGGACACCTGTCCACTCTGAACACATGGACACCTGTCCACTCTGAACACATGGACACCTGTCCACTCTGAACACATGGACACCTGTCCACTCTGAACACATGGACACTCTGAACACATGGACACCTGTCCACTCTGAACACATGGACACTTGTCCACTCTGAACACATGGTCACCTGTCCACTCTGAACACATGGACACCTGTCCACTCTGAACACATGGACACCTGTCCACTCTGGACACATGGACACCTGTCCACTCTGAACACATGGACACCTGTCCACTCTGAACACATGGACACCTGTCCACTCTGAACACATGGACACCTGTCCACTCTGAACACATACACTCTGAACACATGGACACCTGTCCACTCTGAACACATGGACACCTGTCCACTCTGAACACATGGACACCTGTCCACTCTGAACACATGGACACTCTGAACACATGGACACCTGTCCACTCTGAACACATGGACACCTGTCCACTCTGAACACATGGACACCTGTCCACTCTGAACACATGGACACCTGTCCACTCTGAACACATGGACACCTGTCCACTTCTGAACACATGGTCACCTGTCCACTCTGAACACATGGACACCTGTCCACTCTGAACACATGGACACTCTGAACACATGGACACCTGTCCACTCTGAACACATAGACACTCTGAACACATGGACACCTGTCCACTCTGAACACATGGACACCTGTCCACTCTGAACACATGGACACTCTGAACACATGGACACCTGTCCACTCTGAACACATAGACACTCTGAACACATGGACACCTGTCCACTCTGGACACATGGACACCTGTCCACTCTGGACACATGGACACCTGTCCACTCTGAACACATGGTCACCTGTCCACTCTGAACACATGGACACCTGTCCACTCTGAACACATGGTCACCTGTCCACTCTGAACACATGGACACCTGTCCACTCTGAACACATGGTCACCTGTCCACTCTGAACACATGGTCACCTGTCCACTCTGAACACATGGACACCTGTCCACTCTGAACACATGGACACCTGTCCACTCTGGACACATGGACACCTGTCCACTCTGATCACATGGACACCTGTCCACTCTGAACACATGGTCACCTGTCCACTCTGAACACATGGACACCTGTCCACTCTGAACACATGGACACCTGTCCACTCTGAACACATGGACACCTGTCCACTCTGAACACATGGTCACCTGTCCACTCTGAACACATGGTCACCTGTCCACTCTGAACACATGGACACCTGTCCACTCTGAACACATGGACACCTGTCCACTCTGAACACATGGACACCTGTCCACTCTGAACACATGGACACCTGTCCACTCTGAACACATGGACACCTGTCCACTCTGAACACATGGACACCTGTCCACTCTGAACACATGGACACTCTGAACACATGGACACCTGTCCACTCTGAACACATGGACACCTGTCCACTCTGAACACATGGTCACCTGTCCACTCTGAACACATGGACACCTGTCCACTCTGAACACATGGACACCTGTCCACTCTGAACACATGGACACCTGTCCACTCTGAACACATGGTCACCTGTCCACTCTGAACACATGGACACCTGTCCACTCTGAACACATGGTCACCTGTCCACTCTGAACACATGGACACTTTCCACTCTGAACACATGGTCACCTGTCCACTCTGAACACATGGACACCTGTCCACTCTGAACACATGGTCACCTGTCCACTCTGAACACATGGACACCTGTCCACTCTGAACACATGGTACACCTGTCCACTCTGAACACATGGACACCTGTCCACTCTGAACACATGGTCACCTGTCCACTCTGAACACATGGACACCTGTCCACTCTGAACACATGGACACCTGTCCACTCTGAACACATGGTCACCTGTCCACTCTGAACACATGGACACCTGTCCACTCTGAACACATGGTCACCTGTCCACTCTGAACACATGGACACCTGTCCACTCTGAACACATGGTCACCTGTCCACTCTGAACACATGGACACCTGTCCACTCTGAACACATGGACACCTGTCCACTCTGATCACATGGACACCTGTTCACTCTGAACACATGGACACCTGTCCACTCTGAACACATGGACACCTGTTCACTCTGAACACATGGACACCTGTCCACTCTGAACACATGGACACCTGTCCACTCTGGACACATGGACACCTGTCCACTCTGAACACATGGACACCTGTCCACTCTGAACACATGGACACCTGTCCACTCTGAACACATGGACACCTGTCCACTCTGAACACATGGACACTCTGAACACATGGACACCTGTCCACTCTGAACACATGGACACCTGTCCACTCTGAACACATGGTCACCTGTCCACTCTGAACACATGGACACCTGTCCACTCTGAACACATGGACACCTGTCCACTCTGAACACATGGACACCTGTCCACTCTGAACACATGGTCACCTGTCCACTCTGAACACATGGACACCTGTCCACTCTGAACACATGGTCACCTGTCCACTCTGAACACATGGACACCTGTCCACTCTGAACACATGGTCACCTGTCCACTCTGAACACATGGACACCTGTCCACTCTGAACACATGGTCACCTGTCCACTCTGAACACATGGACACCTGTCCACTCTGAACACATGGTCACCTGTCCACTCTGAACACATGGACACCTGTCCACTCTGAACACATGGTCACCTGTCCACTCTGAACACATGGACACCTGTCCACTCTGAACACATGGACACCTGTCCACTCTGAACACATGGTCACCTGTCCACTCTGAACACATGGACACCTGTCCACTCTGAACACATGGTCACCTGTCCACTCTGAACACATGGACACCTGTCCACTCTGAACACATGGTCACCTGTCCACTCTGAACACATGGACACCTGTCCACTCTGAACACATGGACACCTGTCCACTCTGATCACATGGACACCTGTTCACTCTGAACACATGGACACCTGTCCACTCTGAACACATGGACACCTGTTCACTCTGAACACATGGACACCTGTCCACTCTGAACACATGGACACCTGTCCACTCTGGACACATGGACACCTGTCCACTCTGAACACATGGACACCTGTCCACTCTGAACACATGGTCACCTGTCCACTCTGAACACATGGACACCTGTCCACTCTGAACACATGGTCACCTGTCCACTCTGAACACATGGTCACCTGTCCACTCTGAACACATGGACACCTGTCCACTCTGAACACATGGACACCTGTCCACTCTGGACACATGGACTACCTGTCCACTCTGAACACATGGACACCTGTCCACTCTGAACACATGGACACCTGTCCACTCTGAACACATGGACACCTGTCCACTCTGAACACATGGACACTCTGAACACATGGACACCTGTCCACTCTGAACACATGGACACTTGTCCACTCTGAACACATGGTCACCTGTCCACTCTGAACACATGGACACCTGTCCACTCTGAACACATGGACACCTGTCCACTCTGGACACATGGACACCTGTCCACTCTGAACACATGGACACCTGTCCACTCTGAACACATGGACACCTGTCCACTCTGAACACATGGACACCTGTCCACTCTGAACACATACACTCTGAACACATGGACACCTGTCCACTCTGAACACATGGACACCTGTCCACTCTGAACACATGGACACCTGTCCACTCTGAACACATGGACACTCTGAACACATGGACACCTGTCCACTCTGAACACATGGACACCTGTCCACTCTGAACACATGGACACCTGTCCACTCTGAACACATGGACACCTGTCCACTCTGAACACATGGACACCTGTCCACTCTGAACACATGGTCACCTGTCCACTCTGAACACATGGACACCTGTCCACTCTGAACACATGGACACTCTGAACACATGGACACCTGTCCACTCTGAACACATAGACACTCTGAACACATGGACACCTGTCCACTCTGAACACATGGACACCTGTCCACTCTGAACACATGGACACTCTGAACACATGGACACCTGTCCACTCTGAACACATAGACACTCTGAACACATGGACACCTGTCCACTCTGGACACATGGACACCTGTCCACTCTGGACACATGGACACCTGTCCACTCTGAACACATGGACACCTGTCCACTCTGAACACATGGTCACCTGTCCACTCTGAACACATGGTCACCTGTCCACTCTGAACACATGGACACCTGTCCACTCTGGACACATGGACACCTGTCCACTCTGAACACATGGACACCTGTCCACTCTGAACACATGGACACCTGTCCACTCTGAACACATGGTCACCTGTCCACTCTGAACACATGGACACCTGTCCACTCTGAACACATGGACACTCTGAACACATGGACACCTGTCCACTCTGAACACATGGACACTCTGAACACATGGACACCTGTCCACGCTGAACACATGGACACCTGTCCACTCTGAACACATGGTCACCTGTCCACTCTGAACACATGGACACCTGTCCACTCTGAACACATGGACACTCTGAACACATGGACACCTGTCCACTCTGAACACATGGACACTCTGAACACATGGACACTCTGAACACATGGACACCTGTCCACTCTGAACACATGGACACCTGTCCACTCTGAACACATAGACACTCTGAACACATGGACACCTGTCCACTCTGGACACATGGACACCTGTCCACTCTGGACACATGGACACCTGTCCACTCTGAACACATGGTCACCTGTCCACTCTGAACACATGGTCACCTGTCCACTCTGAACACATGGACACCTGTCCACTCTGAACACATGGACACTCTGAACACATGGACACCTGTCCACTCTGAACACATGGACACTCTGAACACATGGACACCTGTCCACTCTGAACACATGGACACTCTGAACACATGGACACCTGTCCACTCTGAACACATGGTCACCTGTCCACTCTGAACACATGGACACCTGTCCACTCTGAACACATGGTCACCTGTCCACTCTGAACACATGGACACCTGTCCACTCTGGACACATGGTCACCTGTCCACTCTGAACACATGGACACCTGTCCACTCTGAACACATGGACACCTGTCCACTCTGAACACATGGTCACCTGTCCACTCTGAACACATGGACACCTGTCCACTCTGGACACATGGTCACCTGTCCACTCTGAACACATGGACACCTGTCCACTCTGGACACATGGACACCTGTCCACTCTGAACACATGGACACCTGTCCACTCTGAACACATGGTCACCTGTCCACTCTGAACACATGGACACCTGTCCACTCTGAACACATGGTCACCTGTCCACTCTGAACACATGGACACCTGTCCACTCTGAACACATGCCACCTGTCCACTCTGAACACATGGACACCTGTCCACTCTGAACACATGGACACCTGTCCACTCTGAACACATGCCACCTGTCCACTCTGAACACATGGACACCTGTCCACTCTGAACACATGGACACCTGTCCACTCTGGACACATGGACACCTGTCCACTCTGAACACATGGACACCTGTCCACTCTGAACACATGGACACTCTGAACACATGGACACCTGTCCACTCTGAACACATGGACATCTGTCCACTCTGAACACATGGACACCTGTCCACTCTGGACACATGGTCACCTGTCCACTCTGAACACATGGACACCTGTCCACTCTGAACACATGGACACCTGTCCACTCTGAACACATGGTCACCTGTCCACTCTGAACACATGGACACCTGTCCACTCTGAACACATGGTCACCTGTCCACTCTGAACACATGGACACCTGTCCACTCTGAACACATGGACACCTGTCCACTCTGAACACATGGTCACCTGTCCACTCTGAACACATGGTCACCTGTCCACTCTGAACACATGGACACCTGTCCACTCTGAACACATGGTCACCTGTCCACTCTGAACACATGGACACCTGTCCACTCTGAACACATGGACACTCTGAACACATGGTCACCTGTCCACTCTGAACACATGGACACCTGTCCACTCTGGACACATGGTCACCTGTCCACTCTGAACACATGGACACCTGTCCACTCTGAACACATGGACACCTGTCCACTCTGAACACCTGTCCCACCTGTCCACTCTGAACACACGGACACCTGTCCACTCTGAACACATGCCACCTGTCCACTCTGAACACATGGACACCTGTCCACTCTGAACACATGGACACCTGTCCACTCTGAACACATGGACACTCTGAACACATGGACACCTGTCCACTCTGAACACATGGACACCTGTCCACTCTGAACACATGGACACCTGTCCACTCTGAACACATGGACACCTGTCCACTCTGAACACATGGACACCTGTCCACTCTGAACACATGGACACCTGTTCACTCTGAACACATGGTCACCTGTCCACTCTGAACACATGGACACCTGTCCACTCTGAACACATGGACACTCTGAACACATGGTCACCTGTCCACTCTGAACACATGGACACCTGTCCACTCTGAACACATGGACACCTGTTCACTCTGAACACATGGACACCTGTCCACTCTGGACACATGGTCACCTGTCCACTCTGAACACATGGACACCTGTCCACTCTGAACACATGGACACCTGTCCACTCTGAACACCTGTCCCACCTGTCCACTCTGAACACATGGACACCTGTCCACTCTGAACACATGCCACCTGTTCACTCTGAACACATGGACACCTGTCCACTCTGAACACATGGACACCTGTCCACTCTGAACACATGGACACTCTGAACACATGGTCACCTGTCCACTCTGAACACATGGACACCTCTCCCACCTGTCCACTCTGAACACATGGACACCTGTCCACTCTGAACACATGGACACTCTGAACACATGGACACCTGTCCTCTCTGAACACATGGACACCTGTCCACTCTGAACACATGGACACCTGTCCACTCTGAACACATGGTCACCTGTCCACTCTGAACACATGGACACCTGTCCACTCTGAACACATGGACACTCTGAACACATGGTCACCTGTCCACTCTGAACACATGGACACCTGTCCACTCTGAACACATGGACACCTGTTCACTCTGAACACATGGACACCTGTCCACTCTGGACACATGGTCACCTGTCCACTCTGAACACATGGACACCTGTCCACTCTGAACACATGGACACCTGTCCACTCTGAACACCTGTCCCACCTGTCCACTCTGAACACATGGACACCTGTCCACTCTGAACACATGCCACCTGTTCACTCTGAACACATGGACACCTGTCCACTCTGAACACATGGACACTCTGAACACATGGTCACCTTCCACTCTGAACACATGGACACCTGTCCACTCTGAACACATGGTCACCTGTCCACTCTGAACACATGGACACCTGTCCACTCTGAACACATGGACACCTGTCCACTCTGAACACATGGACACTCTGAACACATGGTCACCTGTCCACTCTGAACACATGGACACCTCTCCCACCTGTCCACTCTGAACACATGGACACCTGTCCACTCTGAACACATGGACACTCTGAACACATGGACACCTGTCCACTCTGAACACATGGACACCTGTCCACTCTGAACACATGGTCACCTGTCCACTCTGAACACATGGCTGAAGGTGACACAGTGTATTATAAAGTGTCTTTGTCCTCATGAGAGCAGCAGTGTTGAGCTCAGTATTATAAGGCTTCAGAACAGACTCCATGAATAGACTCCAAGCCGCTCATGTGTTCTTGAGTCAGAATTACGTCTTATTCATATATTTTTTGTCAGTGGTTTTTTTACTGCTCATAAGCACTAATTAAGAGATACAGGCATTGCATAGGCTCGGTAAAGTGAGATTAACTTATAATGACTCATTAAAATTCATAGGGCAGCATTACAAACAGTAAGTAAAGTGGGGTTTCCCCTCATACATAAGCACTAATTCAGTTTAATACAGTTAATTCAATTTTTATATATATAAAAACTGTTTAATTATATAAAACATCTTATAGAAAAAATCTTTCTATTTATTTGGTCTTTAGGGCCTTATAAACTACACTTCCCATCTGCCCAGTGGTCATCAAGCTGCACCAAGTGGACACCAACCATTCGAGACCTGGTTGCATACAGAAACTGGCCTGCAACCACCAGCTGTCAAACTTTGTACACATTTGATGTTCACATCATTTGAGCAGCTTAAGAACTCCAGTCCAGCATTTTCACAGCAAGCATGTCTCTGAATGCTGGAACACAGAGCAGTCCAAACTGGGAGGGTATAAAACCTAGACACTGATATAAATATTTGTATGTAGTAAGTAAGTAAGGAAGTTTTTTCTCTCCAGGAAGGAACAATCTGTGGTGACACTTTCCACTGAAGCTTTCGTGAGATTTTGCACTGCAATTACAAGGAAAATGACTTGTGTCTGGAGGAGGCCTTTGTATGTCCAGCCTGTACCCCTGATGTGTTTGCTGCATCTGCTGATGGTAACCGAAAGCATTACCGTTTCCTGAACAGCAAAGGGTTGGTCCATTGTGGTACATTCTGATAATTATTCTTACACAAACAATGCCCTAATATAACAATTGACTAAAACATTGTGCAGTATGGATGAGACTGCACTGTTTGATGGAACTTTCATTGCCAAGGACAGGGAAGTGGAAGTTTTTCTTGAACATGTTCGGAGCCACATGCCCAGTGTAAGTACAGGTGATACTTGCGTTGTCTTATACTCTGTGTTTTATTTGTGCTAATATTTTATGATTGGGTTTGTCTACTTTAGAAAACAGGTCTTTCTGCTTGTGGCCCTGCATCATTCAAAGCAGGCAAAGAAACATCAAACAAGTCTAGGTCAAAGATAGATGAGGAGGGTCTGGAACTAGCTGTCTGCAGACACGGTCTCCTGCTGAGAGCTCTGAACCATTACCGAGGAGAGATCTTTGCCTACCCTTTGTTTTTACAAAAGGAGCTGTCCAGAACCACCAATGTGACATTCTGTTGCATGGATATCACCTGCAAGTACGTATAAGCATATAATATATAAGTATTTATCACATAAACTACTTGTATAGTGCTTTTTAGCAACATAATTGAACTCTCTAATACCTTTTTGTAGATACTGGCCATATTTGGAGAAGGTGGCACAAAAATGGCCAGAGCTGCAGCCACTAACAGATATGAAGCCATTTCTGTCTGTTATGCGTGCCAAGGCACATACGGGCGAGTGTGAGGCAAGTGTTTTACATTCAACTGTTTGACATTTATATTTCATAAAATCATATTTGGAAACAATGTGATTGTTTTTTGTTGCAGGTGAAATGGGGAGGAAGAAGTCAGAGCGGTGCAGGAAAAACCATTGGTGAAGAAGTTGAACAGGTCCTCAGTTTTCTTTCCAGGGCAGCTCTAACGACTAAGTACATGTCAAAGGCTGGTGAGTAATATTACTGCAAGCTTTTTCTGATAAACCTCATGTAGCTTATGTTTTATAGCTTTGCTTTTGTTACCTTTTAGCCACAATAGACATGCTAACTGTGCTCGCCATTGGGTGGAATCATAGGAAAGTTGATGGCCTCCACAAATCACTGGCAAGTCGCTACATCAAAGTAAGCACACTAGAATCAAACATAAGTTAGATCCATAAGTATTTGGACACTGACACAAGCGCTGTTATTTTAGCTGTTAACCAAAACAAATTAAATTACAGTTAAATGATTCATATGTGCTTAAAGTCAGACTCTCAGTTGTAATTTGAGAGTAATCGCATCCAAATCAGAGGAAAGGTTTAGGAAAACAGCTCTTTAATCTGTAGCTGCCTCTTTTTCAGTCATTGCTTGCGTTTCAGTCTTTCTGCCTTAAGTTTTGTCTTAAACAAGTAAAATGCAGCTGGACTGGGCTGAGATCTGGTGACTGACTCGGCCACTGTAGAAGATTTCAATTCTTTGCTTTAAAAAACTCCTGGGTTGCTTTTGCAGTGTGTTTTAGGTCATTGTCCGTCTGTGCTGTGGAGCACCTCTCATCAACTTTGTGTGTTTTGTCTGAATCTGAGCAGAAAGATTATCTCTATACACTTCAGAATTTCCTCCTCTGCTTCTGTCTCTGTCACATCCTCAGTAAACAGCAGAGACCCAGTGCCAGTGGAAGTTCTGCAGCTCATGCATCACTGCTCCACCAGGTTTTACAGAAGATGTGCTGTGCTGTGGATCCTGAGTTGTTCCAAGCCTTCTTCAGACTTTTCTCTGCCCATCATTGTGGTACAGGTCTGAGTCTGCCTCAGGTTTGTCTGAGTCTCATCTGTCCAAAGAATGCTGTTCCAGACCTGGGCTGGCTTCTTTAGGTGTTTTAGGCCAAGTCAAATGTGATCTTTCTATTGTTGAGGCTGCTGAAGCCTGCAGCTTGTGGTGAACCCTCTGTGTTTTCTCTCATGAAGTCTTCTCGTTATGTTGGACCTAGACTCTGTTAGACCTACTTCCTGGAGAGTGTTCTACTCTAAGGTGAGTGTCATGAAGGTGATTATCACCATTTTGTGATCCAGCCTAAGGATGTTCTGGTTCACTTCCACTGAGAGACTGTATGTTGTGATTTCACAAAAACAGCTTTCAAATCCAAACATAAAACCTGGAATCAAGTCCAGACCTTTTACCTGCTCAGTTTATGATGAATTAATGAGGGACATAGCTAATGCAGCTCAAGAAATAGCTTTTGAATCATCTGTCCAATTACTTTTGAGCCTCTAAAAAAGAGGCTGATGCACCTTAAAGAGCTGTAATTCCTAAACCTTTTGTCCGATTTGGATGTAAATGCTCTCAAATTACAGCTGAAACTCTGCACTGTATAAAGCATAATATGTTTTGTATTCCTTTCTGTAATAGTCAAGTGAACGGGCAAACATAGAACAGGAAACCCTTGAGGCTCTCAGGAAAGTGTTAAGGTTTTGCGGAACGCAGGAGGGATGGACCCAAAGGTGCGGACAAAAAGTACTTTAATATAACTTATGGCAATAACGAGACACGGGGGTACACGAAAACCACGACGAGACTCAACATACTACACACTAAACAAACTAAATGAACCCACAAACACCTGGGGAGGACACAGGACATAAATACACGAGGGAATGAGACACAGGTGAAAAACATCAAGGCGGGGCAGGTAATCAAACACGCGGGAAACACAAGAGGCAGGAAGAAAACTGGGAAAACAAGGAAACAAACTGGGAATACAAAATAAAACAAGGGAAACAAATACAGAAAACAAGACAAAGACACGAGACATAACAGAAAGAACAGGATCTTGCTGATGACACCGTGGAGCAGTGGCTGTGTGACGTCAGGCAATGGGCAGAAACAGGTACGATAACGAGCTCTTTGTATTGCTGTGCAATGTCAAATTAATAGAAAATATTTGTTGTTAACTATCACAGTTTTAGAGAGAGCTTCATCCCATGCCAGCCAGGAGGAGCTGCAGCAGGAAATGGATGCCTTGATTTACAGTTTCAGGCGAAAGAAACACAACCTTTATCGTCATAATGTTCTGTATAAGTGACAAATTATAACAACTCTGAGATCTACATTTTTTTATTTGTTAAGTCACAAAAAATATATCTAAAGTTTACAGACAGCAACCGATCAAGACAGTCCACCCGTCGAAGACTTGCTAAGCTAAAGACCAAACTAAAGGAAGCTGCAAGTGCGTACAATGGCATGGTACCAGAGGACGAGACCATTGACCTGGAAGCAGCCTGCAGTCTTTCAGAGAGCTCCCTGCTGCCTTGGGAAACACAGGGGCACAGTAAGTACAGTCTTATTCATTTTGCAGCCCATTTCTGATTCTGCATCTTTAGTCTTTAGCTACAACCTATTAAACTGTTGTGATTTGCCCTTATAGTAATGCCATTTGTCTTTATGTTATTCAGTTTCAGGTGTGCGGATGAAACCAGGTGATGCTTGTTTTGCGGTTACCTGCAAAGTATGACTGACAGACTGAATGGTCTGATAGCACACGCCGCAGAGGACATAGCAAACAATGGTCAGCTTTATCTAGTGTTACTATATTTTTCTTCACAAAATTTGTAGTATAATTTGAAGTGACCCTTGACATTTTCTGTCCAAACTACAAACATGTCCTGAGGAACTGACAGAGGAGGGCTACCAGGGACTGCACTGTTGCCTCCTTCGTAAACGACACCTCCTGAAGGAACATCTACAAGAAGCTGCGGGGACCTACCTGCGTGTAGCAACAAACACTTTTGTATGGTGTGAACAGGAACAGGAGGACAATGCAGAAGAAAACTCAGGCTCAGAGGTGTCTGATGATGACATGCAACAGTGGACAAAACAGTATCTTGTTATCTTGTATCTTCTTATAACTTAGCATTTTTGTCAGTACTGTCACACTGTGTTGAATGTTCAATTGTAAATAAAGTGTCTCCCATTAGTCTTTTACAGCCTAGGACCTTACCATAAGTCAGAATTTTGGTAAATGCTATAACTGTACTGAGACATCACGCTACACTTTGTTACGCTGCTGTTACCTTGCTATACATGGCCTTCCCTGTTTAAGTTACAGTTGTTTCAATATCATGAAAGAAACCGACCACAGTGACCTAATCCTCCCATCCACTGCTTCTGCTGACCCTGTCTCTTCTCTGTTCCTTGTCTAAAGCTGGGGACACACTACACGATTTTCTCAGTCGTTACAGATTCTGAAAAGACTAGGAGCCCACACTAACGACTGGTTTCAGCAGATTTAGTTCTGACGACTGAAAGACTGGGGCTCACACACTACAAGATCTGTAACTGCAACTGACGCCAAACAAACGCAGCAAACTCTGGCGGGGAACTCGCGAGAACTAAACGGTAAACAAACATGGAGCTCCCTGGGTCGCTGTTGCCGTTGTGTGCAGCTCTCTGTTTGGAAAAAGGGAAAGAAAAAACAGCTAAGTATCCAGTTTCACTTGGGTAGTGCTCAACTTTCTTCGGTGTTTGCCATGGTTGTTTATGTTTTCTTCTTCTTCAAATTTCCGCTTATATTTTCCCGCCGCTTCCTGTTTCTTCGTCTGCGTCCTGACGCTATTTCCTGTGTCCCATCAACTGTTTTTCATCGCCCGCTGGACTCCATGAATTCCCAGTTGGATGTAAACGTCCCACACTACAGGAGAGTGCTCCAGAGTCGGTGTTTGATCGCTTGCGACTGACGTCAGGCCAGGTTTTTGTGGCGACTCGAGTCTTTGAACATCACACACTAACGACTCGAGTCTTTGAACATCACACACTAACGACTCGAGTCTTTGAACATCACACACTAACGACTCGAGTCTTTGAACATCACACACTAACGACTCGAGTCTTTGAACATCACACACTAACGACTCGAGTCTTTGAACATCACACACTAACGACTCGAGTCTTTGAACATCACACACTAACGACTCGAGTCTTTGAACATCACACACTAACGACTCGAGTCTTTGAACATCACACACTAACGACTCGAGTCTTTGAACATCACACACTAACGACTCGAGTCTTTGAACATCACACACTAACGACTCGAGTCTTTGAACATCACACACTAACGACTCGAGTCTTTGAACATCACACACTAACGACTCGAGTCTTTGAACATCACACACTAACGACTCGAGTCTTTGAACATCACACACTAACGACTCGAGTCTTTGAACATCGCACACTAACGACTCGAGTCTTTGAACATCGCACACTAACGACTCGAGTCTTTGAACATCACACACTAACGACTCGAGTCTTTGAACATCACACACTAACGACTCGAGTCTTTGAACATCACACACTAACGACTCGAGTCTTTGAACATCACACACTAACGACTCGAGTCTTTGAACATCACACACTAACGACTCGAGTCTTTGAACATCACACACTAACGACTCGAGTCTTTGAACATCACACACTAACGACTCGAGTCTTTGAACATCACACACTAACGACTCACATCACACACTAACGACTCGAGTCTTTGAACATCACACACTAACGACTCGAGTCTTTGAACATCACACACTAACGACTCGAGTCTTTGAACATCACACACTAACGACTCGAGTCTTTGAACATCACACACTAACGACTCGAGTCTTTGAACATCACACACTAACGACTCACATCACACACTAACGACTCGAGTCTTTGAACATCACACACTAACGACTCGAGTCTTTGAACATCACACACTAACGACTCGAGTCTTTGAACATCACACACTAACGACTCGAGTCTTTGAACATCACACACTAACGACTCGAGTCTTTGAACATCACACACTAACGACTCGAGTCTTTGAACATCACACACTAACGACTCGAGTCTTTGAACATCACACACTAACGACTCGAGTCTTTGAACATCACACACTAACGACTCGAGTCTTTGAACATCACACACTAACGACTCGAGTCTTTGAACATCACACACTAACGACTCGAGTCTTTGAACATCACACACTAACGACTCGAGTCTTTGAACATCACACACTAACGACTCGAGTCTTTGAACATCACACACTAACGACTCACATCACACACTAACGACTCGAGTCTTTGAACATCACACACTAACGACTCGAGTCTTTGAACATCACACACTAATGACTCGAGTCTTTGAACATCACACACTAACGACTCGAGTCTTTGAACATCACACACTTAACGACTCGAGTCTTTGAACATCACACACTAACGACTCGAGTCTTTGAACATCACACACTAACGACTCGAGTCTTTGAACATCACACACTAACGACTCACATCACACACTAACGACTCGAGTCTTTGAACATCACACACTAACGACTCGAGTCTTTGAACATCACACACTAACGACTCGAGTCTTTGAACATCACACACTAACGACTCGAGTCTTTGAACATCACACACTAACGACTCGAGTCTTTGAACATCACACACTAACGACTCGAGTCTTTGAACATCACACACTAACGACTCGAGTCTTTGAACATCACACACTAACGACTCGAGTCTTTGAACATCACACACTAACGACTCACATCACACACTAACGACTCGAGTCTTTGAACATCACACACTAACGACTCGAGTCTTTGAACATCACACACTAACGACTCGAGTCTTTGAACATCACACACTAACGACTCGAGTCTTTGAACATCACACACTAACGACTCGAGTCTTTGAACATCACACACTAACGACTCACATCACACACTAACGACTCGAGTCTTTGAACATCACACACTAACGACTCGAGTCTTTGAACATCACACACTAACGACTCGAGTCTTTGAACATCACACACTAACGACTCGAGTCTTTGAACATCACACACTAACGACTCGAGTCTTTGAACATCACACACTAACGACTCGAGTCTTTGAACATCACACACTAACGACTCGAGTCTTTGAACATCACACACTAACGACTCGAGTCTTTGAACATCACACACTAACGACTCGAGTCTTTGAACATCACACACTAACGACTCGAGTCTTTGAACATCACACACTAACGACTCGAGTCTTTGAACATCACACACTAACGACTCGAGTCTTTGAACATCACACACTAACGACTCGAGTCTTTGAACATCACACACTAACGACTCGAGTCTTTGAACATCACACACTAACGACTCACATCACACACTAACGACTCGAGTCTTTGAACATCACACACTAACGACTCGAGTCTTTGAACATCACACACTAATGACTCGAGTCTTTGAACATCACACACTAACGACTCGAGTCTTTGAACATCACACACTTAACGACTCGAGTCTTTGAACATCACACACTAACGACTCGAGTCTTTGAACATCACACACTAACGACTCGAGTCTTTGAACATCACACACTAACGACTCACATCACACACTAACGACTCGAGTCTTTGAACATCACACACTAACGACTCGAGTCTTTGAACATCACACACTAACGACTCGAGTCTTTGAACATCACACACTAACGACTCGAGTCTTTGAACATCACACACTAACGACTCGAGTCTTTGAACATCACACACTAACGACTCGAGTCTTTGAACATCACACACTAACGACTCGAGTCTTTGAACATCACACACTAACGACTCGAGTCTTTGAACATCACACACTAACGACTCGAGTCTTTGAACATCACACACTAACGACTCGAGTCTTTGAACATCACACACTAACGACTCGAGTCTTTGAACATCACACACTAACGACTCGAGTCTTTGAACATCACACACTAACGACTCGAGTCTTTGAACATCACACACTAACGACTCACATCACACACTAACGACTCGAGTCTTTGAACATCACACACTAACGACTCGAGTCTTTGAACATCACACACTAATGACTCGAGTCTTTGAACATCACACACTAACGACTCGAGTCTTTGAACATCACACACTTAACGACTCGAGTCTTTGAACATCACACACTAACGACTCGAGTCTTTGAACATCACACACTAACGACTCGAGTCTTTGAACATCACACACTAACGACTCGAGTCTTTGAACATCACACACTAACGACTCGAGTCTTTGAACATCACACACTAACGACTCGAGTCTTTGAACATCACACACTAACGACTCGAGTCTTTGAACATCACACACTAACGACTCGAGTCTTTGAACATCACACACTAACGACTCGAGTCTTTGAACATCACACACTAACGACTCGAGTCTTTGAACATCACACACTAACGACTCACATCACACACTAACGACTCGAGTCTTTGAACATCACACACTAACGACTCGAGTCTTTGAACATCACACACTAACGACTCGAGTCTTTGAACATCACACACTAACGACTCGAGTCTTTGAACATCACACACTAACGACTCGAGTCTTTGAACATCACACACTAACGACTCACATCACACACTAACGACTCGAGTCTTTGAACATCACACACTAACGACTCGAGTCTTTGAACATCACACACTAACGACTCGAGTCTTTGAACATCACACACTAACGACTCGAGTCTTTGAACATCACACACTAACGACTCGAGTCTTTGAACATCACACACTAACGACTCGAGTCTTTGAACATCACACACTAACGACTCGAGTCTTTGAACATCACACACTAACGACTCGAGTCTTTGAACATCACACACTAACGACTCGAGTCTTTGAACATCACACACTAACGACTCGAGTCTTTGAACATCACACACTAACGACTCGAGTCTTTGAACATCACACACTAACGACTCGAGTCTTTGAACATCACACACTAACGACTCACATCACACACTAACGACTCGAGTCTTTGAACATCACACACTAACGACTCGAGTCTTTGAACATCACACACTAACGACTCGAGTCTTTGAACATCGCACACTAACGACTCGAGTCTTTGAACATCACACACTAACGACTCGAGTCTTTGAACATCACACACTAACGACTCGAGTCTTTGAACATCACACACTAACGACTCGAGTCTTTGAACATCACACACTAACGACTCGAGTCTTTGAACATCGCACACTAACGACTCGAGTCTTTGAACATCGCACACTAACGACTCGAGTCTTTGAACATCACACACTAACGACTCGAGTCTTTGAACATCACACACTAACGACTCGAGTCTTTGAACATCGCACACTAACGACTCGAGTCTTTGAACATCGCACACTAACGACTCGAGTCTTTGAACATCACACACTAACGACTCGAGTCTTTGAACATCACACACTAACGACTCGAGTCTTTGAACATCACACACTAACGACTCGAGTCTTTGAACATCACACACTAACGACTCGAGTCTTTGAACATCACACACTAACGACTCGAGTCTTTGAACATCGCACACTAACGACTCGAGTCTTTGAACATCACACACTAACGACTCGAGTCTTTGAACATCGCACACTAACGACTCGAGTCTTTGAACATCACACACTAACGACTCGAGTCTTTGAACATCACACACTAACGACTCGAGTCTTTGAACATCACACACTAACGACTCGAGTCTTTGAACATCACACACTAACGACTCGAGTCTTTGAACATCACACACTAACGACTCGAGTCTTTGAACATCACACACTAACGACTCGAGTCTGAACATCACACACTAATGACTCGAGTCTTTGAACATCACACACTAACGACTCGAGTCTGAACATCACACACTAACGACTCGAGTCTTTGAACATCACACACTAACGACTCGAGTCTGAACATCACACACTAACGACTCGAGTCTTTGAACATCACACACTAACGACTCGAGTCTTTGAACATCACACACTAACGACTCGAGTCTTTGAACATCGCACACTAACGACTCGAGTCTTTGAACATCACACACTAACGACTCGAGTCTTTGAACATCACACACTAACGACTCGAGTCTTTGAACATCACACACTAACGACTCGAGTCTTTGAACATCACACACTAACGACTCGAGTCTTTGAACATCACACACTAACGACTCGAGTCTTTGAACATCACACACTAACGACTCGAGTCTTTGAACATCACACACTAACGACTCGAGTCTTTGAACATCACACACTAACGACTCGAGTCTTTGAACATCACACACTAACGACTCGAGTCTTTGAACATCACACACTAACGACTCGAGTCTTTGAACATCACACACTAACGACTCGAGTCTTTGAACATCACACACTAACGACTCGAGTCTTTGAACATCACACACTAACGACTCACATCACACACTAACGACTCGAGTCTTTGAACATCACACACTAACGACTCGAGTCTTTGAACATCACACACTAACGACTCGAGTCTTTGAACATCACACACTAACGACTCGAGTCTTTGAACATCACACACTAACGACTCGAGTCTGAACATCACACACTAACGACTCGAGTCTTTGAACATCACACACTAACGACTCGAGTCTTTGAACATCACACACTAACGACTCGAGTCTTTGAACATCGCACACTAACGACTCGAGTCTTTGAACATCACACACTAACGACTCGAGTCTTTGAACATCACACACTAACGACTCGAGTCTTTGAACATCACACACTAACGACTCGAGTCTTTGAACATCACACACTAACGACTCGAGTCTTTGAACATCACACACTAACGACTCGAGTCTTTGAACATCACACACTAACGACTCGAGTCTTTGAACATCACACACTAACGACTCGAGTCTTTGAACATCACACACTAACGACTCGAGTCTTTGAACATCGCACACTAACGACTCGAGTCTTTGAACATCACACACTAACGACTTGAGTCTTTGAACATCACACACTAACGACTCGAGTCTTTGAACATCACACACTAACGACTCGAGTCTGAACATCACACACTAACGACTCGAGTCTTTGAACATCACACACTAACGACTCGAGTCTGAACATCACACACTAACGACTCGAGTCTTTGAACATCACACACTAACGACTCGAGTCTGAACATCACACACTAACGACTCGAGTCTTTGAACATCACACACTAACGACTCGAGTCTTTGAACATCACACACTAACGACTCGAGTCTTTGAACATCACACACTAACGACTCGAGTCTTTGAACATCACACACTAACGACTCGAGTCTTTGAACATCACACACTAACGACTCGAGTCTTTGAACATCGCACACTAACGACTCGAGTCTTTGAACATCACACACTAACGACTCGAGTCTTTGAACATCACACACTAACGACTCGAGTCTTTGAACATCACACACTAACGACTCGAGTCTGAACATCACACACTAACGACTCGAGTCTTTGAACATCACACACTAACGACTCGAGTCTGAACATCACACACTAACGACTCGAGTCTTTGAACATCACACACTAACGACTCGAGTCTGAACATCACACACTAACGACTCGAGTCTTTGAACATCACACACTAACGACTCGAGTCTTTGAACATCACACACTAACGACTCGAGTCTTTGAACATCACACACTAACGACTCGAGTCTTTGAACATCACACACTAACGACTCGAGTCTTTGAACATCACACACTAACGACTCGAGTCTTTGAACATCACACACTAACGACTCGAGTCTTTGAACATCACACACTAACGACTCGAGTCTTTGAACATCACACACTAACGACTCGAGTCTTTGAACATCACACACTAACGACTCGAGTCTTTGAACATCACACACTAACGACTCGAGTCTGAACATCACACACTAACGACTCGAGTCTTTGAACATCACACACTAACGACTCGAGTCTGAACATCACACACTAACGACTCGAGTCTTTGAACATCACACACTAACGACTCGAGTCTTTGAACATCACACACTAACGACTCGAGTCTGAACATCACACACTAACGACTCGAGTCTTTGAACATCACACACTAACGACTCGAGTCTGAACATCACACACTAACGACTCGAGTCTTTGAACATCACACACTAACGACTCGAGTCTTTGAACATCACACACTAACGACTCGAGTCTGAACATCACACACTAACGACTCGAGTCTGAACATCACACACTCACGACTCGAGTCTTTGAACATCACACACTAATGACTCGAGTCTTTGAACATCACACACTAACGGATTTCAGAGCCGACTGTGATTCCCTGTAACTGTTGTTGACTGTGAAGACTCGCTGCAACTGTGAATCGTTATAAAATCGGGCAAAAAAATCGTGTAGTGTGTCCCCAGCTTAACGCCTTATTCTGGAGCCTTAATTGTCATGAGCAATGTTGGGGCACGCCAATAAAGAACTTCTCTGTACTTTTTGCAGTATTTGTTCCACTGGTCTGAAGATGAAGCAGTGAACAGAGTCAAGATGAAAAATGTGAAGAATGTCTAACACTATTGGGCAACAAAAATGAAAGTAAAGGTTTATAAGTGAGTGATGAGGGTTTTACAGGAGGCAGAGCTGAAGATGCTTCTGTTCTCTTTGTTCATGATGAGGATTGATAGAATCAGGGCTGAGTACGTCAGAGGGACAGCTCATGTTGTAACGTTTCTAGAAGACCATGTTGTGGACACGTACAGACGATAAAGAGTGAATATAAGGCAGAAGGATGCTGTGGTTGAAGCTGCCAGACAGGAGGCGAGGAAGACCAAAGAGGAGATTTATGGATATTCAGTATTACAACATCAGTCTCCTCAAAGGGCTTTACAAACAGTTAATCAAACATAAACACACAGGGGAATGGGGCTGAGAACAGAGGCTGCAGAGAATGGGGGCAAAAGAAAAAGAGACGAGACAAATAAAACAAGCAGTGATTTCTGAACACTGACATTGCAGCAGTGTATGATGATGCATAGGCTGCTGCATAAATGACCTGTGTGCAGTCACTCAGACTCTCCACAAGCAGCCGTGGCAGTAGACAGGTTAACCATAAAAACTCATTCAATCTGTCCACATTTTTATAACCATCAGCTGGTGTCTCACACGTACAGACCTGGAGACGTTTAGTGTAAAGAGCTTACTCTCAATAATTGTTCAGATCTACGCATACCATTAGCCTATGAATAAGTATGAGGATGGATTAGTGTATTGTGGACACATAATAAGAGACCAAATTTTAAATGACTTTTAAATTTGACATCACATATCGTATAGACAGCCCACATAGGCTATAAGGGTTAGGGTTAGCAACATCAACCCTAATTAGGGCGATACAACCTTATCAATGCTTAAAATACTGGCCCAATGACTCCTAAATATTGTAATAATCAAGCAATAATGAAAAAATAATATTTCTTATTGAACAATCAAACAAACAAATAAACTACTTTAGTGTGAATACACCAAGCCTGGGACAGGCTGAGGCTGAGATGAACATTTTTAAAAATGGTTGCACAGTTAAACCCAATCCTTCTTTAGAAAGGTCCCAACCCACAGAGAACATGAGCTCAGTATGACCTTTGTACCACCTCTAACCTTTGAGGAAATGACCTTTGACCATTCAACCAGATGGCTTTTAAACTTCATCTTATTCAAGAACCACAAGGCCCACAGATGTCAAACAAACCTTTTTAAGCTTTCATAATATATAATCATCAGGAGGGGGCGCTGTCAAGCAAGGAAAAACATCTATAAAAAGTGGTTTTAACTGTTATTCCCATATATATCTTTTAAAATTACAGAATTATAGCATTTTACATGACATTAAAATACCATAGAATATTGCAGTTTGATTGTATAGTGTGTGCAATGTTGTAAAAACAAAGGTTAAATTATAGAACTACAAATCTAACAAACCGCGCTTTATATATTCATTTAGTTCAATGGCAACTTTGAATACATGGCGTCTCAGTTGTAGTTTTTTTGGGCTCTTCAGATGGTGTCTTGAAATTAGGGGATTTAAAGACACATCAGTTGGATAAATGTATTTAAAAATGTGCCGATCTGTCAGCCACAATGCAAACATATGTTAAACAGAAAGAAAACTGTAAAACAGTGCTGCTCTGTCAGTATTTTGTAAAGTGCACTGCCCATGAAATAGTATTTGGTTTGGGTCACGTTCTTGTAGCATAGTGTCTGCGCACGAACGGGTTTGGATTTCTTAACACACACACGTTAGTGCGTCGTACTCATAAATGCTTATGATCGCGTCTTCTTCACAAACATAACCTGTACGTTTGAGGACTGTCAGTGATTCTGATACGCTGTAATGCTTCAAACTCGTTGCAGCGTACATATATTTATATTCTACTATTAAACTACAACTACAATTACCTAGCATGCTAGCCACACCGGAATTTACCACTCACCGTTTCCGGCTGATCTCAGAACGGTTGTAATGAGTGACATCATTCAGATTTACATTATTTTTACTCTAGAAACTGATCAGAGACCAGTCGAGTGGCATCTTACTACTCAAGGCGCTGTTATACATTCACCCGTATCTTCTTACAAAACATGAGCACATTACTGTTTTTACCCTCATTAATTGTACTCAACCCTGTCAACTATGAATGGCAAAGTGTGTATTTTGTGTGTGTTTTTACATATTGCATGTGAGCAGAGGCTAAATGTACTTTCAAATGAATATCGATGAAGAATATTGTTAACTATGTATGTAATACGCCACGGTGGCATAGTGGCGGCACGGTGGCATAGTGGCTAGCACTCCTGCCTCACAGCAAGAAGGTCCTGGGTTCGATTCCCGGACCGTGTGGGGCCTTTCTGTGTGGAGTTTGCATGTTCTCCCCGTGTCTGGGTGGGTTTCCTCCGGGTGCTCCGGTTTCCCCCATCAACCTCAAAACATGCACAATAGGCAAAAACCTCCAGCCAAATGCTCCTGACCAGGATCCTGGCTCAAGATCTGGAGAAGGGTTCCCGGGCGCTGCACTGCAGCAGCAGCCCACTGCTCCTGACAGGTCGCCCCAGCGGCATTGAGGGATGGGTCAAATGCAGAGAATGAATTTCCCCTATGGGGGATCAATAAAGTATACCTTACCTTAAACCAACAGTGAAATGAAAGCAAAGATAGTCATTTGCTTACAAATACCAAAAATATAACGACCTGTATTATAAACCCTTTTTATCTTCAAAATCACCAAAAAGCACAGTTGTCCTGAGTGGACTTGAAGTCAGGCTTATCCTCAGCTGTGTCTCAACACATTTTTACCAGCTGTGCATATTTTTTAGTGTAAAATGCTAGACTTTCTTGTCGCTGTAGGAAAAGTTGTTCTCTGCGTTTGACCATCTCCAATGCCACTGGAGCAGACAGAAGCAGTGGTCCAGATCCTGAGCCATGATCTTCAGGAGTCAGGAGAACCTAACTGGAGGATTAGCCTTTTGTGCATGATGGAGGAAACCCGAGTGTCCCCAGGATAATCCAGCAGGGGGCAGAACACGTCAACTCCACACAGAAAAGCCACACACAATTCATGAATCAAACCCAGGACCTTCTTGCTGTGAGGTGAAAGTGTTAACTCATTTGTCACAGTAATAATACACTTACAATAATATATTTTTCAAAGTCAGTCATGATGTATTCACATTTCATTTACATGAGCCATCGATGAGTGTTACCTCAAGCTTGTCTGATGACTACAAACTGTGTATTACCCATGTACCCAGACGGAAGCATGCCACATGAAAGAGGAGACTTTCCTCCCTGTGAAGCTGAATCAATCTGACCCAAAGATTCAGCTTCACAGTGTCTCTGTGTGTACGACGTTTAAAAGAAGTGTAATGACATTTAAACAGTCCAGGTACAGACTCATGGAGGGTTTTTATTTAGAAAAATAAGCAGATACCAATATATATTTGCAATTTAAAGATAAAATGTTTATTATTGTATTCACAATGTATACAACTACTTGTAGTCTTGGTCGGAAAAGTTTTCTTTTGGTTCCCACTGTAAGAAAATGTAACATCTGTGAGAATAAATACACAGATATACAGTATAATATATAGCAGGAAAAATAATAATAATAAAAATGCTTAGCTCATTTGAAATAATTCAGATTTAAGTAAGAAATTATTATTCTTACTTAAATCTGAATTTTCTGTTACTTATAAACTTCTTGTCCATTGATAAACTATTGTAGACGGAATAATTACTGATACAGAAACGTACATAGAGTATATGTCCATTTTTATCAAATGACAAACAATCCCAGCCTGTATTCATGTAATAGGACGGGCATTAGGACCTGGTAGGAAAAGAGGTCCCTGGTAGTTGGACTCATCACAGCGTATGTATACATAAATACATGTATGTATACATAAATACATGTATGTATACATAAATACATAAATACATGTATGTATACATAAATACATGTATGTATACATAAATACATGTATGTATACATATGTACATGTATGTATACATAAATACATAAATACATGTATGTATACATAAATACATGTATGTATACATAAATACATAAATACATGTATGTATACATAAATACATGTATGTATACATAAATACATGTATGTATACATAAATGTATGTATGTATACATAAATACATAAATACATGTATGTATACATAAATACATGTATGTATACATAAATGTATGTATGTATACATAAATGTATGTATGTATACATAAATACATAAATACATGTATGTATACATAAATACATGTATGTATACATAAATACATGTATGTATACATAAATGTATGTATGTATACATAAATACATAAATACATGTATGTATACATAAATACATGTATGTATACATAAATACATGTATGTATACATAAATGTATGTATGTATACATAAATACATAAATACATGTATGTATACATAAATACATGTATGTATACATAAATACATAAATACATGTATGTATACATAAATACATGTATGTATACATAAATACATGTATGTATACATAAATGTATGTATGTATACATAAATACATAAATACATGTATGTATACATAAATACATGTATGTATACATAAATGTATGTATGTATACATAAATACATAAATACATGTATGTATACATAAATACATAAATACATGTATGTATACATAAATACATGTATGTATACATAAATACATAAATACATGTATGTATACATAAATACATGTATGTATACATAAATACATGTATGTATACATAAATACATGTATGTATACATAAATACATAAATACATGTATGTATACATAAATACATGTATGTATACATAAATACATGTATGTATACATAAATACATACATGTATACATATGTACATGTATGTATACATATGTACATGTATGTATACATAAATACATGTATGTATACATAAATACATACATGTATACATAAATACATGTATGTATACATATGTACATGTATGTATACATAAATACATGTATGTATACATATGTACATGTATGTATACATAAATACATGTATGTATACATAAATACATACATGTATACATAAATACATGTATGTATACATATGTACATGTATGTATACATAAATACATGTATGTATACATAAATACATGTATGTATACATAAATACATACATGTATACATATGTACATGTATGTATACATATGTACATGTATGTATACATAAATACATGTATGTATACATAAATACATACATGTATACATATGTACATGTATGTATACATATGTACATGTATGTATACATAAATACATGTATGTATACATAAATACATACATGTATACATATGTACATGTATGTATACATATGTACATGTATGTATACATAAATACATGTATGTATACATAAATACATGTATGTATACATAAATACATGTATACATAAATACATAAATACATGTATGTATACATAAATACATGTATGTATACATAAATACATGTATGTATACATATGTACATGTATGTATACATAAATACATGTATGTATACATAAATACATGTATACATAAATACATAAATACATGTATGTATACATAAATACATGTATGTATACATAAATACATGTATGTATACATAAATACATGTATGTATACATAAATACATAAATACATGTATGTATACATAAATACACGTATACATAAATACATGTATGTATACATATGTACATGTATGTATACATAAATACATGTATGTATACATAAGTACATGTATGTATGTATACATAAATACATGTATGTATACATAAATACATGTATGTATACATATGTACATGTATGTATACATAAATACATGTATGTATACATATGTACATGTATGTATACATAAATACATGTATGTATACATAAATACATGTATGTATACATGTATTTATGTATACATATGTACATGTATGTATACATAAATACATGTATGTATACATAAATACATGTATGTATACATATGTACATGTATGTATACATAAATACATGTATGTATACATGTATTTATGTATACATACATATGTACATGTATGTATACATAAATACATGTATGTATACATATGTACATGTATGTATACATAAATACATGTATGTATACATAAGTACATGTATGTATACATATGTACATGTATGTATACATAAATACATGTATGTATACATGTATTTATGTATACATACATATGTACATGTATGTATACATAAATACATGTATGTATACATGTATTTATGTATACATATGTACATGTATGTATACATAAATACATGTATGTATACATAAATACATGTATGTATACATGTATTTATGTATACATATGTACATGTATGTATACATAAATACATGTATGTATACATAAATACATGTATGTATACATATGTACATGTATGTATACATAAATACATGTATGTATACATGTATTTATGTATACATACATATGTACATGTATGTATACATAAATACATGTATGTATACATAAATACATGTATGTATACATAAATACATGTATGTATACATAAATACATGTATGTATACATAAATACATACAACGTGTTGCGTGACTTCCTCTCTCGCAGATTTCACGGCAGTCACTGCAGCGGCTGAACGCCATTGCAAAGTAAGTGGTTTTTAAACGTGTTTTTAGCACCAATTGAACCTAATAAATACTTTTACTCTTAGCATTTTGTATATTGGACAATTGATTGATTTGTATAATTATGTCCGTCTTTTAGGAGATTTATCTAACTTTGTTGCATTGACCTCCAGTCATCCATGACTTCAGTGGTAGAAGTTACATTGTTAAACTAACGTGAGTTGCACTTTTACCATTCATTTATTTGATAACTAATTTTACTTTTTGTAATCTTTTAGTCATGGATGTTTTAGTTTGATTTTCTCTTATGTCTGTTTTTTAGGACTGGTTCATTGTGCTTTGATTTTTACCTGTCACTGTTTTTTTATCCCACTATTTTAATTCTTTTATTGGTTTTATTTATTAAACATTTTATCGGGCCTTAATACTCCAGTCACTTGGCTCTTTAGTGCAAACTGTTCATGTCCAATGGTTGCAATTCAGATTATTAGCTGGTGCTGTTATTTTTAAGACTTGTTTTTATTTTGCAGTGTTACCCCTATTTTAGTGTGTGCTTAGTGTGGGAACATTTGAGTTTTTATTTCAATCTTTTATAATGGTACTGGTTTTAATTTGTTAATTTATTTTACTATTGCCTATTATTGCACTAAGTGCCTTGTGCAGAGCTAATAAATTTACAAAACTTAATCACAGCCTCCTCCACTTTATCCTGGAAACCTGTTTATTGTTCTAGTTGTTTTAAATTATATTCTAACAATATTGAACCGACTACATTCATACCAAGACAAACATGGATGCCATTGTTCTTCTGCCTTCCCCTGGTGCAGACAAAAAATGGACAAAAAGCAGAGATAATTAGATTTATGCTATTGACAACAAAAAGATGCCTTCACGTGCTGTCACAACATTTTAAAGGCCTCTACAGCAGTGTGAGACTGAGGTGGAGCCAGACTAAAATTCAATGGAACAATCAGCTGTTTTTCAGACGTTTAGACCTGGTTTATGGCTAATATGTCAGCCATTACTGGGCCTATAGACAACCACATACAACAAAAACTGAATCAAAGTTCAACAACTTGTCTGTCACTGCAAATTACCAAGATGATCTTATTTCCACTTAGCCTTGCAATGATGTGGTGTCATTTATAAACACATTTCACTGATCTTGTGCTTTTTCAATCAGAGGGCACTGGGGACTGGAGCCTATCTCAGCAACTACAGGCCCTTCTCACTCAGCGTCATCTGATCACATGATGTCCACGCAGCGGCCATGTTGGACGGCAGAAGCCGGGTGTCAGGGTCAGATTTGGATCCTGCTGTCTGCAGCCTCACAGATTAAATGAGTTTTCCTCATCAGAAACAGTTGAATGTGTCCTGTATCTGTGCAGCATCTGCCTGCTGTCTTTTGAAGTAAAAAAGTTAATGTTGCACTGTTTGACAAAGTTTATTCTTTAAAAAAGTCACATAAAGATCGCTCCTGCTGTAATCGTCAAATACAGTAAAAACTGATCTGAGGTCAGTTCTGTCTGCTCAGGTTTATTAGCAGAGGAAACGTTTTCACAGACATTTAGCAAACTGGAGAGAAAAAGAAAATACAACGTTCAGGAACAGTTTGGTATTTGTTCTTTTCTGTGTGAGGATGTGGAGATTACAGGATTATTTTCACAACATGGAATACTTTGATGGAAACACATCTGGATATTTACTGACTGAGCATTATCCTGGATTGGACTGGTTTTAGACAGAACCAGTGTTCAAAGGTAAAAGTCTGTTTTTAGGTTTGGGCACTGAGGAATCGTCATTAATTACACAGATGTCCTATTTTAAGCATAAAGTTAACTTAATTCCCAGTTTGTACAGAACAGAAGCTTTCTAACGATGTATATCATGGCTGTGTTGACAAAATAATAACTGTGCAAATTATGTTTTCACAGAGTTTCTTTCTGAATCTGGTCGCCGCTGGCTTGAATGAGGTTAAACAAATATAAATCCTAATTCTCTGTATCTCAGCAAATTTGCCACTTTTTAAGGCCTTAAATTTTGATTTATAATTTTAGACTTGAAAACCTCTGTGGAAAGCCTGGGTTATTGAAGTATTTATGTTGCCTTTTCACTGCTCACATGGACAACAGTTGTTTAGGGCCACACTAAAGCTCTGGCACCGTCCTGACACTAAATATGTTTCTGCCTCTTGTGAGCTTTTAACTGTGCTCCTCTAAAGGGAGATTGTCGAGTGATTGACTAAATAATTGTAAACGTTGTTGTTTTCCAAAGCAGATTGTGTGTTGAAGGCTGGTAAACAGTAATTTTGACATCATATGGGTCTTAAACATCGACAAGTGAACATTTCTCTAAACATCGCTGTCTGACCTCAACACTTAACGTTCAGTATTGAACCGCTGTAGAAAGTGGTAAACATGAACTCAGTTTCTATGCACGATCGCTAATCGCAGCCAGCTGCACCGGCTTTTTGCATCCAAAATGGCAGCGCCAACAAACCAAGTCACGTGACTGAGAACGGTCTACAGGCCTTAGGCGAGGTACACCTGGACAGTTCCTCAAAGGCCTGACAAACACACACAGACAGACCATCGTTCACTCTCACATTCATTCACTAAGGGCCATTGAGAGTCACCAGTTCACCTAACACATGTACGTATTGGAAGGTGGGAAGAAGCCGCAGTACTCAGAGAGAACCCACACTAACAAGGGGAGGACATGCAGACTCCACCCACAGAGACTGTGTGAGGTCTGTCTCAAGGAGAGGCTGGGAGGCGACAGCACAAACCTCTGCCACAGCTCTGATCTGGATCTTCTTCACAACTCACCTCCCTCACTCTTTCCCTCATTACTTTCTCCACAGGGAACCATCCTTGGTTATTGTGCATGGGACATTCTCACATTTATTCAGAAACATTCATTTAGCAACATATGAACATATTTAACACATGTTTGTCATTTGCATAAACAACAAACAAACAGACAAATGTTGTACATAACTTCTTGTTTTTTGGGTCTTTTACCCTTGGTCTTAGGGTCAGAGGTCACAGGGACAATACACAACAGAGGAGGGCACAGAGGGGTCAGAGGTCAGAGGTCACAGGGACAGAAACGATCTATGTGAGTGTTTTTGGTCCAGCAGATGCACGCGACTAACGTCATGTCATACAACGAATTAGGATAAAGCCACAACACCGAAGCAAAGCTAAGCGTGTTCAGCGTGTTGACAACTAAATAAACAAATTTATCTTGTATTTAACCTGAAAGTGTAATAAAAACGTTAATTATGTGCATGCTACAAGAAAGGTTTTTATACAATATGAATGCTGCCTCAAGCGCTAACTAGCTAACAGAGCTATAGGAAACACTCGGAGGCTGTAAATAAATACTATAGCTACAGTTTTCATAATAATTATTATCATCCAGTTGGCATACAATCCGACTCTTTACCTTTATAAAACAGGTAAAGACATACAATTCCACTTACGTTCTATTTCTCGCCCCTATTGATTAGAAAGCCTGTGTTTATTGAATTATTTTCACAAAATAAACACTAGAATTAAACAATTGGACTAAAGATCACAAAAGACACAAAATAAACAATGTATGATTTTTGTCTCTGCTATCAAATATTTGTCGTGGCCAGGTTACTGGGTGTTTAGTTCACCCCAGACAAGATGGTAGCTGCCTTTTTAAGCAACAAATGTTCTTTCTATTCTCTTATGTATTTATTTTACCGGCTATTAACCACAACATAATGTCTACTGATTTTTGTCTTTTAGTACTGGGAACGTGCTGATGGACTAGATCTACAAGAGGCATGGAAGGTATGGCTGTGCCAAAAAAATAAATAAAAGAAAGGTCATACAAAGCGTGAATAGGCACAATCAGTTGGGTTAAGCAACCCAGATATTTTCATTCTTTTGTCCCCCGTTACATCCCCAATGTCTGTTATTATTTATTATGCATGCTTTAGTCTTTTGTTCCCTTAATGCTCAATAGGCCGTAATTCAGCCTATAGTTAAAATGCAAGATATACATGCCCCAGCAGCTATTTACATAGTGGAGAAACTAAACAAATATACCAGGTTATATTACATTAGATTAGATTCAACTCTATTGTCATTACTCATATACAAGGCAACAAAATGCAGTACAGCATCTGAAGTGCCAAAAGCACCGAGCGCATATGTTCCTACAGTATTTATTGGATATAAGCAGAACTATGCACATAAAACTACATAAACAGGTGATGAGCTAAATGTAATACTGAGTGAAGTACTATTAACATATTATACTTATCATATGTGCAATTTAATTTATTTACAGTGTTGGCAGAACCTATGAACGTAATCTATTTATATCAAATCACTAGTGCATTAGACTTTGATAGATGTTCAGCACATACCAGTTTGCAAATAGAACCAACCATCACAGCTGTGTTTGTTGAGAAATGGGGTGTGTGGAGAGTGAAGTGGTGTGGGAGGGGGCAGTGGAAGGCAGAGTTCAGTAAAGCTTAGAACTCCTGAGAAAAAGCTGTTTCTCAGTTTGCTCTCCTCAGGATTGAGTGCCTACTGCAGGGCAGGAGAGAAAAGAGTCAGGGCAGGGTTTCATCTGGACATCCTCCATGACTGGAGGTAGAGTCTCTGTAATGCACTGGGCAGTTATCACCACCCACTGCAGTGCCTCGCTCTCCTCGACAGATCAGCAGCAGAAGTTTATCAGGAAAGGTGGTTCTTTTTCAGTGTCCTCAGGAAGAAGAGACATGGTTAGCTTTCTTGACCAGGCTGGAGGTGTTAGTGGTCCAGGACAGGTCCTCCAAGAACCAGGATATGGTCTCCAGGAACTAGAAGCTGGGGAACTTATAAATGGTTAGGGTCATGTGTCACTCCTCTCTACTTCCTGATGTCTCCTGATGAGGAGTAGGAGCTTCTTAGTAAATCTAAATTAATAAACACAGAACTAAAGTCAAGTAGTAAAACTGTGCAGTGTAGCAAAACTATAAATGGACCAAATTCAGTGCTTTGGGTTTAGCCTCACTGATCCAATATGTTTTCTTGTATAAGAGCAATCTACCAATTTGGTCATGTGACATAGGTTTAGTAATCCCTACGAACCTGACCACTTTGTATAGTCTTAGAGAAAGACCTGCAATATGCTATGATTGCTATACTTTAATTTTATTGATATTTCATGATTTAATATTTGCAGCTTTGCACAGGAGCTGGAGCCAAACGAGGGCAGATGATTTGCTGTAGCCACCGCTAAAGGAAAGTGAGCAGATAAAAGGAAAGAAGGAAGGAAAGAGGAGAAGTGTGTCCTGGATTCTTCATCTCATCACTTGTGTGTACTGCTCTACTGCCTCAACTGTCTCAACCCCTTTTAAAAATCACTAAACTTTACATTATAAATTCATTTACAGAAAAGAAACTGTAAAATATGAGGTGAAAGATATCCACTGCAGGACATCAGCTGTTCTTAACATTGGGAAGTTGTTGAGTAGATCAGCTTCACCATTCATTTTATCCAGCAAATTCTGCAACAGAAAGTCCTTGGCAGTGACTAAAACTTTTATGAACCAATCGAAAGCAACTTTTATTTTTTCAATATAAAAAAGTTAAACAATATTTACCCAGCCCTACAAAGGCTGAGTGCAATATCTATGGCAGCAGTGAACCTTTAATTATTGGTGTTTTGTGAACCCAAGTCTGTTACAGGTATTTAATTGGTGATGTACCTGTGTAATACCTAGTTAGAATTAAGAATTATTGTTGAAACATTACTACCTTTGCAGTTATCGTCACAGAGAAAAATACAGAGGCGAATATAACAACTACATTCAAAATGTTCATTCAGAACTTCACTTTTATGAGCAAGTGCTCTGAGTGCACTTTCTGGCTGTGTTGGTGTCCATTTTGTAGTTACTTGCTCCAAATAAAAATGGGACATAACTGAACCATGAAACTGTTAACAACAGATGGCTTGATTCTTGTTTTTGTATCAGTACACAATATTTTCTATCACTCAAATATCAAAAGTGTTTTGGTTGTTAATCATGTCAAATGTTATTGATTTTTCCCTTATATTATTTATTAAAATATCACCAATTTACATAAATACACTTTTCTGGACTTTCACCGTGAGTGAAAACTCACTGTGTCACTGTCAGTGAGTGGGTGATCTATTAATGGTATTTTTGGAAAAAATGTTAAACTAATATCTGAATATTCTGTAGTAATAATTAGTTTGTCCAATATCAGAACAAATCTTTAATTCCAAATCAATTTATATGAATTATTGATAATGCTGACAATAAAGAGAGAAGGAACAAGTAATCATTATAAAATACATTTTACAGTACAGATGTCATTCTATTTGGGAAATGCCTTTTTTTCATGTAACATTTGTGCCACTGCTGCTGCTTTTAAGAAACAGTAAATCGCATTTTAAAACGTGTTTGTTTCTGTGTAATTCTAATTTCCTACTTCATATCATCATCCCAGGGGTTGGGCCAGTCGCCATAGCAACTACATACCAATATAAGGTGTTGGGTCATTGACACGCCCCTCTCTCGTCGTGAAGAGCCACAGCAACTGAGAGGTAAGTGGTAACTGCTTTACTGCCTTATTAAATACAAAGTTAGTTCTTTCTCACATATTTTTCTCATCTTAAATACACGGAAAAAAGTGATAGGAGGAGGTTGTTTATTTTCCATAATAAAATCCTGTAGGAATAACATGACTGAGTCATTTTTCTGTGGTACATACTGGCAGTTTGTTGGATCTACATGATTCAATCATGGACATAGATTGCAAACAATGTAGTTATGTTTGATCTAAACAACTCAAAAATGTAGTTTTAACACAATTGGTTTGTGTTATACAAACATGATTTTTTTCATGTTGATGATTTGTGATTAAATTTAGTTAATTTTACATAATTCAGTCACTTTAGGTCTACATGATTATTTCAAGTCCTTTGTAAAAAGCCTTTGACATTTTGTTATTTAAAGGATCAGATCCATGAGTGACAGGGACATGAAGAAGACTGTGACCCGCTCGTTTGTTTTATCGTTATTATTATTTATGTCCCAACTTCCTGTCCCATCAGAGAAGACACTGTCTCCTCAGCTGATGTTTGGAGATTCAGCTGATCCAGTCTGATGGGCTTGAGATGTTTCATTTTCTTTTTAAGTAAAATAAATTAAACCTAGAAAGTCAAGTTAAATATGACAATGGAATGTACTATTTTCTTTTAAACATGAAAAGGGTGGCTTCACATTACATAGCCATGGTCCTGTCCAGTTGATGCAGGGGCCATGGTCCAACCATGACTGAGGTCCACATGTGGAAGATTTAATTTAAACAAGATTTATTATTCACCTAAAGACCCATCCAAAGACATGCATGTGTTTGGTGAATTGGTGACTCTAAATTGACCCTAGTGGATGAATGTGAGAGTGAATGGTTGTCTGTCTGTGTTCGTCTCTGTGTCAGCCCTGCGACAAGCTGGCCCCTGTCCAGGGCGTACCCCGCCTACGGCCCAAAGTTACTGGGATAGGCTCCAGTCACCCGCGACCCCTAACGGGAATAAGCGGTAGAAAATGAATGAATGAAGATTTATTATCTGCTTAAACTTTTTTTTCTCATAGACAAGCTTTGCAGCACACAAGTCTTTTTAACAAAATGTGTAATCATATAACGCTCACTATAACACCACGCTGATTCAGTTCTTTTTTATTGCCTGTACGACCGTATGTGATGGGAATGAGAGTAATGCACAGTTCTTGTGTATAAAGACATGAAGTCATGTGTGACACTGTGCATCTGAGTCATGGTGCTGTGGACCAAAACATAAAATCATCATTACTTTAACATAAAACAACTGTGTTAAAGCAACGTATTAGAATTGTTTAGATCTAACTTTATTGAAATGTTTACAGTCGTTGACCATGATTTAATCACGTAGATCCAGCACATCATTGTTTTCAGAGTAGACAGAAAGAGGGCAGAAAAACTGTAGACAACGACCCCCAACCATAGAACTTGGGACACACAAGGATATTGATCATAATCCAAAAGACGGGCTGCTATGTTCATGTGTGTTTTTGTGTGATTTTAAATTTTAAATCAAACTGTAGGAGCATTGCTTTTGACATATTGTTGAACTTATACTGGAGTCCCTATGTCCATAGAAAGACTCATGATAAAGGTTTGTAAAGGGTAAGCTGAGGAAGTCCAGACAGAAAAGGCTGACACGTTATGACGTTTCAGCTGTTTCTGTGCATGCTCGTGGTTGAAGTATCGGAGGTGACGGTATAAACAATAATGTTGTACTTTTCATGCTAAACAACAAGTTAAACTAATTTAAATGAATAAGTCATGTATTGGGTATCTATTGCAGTTAGTAAATTAAACAACCCACCATTGTTGTTGCAAGTTGCATGTTTATAGTTTTAAAGTATAGTAAACATTTTCTCGTAGTTAACCTTATTGTGTTGGCATCCATTCTTTAGTTTCAGATTAGTTTGGTATTTATCTGGTAAGGACAGTGTACAGAGGCAGTGAGCTCATAGAGACAGAGTGCACTGTACCAGATAATAGTTATATAGTGGATAAGTAAGTCGGACCTGTTCCCCTTTGTCTCAGGTTCTGTTCTTTTCTTCTATGGACAGAATCTCTAGGTGCAGCCAGGGGCCGGAGGTTTGGGGACCAAAAGGATTTGAGCTCTGCTTTTTGCAGATGATGTTGTCCTGTTGGCTTCATTGAACCAGGACCTTCAGTGTGTACTGGGTCCGTTTGATACGAGCAGCTGAAATGAGTTTCCTCTTCAGGGTGGACGAGCGCTCCCTTAGAGACCGGGTGAGGAACTCCATCTGGTATCCCTGCTTTGACTGCTGCCCCCAGGACCTGGTCCTGGAAACGTGGTAGAGGATGGATTATACATCACTGACAAATTATATTTTTGTTCTTCTTTATCATTTAGCATTGTGTACTGTGCTATTGTCAGCTGACCTAAGCGGAATGTGCCATTTTTCATAGACGTTTGCTCTGGAGACATTCCCAAAGGGAACAAACACACTTCATACTTCCACACTCCCACACTCAAAGAAAATGTTTTCTTATTGTCAAATGCTGAAACATACATAGCTACCTGTCTGTCTGAACTTTCTTTTTCTCTCAGTTTCATCATGGCTTTAAGTTTGAAGAGAATCTTTGGCAGATGACTTGGCAAAACAGCAAGTAAATTACCCACTTCTTTAATTTATAATTTAATTGCAATTTCATATTAACAACAATATTTCATATTATTTATTTAATGAATTTATTATAATTGAAGTTTTCTTAACTATGTTCACTTCATGCCATAAAACCCCCTTTAGGCCTCCTGTAAAAGGAACCAGACCTCGATCCAATGTACTGTGGAGGAACAAGGACAGCAGAGGTTACCTGGTCCCCAAACAAAAGCGCCTTCGTTCTCGTTCTGGTTGGTGTAATAAATCATATTAATATACACCTAATATTATTGTTACTTTCTTATATTCAGTGTCAAAATTGTGACGCAATCATTTATAGCTCCCCGTGCGAGTACCAGCAGGGCTCCGGAGAATGAAAATCCTCCACAAGATGAAACGCCTGTTAACCAAAACCTTGGTAAAAGTTTTTAAAGTAGACTAAAGATTACGAATGTGACTGTAATTTTCACTTAAAGATCTTCTCTTCTGTGCCTTTTAGAGTACTATCTTCATCAACTTGCTGACATCATTAATTCCATCAGTGTTCCATCACCAAAACAAGATGAACCAGCAAAATCCCAATGGGCAAGACGGCAACATCCATTAGAAGAACGGTTTAAGACTGCCAGGCCATTTGTACTGAACAGCAAGTTGGCTGCTGAAAGGGTCTCACATAATCTCTGTCAGCAGTGTAATGACTCAGACGCTGTCATCCAATGTATGGACTGCGTTCCATCCGGGGTTCAATTTCTATGTTCAACCTGTGATTTAGCATCCATCAAAAGAATGTCTTCCACAACAGAGAGACAATGCTTAATGGGTTTTTAAATCCTATTCCACCAACAGTGGCTGTTTTCAGGGAGGAAAATGGTCAGCACCAGGTTTGCCAGCAAGGTTTGCTAAAATTCTTCAGCTAACCTTTTTTTATTACATGTATAAAGTCTCATAAATGACCGTTTTGTTTTTTTTCTAGTTTGTTTGCTACCAGTTCCTCTCCCCATGAGCATCTGTTTCTGTTCTTCTACAATCACCATGAGTCCTGGGAAGCAGATTGTGCTGGTAACCTTCAATGGTAGGAGGACCTTACAAACAGAACATCCTTACACTACAGACATAACAAATGGACATTTGATTGAGACACACACAGCCTTGAAAAGATATGTGAGACAGATATATGCACAATTACAAATATAATTAAACAGTTTTTATATATATAAAAACTGTTTAAAAGCTGTCAAACTTTGTACACATTTGATGTTCACATCATTTGAGCAGCTTAAGAACTCCAGTCCAGCATTTTCACAGCAAGCATGTCTCTGAATGCTGGAACACAGAGCAGTCCAAACTGGGAGGGTATAAAACCTAGACACTGATATAAATATTTGTATGTAGTAAGTAAGTAAGGAAGTTTTTTCTCTCCAGGAAGGAACAATCTGTGGTGACACTTTCCACCGAAGCTTTCGTGAGTTTTTGCACTGCAATTACAAGGAAAATGACTTGTGTGTGGAGGAGGCCTTTGTATGTCCAGCCTGTACCCCTGATGTGTTTGCTGCATCTGCTGATGGTAACCGAAAGCATTACCGTTTCCTGAACAGCAAAGGGTTGGTCCATTGTGGTACATTCTGATAATTATTCTTACACAAACAATGCCCTAATATAACAATTGACTAAAACATTGTGCAGTATGGATGAGACTGCACTGTTTGATGGAACTTTCATTGCCAAGGACAGGGAAGTGGAAGTTTTTCTTGAACATGTTCGGAGCCACATGCCCAGTGTAAGTACAGATGATACTTGCGTTGTCTTATACTCTGTGTTTTATTTGTGCTAATATTTTATGATTGGGTTTGTCTACTTTAGAAAACAGGTCTTTCTGCTTGTGGCCCTGCATCATTCAAAGCAGGCAAAGAAACATCAAACAAGTCTAGGTCAAAGATAGATGAGGAGGGTCTGGAACTAGCTGTCTGCAGACACGGTCTCCTGCTGAGAGCTCTGAACCATTACCGAGGAGAGATCTTTGCCTACCCTTTGTTTTTACAAAAGGAGCTGTCCAGAACCACCAATGTGACATTCTGTTGCATGGATATCACCTGCAAGTACGTATAAGCATATAATATATAAGTATTTATCACATAAACTACTTGTATAGTGCTTTTTAGCAACATAATTGAACTCTCTAATACCTTTTTGTAGATACTGGCCATATTTGGAGAAGGTGGCACAAAAATGGCCAGAGCTGCAGCCACTAACAGATATGAAGCCATTTCTGTCTGTTATGCGTGCCAAGGCACATACGGGCGAGTGTGAGGCAAGTGTTTTACATTCAACTGTTTGACATTTATATTTCATAAAATCATATTTGGAAACAATGTGATTGTTTTTTGTTGCAGGTGAAATGGGGAGGAAGAAGTCAGAGCGGTGCAGGAAAAACCATTGGTGAAGAAGTTGAACAGGTCCTCAGTTTTCTTTCCAGGGCAGCTCTAACGACTAAGTACATGTCAAAGGCTGGTGAGTAATATTACTGCAAGCTTTTTCTGATAAACCTCATGTAGCTTATGTTTTATAGCTTTGCTTTTGTTACCTTTTAGCCACAATAGACATGCTAACTGTGCTCGCCATTGGGTGGAATCATAGGAAAGTTGATGGCCTCCACAAATCACTGGCAAGTCGCTACATCAAAGTAAGTACACTAGAATCAAACATAAGTTAGATCCATAAGTATTTGGACACTGACACAAGCGCTGTTATTTTAGCTGTTAACCAAAACAAATTAAATTACAGTTAAATGATTCATATGTGCTTAAAGTCAGACTCTCAGTTGTAATTTGAGAGTAATCGCATCCAAATCAGAGGAAAGGTTTAGGAAAACAGCTCTTTAATCTGTAGCTGCCTCTTTTTCAGTCATTGCTTGCGTTTCAGTCTTTCTGCCTTAAGTTTTGTCTTAAACAAGTAAAATGCAGCTGGACTGGGCTGAGATCTGGTGACTGTAGAAGATTTCAATTCTTTGCTTTAAAAAACTCCTGGGTTGCTTTTGCAGTGTGTTTTAGGTCATTGTCCGTCTGTGCTGTGGAGCACCTCTCATCAACTTTGTGTGTTTTGTCTGAATCTGAGCAGAAAGATTATCTCTATACACTTCAGAATTTCCTCCTCTGCTTCTGTCTCTGTCACATCCTCAGTAAACAGCAGAGACCCAGTGCCAGTGGAAGTTCTGCAGCTCATGCATCACTGCTCCACCAGGTTTTACAGAAGATGTGCTGTGCTGTGGATCCTGAGTTGTTCCAAGCCTTCTTCAGACTTTTCTCTGCCCATCATTGTGGTACAGGTCTGAGTCTGCCTCAGGTTTGTCTGAGTCTCATCTGTCCAAAGAATGCTGTTCCAGACCTGGTCTGGCTTCTTTAGGTGTTTTAGGCCAAGTCAAATGTGATCTTTCTATTGTTGAGGCTGCTGAAGCCTGCAGCTTGTGGTGAACCCTCTGTGTTTTCTCTCATGAAGTCTTCTCGTTATGTTGGACCTAGACTCTGTTAGACCTACTTCCTGGAGAGTGTTCTACTCTAAGGTGGGTGTCATGAAGGTGATTTTCACCATTTTTTGATCCAGCCTAAGGATGTTCTGGTTCACTTCCACTGAGAGACTGTATGTTGTGATTTCACAAAAACAGCTTTCAAATCCAAACATAAAACCTGGAATCAAGTCCAGACCTTTTACCTGCTCAGTTTATGATGAATTAATGAGGGACATAGCTAATGCAGCTCAAGAAATAGCTTTTGAATCATCTGTCCAATTACTTTTGAGCCTCTAAAAAAGAGGCTGATGCACCTTAAAGAGCTGTAATTCCTAAACCTTTTGTCCGATTTGGATGTAAATGCTCTCAAATTACAGCTGAAACTCTGCACTGTATAAAGCATAATATGTTTTGTATTCCTTTCTGTAATAGTCAAGTGAACGGGCAAACATAGGACAGGAAACCCTTGAGGCTCTCAAGAAAGAACAGGATCTTGCTGATGACACCGTGGAGCAGTGGCTGTGTGACGTCAGGCAATGGGCAGAAACAGGTACGGTAACGAGCTCTTTGTATTGCTGTGCAATGTCAAATTAATAGAAAATATTTGTTGTTAACTATCACAGTTTTAGAGAGAGCTTCATCCCATGCCAGCCAGGAGGAGCTGCAGCAGGAAATGGATGCCTTGATTTACAGTTTCAGGCGAAAGAAACACAACCTTTATCGTCATAATGTTCTGTATAAGTGACAAATTATAACAACTCTGAGATCTACATTTTTTTATTTAAGTCACAAAAAATATATCTAAACTTTACAGACAGCAACTGATCAAGACAGTCCACCCGTCGAAGACTTGCTAAGCTAAAGACCAAACTAAAGGAAGCTGCAAGTGCGTACAATGGCATGGTACCAGAGGACGAGACCATTGACCTGGAAGCAGCCTGCAGTCTTTCAGAGAGCTCCCTGCTGCCTTGGGAAACACAGGGGCACAGTAAGTACAGTCTTATTCATTTTGCAGCCCATTTCTGATTCTGCATCTTTAGTCTTTAGATACAACCTATTAAACTGTTGTGATTTGCCCTTATAGTAATGCCATTTGTCTTTATGTTATTCAGTTTCAGGTGTGCGGATGAAACCAGGTGATGCTTGTTTTGCGGTTACCTGCAAAGTATGACTGACAGACTGAATGGTCTGATAGCACACGCCGCAGAGGACATAGCAAACAATGGTCAGCTTTATCTAGTGTTACTATATTTTTCTTCACAAAATTTGTAGTATAATTTGAAGTGACCCTTGACATTTTCTGTCCAAACTACAAACATGTCCTGAGGAACTGACAGAGGAGGGCTACCAGGGACTGCACTGTTGCCTCCTTCGTAAACGACACCTCCTGAAGGAACATCTACAAGAAGCTGCGGGGACCTACCTGCGTGTAGCAACAAACACTTTTGTATGGTGTGAACAGGAACAGGAGGACAATGCAGAAGAAAACTCAGGCTCAGAGGTGTCTGATGATGACATGCAACAGTGGACAAAACAGTATCTTGTTATCTTGTATCTTCTTATAACTTAGCATTTTTGTCAGTACTGTCACACTGTGTTGAATGTTCAATTGTAAATAAAGTGTCTCCCATTAGTCTTTTACAGCCTAGGACCTTACCATAAGTCAGAATTTTGGTAACTGCTATAACTGTACTGAGACATCACGCTACACTTTGTTACGCTGCTGTTACCTTGCTATACATGGCCTTCCCTGTTTAAGTTACAGTTGTTTCAATATCATGAAAGAAACCGACCACAGTGACCTAATCCTCCCATCCACTGCTTCTGCTGACCCTGTCTCTTCTCTGTTCCTTGTCTAAAGCTGGGGACACACTACACGATTTTCTCAGTCGTTACAGATTCTGAAAAGACCAGGAGCACACACTAACGACTGGTTTCAGCAGATTTAGTTCTGACGACTGAAAGACTGGGCCTCACACACGACAAGATCTGTAACTGCAACTGACGCCAAACAAACGCAGCAAACTCTGGCGGGGAACTGGCGAGAACTAAATGGTAAACAAACATGGAGCTCCCTGGGTCGCTGTTGCCGTTGTGTGCAGCTCTCTGTTTGGAAAAAGGGAAAGAAAAAACGGCTATGTATCCAGTTTCACTTGGGTAGTGCTCAACTTTCTTCAGTGTTTGCCATGGTTGTTTATGTTTTCTTCTTCTTCAAATTTCCGCTTATATTTTCCCGCCGCTTCCTGTTTCTTCGTCTGCGTCCTGACGCTATTTCCTGTGTCCCATCAACTGTTTTTCATCGCCCGCTGGACTCCATGAATTCCCAGTTGGATGTAAACGTCCCACACTACAGGAGAGTGCTCCAGAGTCGGTGTTTGATCGCTTGCGACTGACGTCAGGCCAGGTTTTTGTGGCGACTCGAGTCTTTGAACATCACACACTAACGACTCGAGTCTTTGAACATCACACACTAACGACTCGAGTCTTTGAACATCACACACTAACGACTCGAGTCTTTGAACATCACACACTAACGACTCGAGTCTTTGAACATCACACACTAACGACTCGAGTCTTTGAACATCACACACTAACGACTCGAGTCTTTGAACATCACACACTAACGACTCGAGTCTTTGAACATCACACACTAACGACTCGAGTCTTTGAACATCACACACTAACGACTCGAGTCTTTGAACATCACACACTAACGACTCGAGTCTTTGAACATCACACACTAACGACTCGAGTCTTTGAACATCACACACTAACGACTCGAGTCTTTGAACATCACACACTAACGACTCGAGTCTTTGAACATCACACACTAACGACTCGAGTCTTTGAACATCACACACTAACGACTCGAGTCTTTGAACATCACACACTAACGACTCGAGTCTTTGAACATCACACACTAACGACTCGAGTCTTTGAACATCACACACTAACGACTCGAGTCTTTGAACATCACACACTAACGACTCGAGTCTTTGAACATCACACACTAACGACTCGAGTCTTTGAACATCACACACTAACGACTCGAGTCTTTGAACATCACACACTAACGACTCGAGTCTTTGAACATCACACACTAACGACTCGAGTCTTTGAACATCACACACTAACTGACTCGAGTCTTTGAACATCACACACTAACGACTCGAGTCTTTGAACATCACACACTAACGACTCGAGTCTTTGAACATCACACACTAACGACTCGAGTCTGAACATCACACACTAACGACTCGAGTCTTTGAACATCACACACTAACGACTCGAGTCTGAACATCACACACTAACGACTCGAGTCTTTGAACATCACACACTTAACGACTCGAGTCTTTGAACATCACACACTAACGACTCGAGTCTTTGAACATCACACACTAACGACTCGAGTCTTTGAACATCACACACTAACGACTCGAGTCTTTGAACATCACACACTAACGACTCGAGTCTTTGAACATCACACACTAACGACTCGAGTCTTTGAACATCACACACTAACGACTCGAGTCTTTGAACATCACACACTAACGACTCGAGTCTTTGAACATCACACACTAATGACTCGAGTCTTTGAACATCACACACTAACGACTCGAGTCTTTGAACATCACACACTAACGACTCGAGTCTTTGAACATCACACACTAACGACTCGAGTCTTTGAACATCACACACTAACGACTCGAGTCTTTGAACATCACACACTAACGACTCGAGTCTTTGAACATCACACACTAACGACTCGAGTCTTTGAACATCACACACTAATGACTCGAGTCTTTGAACATCACACACTAACGACTCGAGTCTTTGAACATCACACACTAACGACTCGAGTCTTTGAACATCACACACTAACGACTCGAGTCTTTGAACATCACACACTAACGACTCGAGTCTTTGAACATCACACACTAACGACTCGAGTCTTTGAACATCACACACTAACGACTCGAGTCTTTGAACATCACACACTAACGACTCGAGTCTTTGAACATCACACACTTAACGACTCGAGTCTTTGAACATCACACACTAACGACTCGAGTCTTTGAACATCACACACTAACGACTCGAGTCTTTGAACATCACACACTAACGACTCGAGTCTTTGAACATCACACACTAACGACTCGAGTCTTTGAACATCACACACTAACGACTCGAGTCTTTGAACATCACACACTAACGACTCGAGTCTTTGAACATCACACACTAACGACTCGAGTCTTTGAACATCACACACTTAACGACTCGAGTCTTTGAACATCACACACTAACGACTCGAGTCTGAACATCACACACTAACGACTCGAGTCTTTGAACATCACACACTAACGACTCGAGTCTGAACATCACACACTAACGACTCGAGTCTTTGAACATCACACACTTAACGACTCGAGTCTTTGAACATCACACACTAACGACTCGAGTCTTTGAACATCACACACTAACGACTCGAGTCTTTGAACATCACACACTAACGACTCGAGTCTTTGAACATCACACACTAACGACTCGAGTCTTTGAACATCACACACTAACGACTCGAGTCTGAACATCACACACTAACGACTCGAGTCTTTGAACATCACACACTAACGACTCGAGTCTTTGAACATCACACACTTAACGACTCGAGTCTTTGAACATCACACACTAACGACTCGAGTCTTTGAACATCACACACTAACGACTCGAGTCTTTGAACATCACACACTAACGACTCGAGTCTTTGAACATCACACACTAACGACTCGAGTCTTTGAACATCACACACTAATGACTCGAGTCTTTGAACATCACACACTAACGACTCGAGTCTTTGAACATCACACACTAACGACTCGAGTCTTTGAACATCACACACTAACGACTCGAGTCTTTGAACATCACACACTAACGACTCGAGTCTTTGAACATCACACACTAACGACTCACATCACACACTAACGACTCGAGTCTTTGAACATCACACACTAACGACTCGAGTCTTTGAACATCACACACTAACGACTCGAGTCTTTGAACATCACACACTAACGACTCGAGTCTTTGAACATCACACACTTAACGACTCGAGTCTTTGAACATCACACACTAACGACTCGAGTCTTTGAACATCACACACTAACGACTCGAGTCTTTGAACATCACACACTAACGACTCGAGTCTTTGAACATCACACACTAACGACTCGAGTCTTTGAACATCACACACTAACGACTCGAGTCTTTGAACATCACACACTAACGACTCGAGTCTTTGAACATCACACACTAACGACTCGAGTCTTTGAACATCACACACTAACGACTTGAGTCTTTGAACATCACACACTAACGACTCGAGTCTTTGAACATCACACACTAACGACTCGAGTCTTTGAACATCACACACTAACGACTCGAGTCTTTGAACATCACACACTAACGACTCGAGTCTTTGAACATCACACACTAACGACTCGAGTCTTTGAACATCACACACTAACGACTCGAGTCTTTGAACATCACACACTAACGACTCGAGTCTTTGAACATCACACACTAACGACTCGAGTCTGAACATCACACACTAACGACTCGAGTCTTTGAACATCACACACTAACGACTCGAGTCTTTGAACATCACACACTAACGACTCGAGTCTTTGAACATCACACACTAACGACTCGAGTCTTTGAACATCACACACTAACGACTCGAGTCTTTGAACATCACACACTAACGACTCGAGTCTTTGAACATCACACACTAACGACTCGAGTCTTTGAACATCACACACTAACGACTCGAGTCTTTGAACATCACACACTAACGACTCGAGTCTTTGAACATCACACACTAACGACTCGAGTCTTTGAACATCACACACTAACGACTCGAGTCTTTGAACATCACACACTAACGACTCGAGTCTTTGAACATCACACACTAACGACTCGAGTCTTTGAACATCACACACTAACGACTCGAGTCTTTGAACATCACACACTTAACGACTCGAGTCTTTGAACATCACACACTAACGACTCGAGTCTGAACATCACACACTAACGACTCGAGTCTTTGAACATCACACACTAACGACTCGAGTCTGAACATCACACACTAACGACTCGAGTCTTTGAACATCACACACTTAACGACTCGAGTCTTTGAACATCACACACTAACGACTCGAGTCTTTGAACATCACACACTAACGACTCGAGTCTTTGAACATCACACACTAACGACTCGAGTCTTTGAACATCACACACTAACGACTCGAGTCTTTGAACATCACACACTAACGACTCGAGTCTGAACATCACACACTAACGACTCGAGTCTTTGAACATCACACACTAACGACTCGAGTCTTTGAACATCACACACTTAACGACTCGAGTCTTTGAACATCACACACTAACGACTCGAGTCTTTGAACATCACACACTAACGACTCGAGTCTTTGAACATCACACACTAACGACTCGAGTCTTTGAACATCACACACTAACGACTCGAGTCTTTGAACATCACACACTAATGACTCGAGTCTTTGAACATCACACACTAACGACTCGAGTCTTTGAACATCACACACTAACGACTCGAGTCTTTGAACATCACACACTAACGACTCGAGTCTTTGAACATCACACACTAACGACTCGAGTCTTTGAACATCACACACTAACGACTCACATCACACACTAACGACTCGAGTCTTTGAACATCACACACTAACGACTCGAGTCTTTGAACATCACACACTAACGACTCGAGTCTTTGAACATCACACACTAACGACTCGAGTCTTTGAACATCACACACTTAACGACTCGAGTCTTTGAACATCACACACTAACGACTCGAGTCTTTGAACATCACACACTAACGACTCGAGTCTTTGAACATCACACACTAACGACTCGAGTCTTTGAACATCACACACTAACGACTCGAGTCTTTGAACATCACACACTAACGACTCGAGTCTTTGAACATCACACACTAACGACTCGAGTCTTTGAACATCACACACTAACGACTCGAGTCTTTGAACATCACACACTAACGACTTGAGTCTTTGAACATCACACACTAACGACTCGAGTCTTTGAACATCACACACTAACGACTCGAGTCTTTGAACATCACACACTAACGACTCGAGTCTTTGAACATCACACACTAACGACTCGAGTCTTTGAACATCACACACTAACGACTCGAGTCTTTGAACATCACACACTAACGACTCGAGTCTTTGAACATCACACACTAACGACTCGAGTCTTTGAACATCACACACTAACGACTCGAGTCTGAACATCACACACTAACGACTCGAGTCTTTGAACATCACACACTAACGACTCGAGTCTTTGAACATCACACACTAACGACTCGAGTCCTTTGAACATCACACACTAACGACTCGAGTCTTTGAACATCACACACTAACGACTCGAGTCTTTGAACATCACACACTAACGACTCGAGTCTTTGAACATCACACACTAACGACTCGAGTCTTTGAACATCACACACTAACGACTCGAGTCTTTGAACATCACACACTAACGACTCGAGTCTTTGAACATCACACACTAACGACTCGAGTCTTTGAACATCACACACTAACGACTCGAGTCTTTGAACATCACACACTAACGACTCGAGTCTTTTGAACATCACACACTAACGACTCGAGTCTTTGAACATCACACACTAACGACTCGAGTCTTTGAACATCACACACTAACGACTCGAGTCTTTGAACATCACACACTTAACGACTCGAGTCTCTTTGAACATCCACACACTAACGACTCGAGTGTCTGAACATCACACACTAACGACTCGAAGTCTTTGAACATCACACACTAACGACTCGAGTCTGAACATCACACACTAACGCTCGAGTCTTTGAACATCACACACTTAACGACTCGAGTCTTTGAACATCACACACTAACGACTCGAGTCTTTGAACATCACACACTAACGACTCGAGTCTTTGAACATCACACACTAACGACTCGAGTCTTTGAACATCACACACTAACGACTCGAGTCTTTGAACATCACACACTAACGACTCGAGTCTGAACATCACACACTAACGACTCGAGTCTTTGAACATCACACACTAACGACTCGAGTCTTTGAACATCAACACTAACGACTCGAGTCTTTGAACATCACACACTAACGACTCGAGTCTTTGAACATCACACACTAACGACTCGAGTCTTTGAACATCACACACTAACGACTCGAGTCTTTGAACATCACACACTAACGACTCACATTCACACACTAACGACTCGAGTCTTTGAACATCACACACTAACGACTCGAGTCTTTGAACATCAACACTAACGACTCGAGTCCTTTGAACATCACACACTAACGACTCGAGTCTTTGAACATCGCACACTAACGACTCGAGTCTTTGAACATCGCACACTAACGACTCGAGTCTTTGAACATCGCACACTAACGACTCGAGTCTTTGAACATCGCACACTAACGACTCGAGTCTTTGAACATCGCACACTAACGACTCGAGTCTTGAACATCACACACTAACGACTCGAGTCTTTGAACATCACCACTAACGACTCGAGTCTTTGAACATCACACACTAACGACTCGAGTCTTTGAACATCACACACTAACGACTCGAGTCTTTGAACATCACACACTCACGACTCGAGTCTTTTGAACATCACACACTAATGACTCGAGTCTTTGAACATCACACACTAACAGGATTTCAGGGCCGACTGTGATTACGATTCCCTGTAACTGTTGTTGACTGTGAAGACTCGCTGCAACTGTGAATCGTTATAAAATCGGGCAAAAAAATCGTGTAGTGTGTCCCCAGCTTAACGCCTTATTCTGGAGCCTTAATTGTCATGAGCAATGTTGGGGCACGCCAATAAAGAACTTCTCTGTACTTTTTGCAGTATTTGTTCCACTGGTCTGAAGATGAAGCAGTGAACAGAGTCAAGATGAAAAATGTGAAGAATGTCTAACACTATTGGGCAACAAAAATGAAAGTAAAGGTTTATAAGTGAGTGATGAGGGTTTTACAGGAGGCAGAGCTGAAGATGCTTCTGTTCTCTTTGTTCATGATGAGGATTGATAGAATCAGGGCTGAGTACATCAGAGGGACAGCTCATGTTGTAACGTTTCTAGAAGACCATGTTGTGGACACGTACAGACGATAAAGAGTGAATATAAGGCAGAAGGATGCTGTGGTTGAAGCTGCCAGACAGGAGGCGAGGAAGACCAAAGAGGAGATTATGGATATTCAGTATTACAACATCAGTCTCCTCAAAGGGCTTTACAAACAGTTAATCAAACATAAACACACAGGGGAATGGGGCTGAGAACAGAGGCTGCAGAGAATGGGGGCAAAAGAAAAAGAGACGAGACAAATAAAACAAGCAGTGATTTCTGAACACTGACATTGCAGCAGTGTATGATGATGCATAGGCTGCTGCATAAATGACCTGTGTGCAGTCACTCAGACTCTCCACAAGCAGCCGTGGCAGTAGACAGGTTAACCATAAAAACTCATTCAATCTGTCCACATTTTTATAACCATCAGCTGGTGTCTCACACGTACAGACCTGGAGACGTTTAGTGTAAAGAGCTTACTCTCAATAATTGTTCAGATCTACGCATACCATTAGCCTGTGAATAAGTATGAGGATGGATTAGTGTATTGTGGACACATAATAAGAGACCAAATATTAAATGACTTTTAAATTTGACATCACATATCGTATAGACAGCCCACATAGGCTATAAGGGTTAGGGTTAGCAACATCAACCCTAATTAGGGCGATACAACCTTATCAATGCTTAAAATACTGGCCCAATGACTCCTAAATATTGTAATAATCAAGCAATAATGAAAAAATAATATTTCTTATGGAACAATCAAACAAACAAATAAACTACTTTAGTGTGAATACACCAAGCCTGGGACAGGCTGAGGCTGAGATGAACATTTTTAAAAATGGTTGCACAGTTAAACCCAATCCTTCTTTAGAAAGGTCCCAACCCACAGAGAACATGAGCTCAGTATGACCTTTGTACCACCTCTAACCTTTGAGGAAATGACCTTTGACCATTCAACCAGATGGCTTTTAAACTTCATCTTATTCAAGAACCACAAGGCCCACAGATGTCAAACAAACCTTTTTAAGCTTTCATAATATATAATCATCAGGAGGGGGCGCTGTCAAGCAAGGAAAAACATCTATAAAAAGTGGTTTTAACTGTTATTCCCATATATATCTTTTAAAATTACAGAATTATAGCATTTTACATGACATTAAAATACCATAGAATATTGCAGTTTGATTGTATAGTGTGTGCAATGTTGTAAAAACAAAGGTTAAATTATAGAACTACAAATCTAACAAACCGCGCTTTATATATTCATTTAGTTCAATGGCAACTTTGAATACATGGCGTCTCAGTTGTAGTTTTTTTGGGCTCTTCAGATGGTGTCTTGAAATTAGGGGATTTAAAGACACATCAGTTGGATAAATGTATTTAAAAATGTGCCGATCTGTCAGCCACAATGCAAACATATGTTAAACAGAAAGAAAACTGTAAAACAGTGCTGCTCTGTCAGTATTTTGTAAAGTGCACTGCCCATGAAATAGTATTTGGTTTGGGTCACGTTCTTGTAGCATAGTGTCTGCGCACGAACGGGTTTGGATTTCTTAACACACACACGTTAGTGCGTCGTACTCATAAATGCTTATGATCGCGTCTTCTTCACAAACATAACCTGTACGTTTGAGGACTGTCAGTGATTCTGATACGCTGTAATGCTTCAAACTCGTTGCAGCGTACATATATTTATATTCTACTATTAAACTACAACTACAATTACCTAGCATGCTAGCCACACCGGAATTTACCACTCACCGTTTCCGGCTGATCTCAGAACGGTTGTAATGAGTGACATCATTCAGATTTACATTATTTTTACTCTAGAAACTGATCAGAGACCAGTCGAGTGGCATCTTACTACTCAAGGCGCTGTTATACATTCACCCGTATCTTCTTACAAAACATGAGCACATTACTGTTTTTACCCTCATTAATTGTACTCAACCCTGTCAACTATGAATGGCAAAGTGTGTATTTTGTGTGTTTTTTTACATATTGCATGCGAGCAGAGGCTAAATGTACTTTCAAATGAATATCGATGAAGAATATTGTTAACTATGTATGTAATACGCCACGGTGGCATAGTGGCGGCACGGTGGCATAGTGGCTAGCACTCCTGCCTCACAGCAAGAAGGTCCTGGGTTCGATTCCCGGACCGTGTGGGGCCTTTCTGTGTGGAGTTTGCATGTTCTCCCCGTGTCTGGGTGGGTTTCCTCCGGGTGCTCCGGTTTCCCCCATCAACCTCAAAACATGCACAATAGGCAAAAACCTCCAGCCAAATGCTCCTGACCAGGATCCTGGCTCAAGATCTGGAGAAGGGTTCCCGGGCGCTGCACTGCAGCAGCAGCCCACTGCTCCTGACAGGTCGCCCCAGCGGCATTGAGGGATGGGTCAAATGCAGAGAATGAATTTCCCCTATGGGGGATCAATAAAGTATACCTTACCTTAAACCAACAGTGAAATGAAAGCAAAGATAGTCATTTGCTTACAAATACCAAAAATATAACGACCTGTATTATAAACCCTTTTTATCTTCAAAATCACCAAAAAGCACAGTTGTCCTGAGTGGACTTGAAGTCAGGCTTATCCTCAGCTGTGTCTCAACACATTTTTACCAGCTGTGCATATTTTTTAGTGTAAAATGCTAGACTTTCTTGTCGCTGTAGGAAAAGTTGTTCTCTGCGTTTGACCATCTCCAATGCCACTGGAGCAGGACAGAAGCAGGGTCCAGATCCTGAGCATGATTCTTCAGGAGTCAGGAGAACCTAACTGGAGGATTAGCCTTTGTGCATGATGGAGGAAACCCGAGTGTCCCCAGGATAATCCAGCAGGGGGCAGAACACGTCAACTCCACACAGAAAAGCCACACACAATTCATGAATCAAACCCAGGACCTTCTTGCTGTGAGGTGAAAGTGTTAACTCATTTGTCACAGTAATAATACACTTACAATAATATATTTTTCAAAGTCAGTCATGATGTATTCACATTTCATTTACATGAGCCATCGATGGTGTTTACCTCAAGCTTGTCTGATGACTACAAACTGTGTATTACCCATGTACCCAGACGGAAGCATGCCACATGAAAGAGGAGACTTTCCTCCCCTGTGAAGCTGAATCAATCTGACCCAAAGATTCAGCTTCACAGTGTCTCTGTGTGTACGACGTTAAAAGAAGTGTAATGACATTTAAACAGTCCAGGTACAGACTCATGGAGGGTTTTTATTTAGAAAAATAAGCAGATACCAATATATATTTGCAATTTAAAGATAAAATGTTTATTATTGTATTCACAATGTATACAACTACTTGTAGTCTTGGTCGGAAAAGTTTTCTTTTGGTTCCCACTGTAAGAAAATGTAACATCTGTGAGAATAAATACACAGATATACAGTATAATATATAGCAGGAAAAAATAATAATAATAAAAATGCTTAGCTCATTTGAAATAATTCAGATTTAAGTAAGGAAATTATTATTCTTACTTAAATCTGAATTTTCTGTACTTATAAACTTCTTGTCCATTGATAAACTATTGTAGACGGAATAATTACTGATACAGAAACGTACACAGAGTATATGTCCATTTTTATCAAATGACAAACAATCCCAGCCTGTAATTCATGTAATAGGACGGGCATTAGGACCTGGGAGGAAAAAGAGGTCCCTGGTAGTTGGACTCATCACAGCGTATGTATACATAAATACATGTATGTATACATAAATACATGTATGTATACATAAATACATGTATGTATACATAAATACATGTATGTATACATAAATAATAAATACAGGTATGTATACATAAATACATGTATGTATACATAAATACATGTTGTATACATAAATACATAAATACATGTATGTATACATAAATACATGTATGTATACATAAATACATAAATACATGTATGTATACATAAATACATGTATGTATACATAAATACATGTATGTATACATAAATGTATGTATGTATACATAAATACATAAATACATGTATGTATACATAAATACATGTATGTATACATAAATGTATGTATGTATACATAAATGTATGTATGTATACATAAATACATAAATACATGTATGTATACATAAATACATGTATGTATACATAAATACATGTATGTATACATAAATGTATGTATGTATACATAAATACATAAATACATGTATGTATACATAAATACATGTATGTATACATAAATACATGTATGTATACATAAATGTATGTATGTATACATAAATACATAAATACATGTATGTATACATAAATACATGTATGTATACATAAATACATAAATACATGTATGTATACATAAATACATGTATGTATACATAAATACATGTATGTATACATAAATGTATGTATGTATACATAAATACATAAATACATGTATGTATACATAAATACATGTATGTATACATAAATGTATGTATGTATACATAAATACATAAATACATGTATGTATACATAAATACATAAATACATGTATGTATACATAATACATGTATGTATACATAAATACATAAATACATGTATGTATACATAAATACATGTATGTATACATAAATACATGTATGTATACATAAATACATGTATGTATACATAAATACATAAATACATGTATGTATACATAAATACATGTATGTATACATAAATACATGTATGTATACATAAATACATACATGTATACATATGTACATGTATGTATACATATGTACATGTATGTATACATAAATACATGTATGTATACATAAATACATACATGTATACATAAATACATGTATGTATACATATGTACATGTATGTATACATAAATACATGTATGTATACATAGTACATGTATGTATACATAAATACATGTATGTATACATAATACATGTATGTATACATAAATACATGTATGTATACATATGGACTACATGTATGTATACATAAAAGTACATGTATGTATACATAAATACATGTATGTATACATAAATACATATGTATACATATACATGTATGTATACATAAATACATGTATGTATACATAAATACATGTATGTATACATAAATACAATGTATGTATACATATGTATACATGTATGTATACATAAATACATGTATGTATACATATAATACATGTATGTAATACATAAATACATGTATACATAAGATACATGTATGTATACATATGTACATGTATGTATACATAAATACATGTATGTATACAAGTACTGTATCATAGTCTGTATACATAAATACATGTACCGTATACATAATACATGTATGTATACATAAATTACATGTATGTATACATATGTACATGTATGTATACATAAATACATGTATGGTATACATAAATACATGTATAGTATACATAAATACAGTATGTATACATAAATACATGTATGTATACATAAATACATGTATGTATACATAAATACTGTATGTATACATAAATACATAAATACATTATGTATACATAAGATACATGTATACATAAATACATGTATGTATACATATGTACATGTATGTTATACATAAATACATGTATGTATACATAAGTACATGTATTATGTATACATAAATACATGTATGTATACATAAATACATGTATGTATACATGTATTTAGTACATAGTACATGTAGTATACATATGTACATGTATGTATACATAAATACATGTATGTATACATAAATACATGTATGTATACATGTATTTATGTATACATATGGACTTGTATGTATACATAAATACATGTATGTATACATAAATACATGTATGTATAACATATGTACTGTTGATACATAAATACATGTATGTAATACATGTATTTATGTATACATACATATGTACATGTATGTATACATAAATACATGTATGTATACATATGTACATGTATGTATACATAAATACATGTATGTATACATAAGTACATGTATGTATACATATGTACATGTATGTATACATAAATACATGTATGTATACATGTATTTATGTATACATACATATGTACATGTATGTATACATAAATACATGTATGTATACATGTATTTATGTATACATATGTACATGTATGTATACATAAATACATGTATGTATACATAAATACATGTATGTATACATGTATTTATGTATACATATGTACATGTATGTATACATAAATACATGTATGTATACATAAATACATGTATGTATACATATGTACATGTATGTATACATAAATACATGTATGTATACATGTATTTATGTATACATACATATGTACATGTATGTATACATAAATACATGTATGTATACATAAATACATGTATGTATACATAAATACATGTATGTATACATAAATACATGTATGTATACATAAATACATACAACGTGTTGCGTGACTTCCTCTCTCGCAGATTTCACGGCAGTCACTGCAGCGGCTGAACGCCATTGCAAAGTAAGTGGTTTTTAAACGTGTTTTTAGCACCAATTGAACCTAATAAATACTTTTACTCTTAGCATTTTGTATATTGGACAATTGATTGATTTGTATAATTATGTCCGTCTTTTAGGAGATTTATCTAACTTTGTTGCATTGACCTCCAGTCATCCATGACTTCAGTGGTAGAAGTTACATTGTTAAACTAACGTGAGTTGCACTTTTACCATTCATTTATTTGATAACTAATTTTACTTTTTGTAATCTTTTAGTCATGGATGTTTTAGTTGATTTTCTCTTATGTCTGTTTTTTAGGACTGGTTCATTGTGCTTTGATTTTTACCTGTCACTGTTTTTTTATCCCACTATTTTAATTCTTTTATTGGTTTTATTTATTAAACATTTTATCGGGCCTTAATACTCCAGTCACTTGGCTCTTTAGTGCAAACTGTTCATGTCCAATGGTTGCAATTCAGATTATTAGCTGGTGCTGTTATTTTTAAGACTTGTTTTTATTTTGCAGTGTTACCCCTATTTTAGTGTGTGCTTAGTGTGGGAACATTTGAGTTTTTATTTCAATCTTTTATAATGGTACTGGTTTTAATTTGTTAATTTATTTTACTATTGCCTATTATTGCACTAAGTGCCTTGTGCAGAGCTAATAAATTTACAAAACTTAATCACAGCCTCCTCCACTTTATCCTGGAAACCTGTTTATTGTTCTAGTTGTTTTAAATTATATTTCTAACAATATTGAACCGACTACATTCATACCAAGACAAACATGGATGCCATTGTTCTTCTGCCTTCCCCTGGTGCAGACAAAAAATGGACAAAAAGCAGAGATAATTAGATTTATGCTATTGACAACAAAAAGATGCCTTCACGTGCTGTCACAACATTTTAAAGGCCTCTACAGCAGTGTGAGACTGAGGTGGAGCCAGACTAAAATTCAATGGAACAATCAGCTGTTTTTCAGACGTTTAGACCTGGTTTATGGCTAATATGTCAGCCATTACTGGGCCTATAGACAACCACATACAACAAAAACTGAATCAAAGTTCAACAACTTGTCTGTCACTGCAAATTACCAAGATGATCTTATTTCCACTTAGCCTTGCAATGATGTGGTGTCATTTATAAACACATTTCACTGATCTTGTGCTTTTTCAATCAGAGGGCACTGGGGACTGGAGCCTATCTCAGCAACTACAGGCCCTTCTCACTCAGCGTCATCTGATCACATGATGTCCACGCAGCGGCCATGTTGGACGGCAGAAGCCGGGTGTCAGGGTCAGATTTGGATCCTGCTGTCTGCAGCCTCACAGATTAAATGAGTTTTCCTCATCAGAAACAGTTGAATGTGTCCTGTATCTGTGCAGCATCTGCCTGCTGTCTTTTGAAGTAAAAAAGTTAATGTTGCACTGTTTGACAAAGTTTATTCTTTAAAAAAGTCACATAAAAGATCGCTCCTGCTGTAATCACCAAATACAGTAAAAACTGATCTGAGGTCAGTTCTGTCTGCTCAGGTTTATTAGCAGGGAAACGTTTTCACAGACATTTAGCAAACTGGAGAGAAAAAGAAAATACAACGTTCAGGAACAGCTTGGTATTTGTTCTTTTCTGTGTGAGGATGTGGAGATTACAGGATTATTTTCACAACATGGAATACTTTGATGGAAACACATCTGGATATTTACTGACTGAGCATTATCCTGGATTGGACTGGTTTTAGACAGAACCAGTGTTCAAAGGTAAAAGTCTGTTTTTTCAGTTTGGGCACTGAGGAATCGTCATTAATTACACAGATGTCCTATTTTAAGCATAAAGTTAACTTAATTCCCAGTTTGTACAGAACAGAAGCTTTCTAACGATGTATATCATGGCTGTGTTGACAAAATAATAACTGTGCAAATTATGTTTTCACAGAGTTTCTTTCTGAATCTGGTCGCCGCTGGCTTGAATGAGGTTAAACAAATATAAATCCTAATTCTCTGTATCTCAGCAAATTTGCCACTTTTTAAGGCCTTAAATTTTGATTTATAATTTAGACTTTAAACCTCGCGGAAAGCCTGCTTTATTGAAGTATTTATTTTGCCTTTTCACTGCTCACATGGACAACAGTTGTTTAGGGCCACACTAAAGCTCTGGCACCGTCCTGACACTAAATATGTTTCTGCCTCTTGTGAGCTTTTAACTGTGCTCCTCTAAAGGGAGATTGTCGAGTGATTGACTAAATAATTGTAAACGTTGTTGTTTTCCAAAGCAGATTGTGTGTTGAAGGCTGGTAAACAGTAATTTTGACATCATATGGGTCTTAAACATCGACAAGTGAACATTTCTCTAAACATCGCTGTCTGACCTCAACACTTAACGTTCAGTATTGAACCGCTGTAGAAAGTGGTAAACATGAACTCAGTTTCTATGCACGATCGCTAATCGCAGCCAGCTGCACCGGCTTTTTGCATCCAAAATGGCAGCGCCAACAAACCAAGTCACGTGACTGAGAACGGTCTACAGGCCTTAGGCGAGGTACACCTGGACAGTTCCTCAAAGGCCTGACAAACACACACAGACAGACCATCGTTCACTCTCACATTCATTCACTAAGGGCCATTGAGAGTCACCAGTTCACCTAACACATGTACGTATTGGAAGGTGGGAAGAAGCCGCAGTACTCAGAGAGAACCCACACTAACAAGGGGAGGACATGCAGACTCCACCCACAGAGACTGTGTGAGGTCTGTCTCAAGGAGAGGCTGGGAGGCGACAGCACAAACCTCTGCCACAGCTCTGATCTGGATCTTCTTCACAACTCACCTCCCTCACTCTTTCCCTCATTACTTTCTCCACAGGGAACCATCCTTGGTTATTGTGCATGGGACATTCTCACATTTATTCAGAAACATTCATTTAGCAACATATGAACATATTTAACACATGTTTGTCATTTGCATAAACAACAAACAAACAGACAAATGTTGTACATAACGTCTTGTTTTTTGGGTCTTTTACCCTTGGTCTTAGGGTCAGAGGTCACAGGGACAATACACAACAGAGGAGGGCACAGAGGGGTCAGAGGTCAGAGGTCACAGGGACAGAACGATCTATGTGAGTGTTTTTGGTCCAGCAGATGCACGCGACTAACGTCATGTCATACAACGAATTAGGATAAAGCCACAACACCGAAGCAAAGCTAAGCGTGTTCAGCGTGTTGACAACTAATAAACAAATTTATCTTGTATTTAACCTGAAAGTGTAATAAAAACGTTAATTATGTGCATGCTACAAGAAAGGTTTTTATACAATATGAATGCTGCCTCAAGCGCTTAACTAGCTAACAGAGCTATAGGAAACACTCGGAGGCTGTAAATAAATACTATAGCTACAGTTTTCATAATAATTATTATCATCCAGTTGGCATACAATCCGACTCTTTACCTTTATAAAACAGGTAAAGACATACAATTCCACTTACGTTCTATTCTCGCCCCTATTGATTAGAAAGCCTGTGTTTATTGAATTATTTTCACAAAATAAACACTAGAATTAAACAATTGGACTAAAGATCACAAAAGACACAAAATAAACAATGTATGATTTTTGTCTCTGCTATCAAATATTTGTCGTGGCCAGGTTACTGGGTGTTTAGTTCACCCCAGACAAGATGGTAGCTGCCTTTTAAGCAACAAATGTTCTTTCTATTCTCTTATGTATTTATTTTACCGGCTATTAACCACAACATAATGTCTACTGATTTTTGTCTTTTAGTACTGGGAACGTGCTGATGGACTAGATCTACAAGAGGCATGGAAGGTATGGCTGTGCCAAAAAAATAAATAAAAGAAAGGTCATACAAAGCGTGAATAGGCACAATCAGTTGGGTTAAGCAACCCAGATATTTTCATTCTTTTGTCCCCCGTTACATCCCCAATGTCTGTTATTATTTATTATGCATGCTTTAGTCTTTTGTTCCTTATGCTCAATAGGCGTAATTCAGCCTATAGTTAAAATGCAAGATATACATGCCCCAGCAGCTATTTACATAGTGGAGAAACTAAACAAATATACCAGGTTATATTACATTAGATTAGATTCAACTCTATTGTCATTACTCATATACAAGGCAACAAAATGCAGTACAGCATCTGAAGTGCCAAAAGCACCGAGCGCATATGTTCCTACAGTATTTATTGGATATAAGCAGAACTATGCACATAAAACTACATAAACAGGTGATGAGCTAAATGTAATACTGAGTGAAGTACTATTAACATATTATACTTATCATATGTGCAATTTAATTTATTTACAGTGTTGGCAGAACCTATGAACGTAATCTATTTATATCAAATCACTAGTGCATTAGACTTTGATAGATGTTCAGCACATACCAGTTTGCAAATAGAACCAACCATCACAGCTGTGTTTGTTGAGAAATGGGGTGTGTGGAGAGTGAAGTGGTGTGGGGAGGGGCAGTGAAGGCAGAGTTCAGTAAGCTTAGAACTCCTGAGAAAAAGCTGTTTCTCAGTTTGCTCTCCTCAGGATTGAGTGCCTACTGCAGGGCAGGAGAGAAAAGAGTCAGGGCAGGGTTTCATCTGGACATCCTCCATGACTGGAGGTAGAGTCTCTGTAATGCACTGGGCAGTTATCACCACCCACTGCAGTGCCTCGCTCTCCTCGACAGATCAGCAGCAGAAGTTTATCAGGAAAGGTGGTTCTTTTTCAGTGTCCTCAGGAAGAAGAGACATGGTTAGCTTTCTTGACCAGGCTGGAGGTGTTAGTGGTCCAGGACAGGTCCTCCAAGAACCAGGATATGGTCTCCAGGAACTAGAAGCTGGGGAACTTATAAATGGTTAGGGTCATGTGTCACTCCTCTCTACTTCCTGATGTCTCCTGATGAGGAGTAGGAGCTTCTTAGTAAATCTAAATTAATAAACACAGAACTAAAGTCAAGTAGTAAAACTGTGCAGTGTAGCAAAACTATAAATGGACCAAATTCAGTGCTTTGGGTTTAGCCTCACTGATCCAATATGTTTTCTTGTATAAGAGCAATCTACCAATTTGGTCATGTGACATAGGTTTAGTAATCCCTACGAACCTGACCACTTTGTATAGTCTTAGAGAAAGACCTGCAATATGCTATGATTGCTATAATTTAATTTTATTGATATTTCATGATTTAATATTTGCAGCTTTGCACAGGAGCTGGAGCCAAACGAGGGCAGATGATTTGCTGTAGCCACCGCTAAAGGAAAGTGAGCAGATAAAAGGAAAGAAGGAAGGAAAGAGGAGAAGTGTGTCCTGGATTCTTCATCTCATCACTTGTGTGTACTGCTCTACTGCCTCAACTGTCTCAACCCTTTTAAAAATCACTAAACTTTACATTATAAATTCATTTACAGAAAAGAAACTGTAAAATATGAGGTGAAAGGATATCCACTGCAGGACATCAGCTGTTCTTAACATTGGGAAGTTGTTGAGTAGATCAGCTTCACCATTCATTTTATCCAGCAAATTCTGCAACAGAAAGTCCTTGGCAGTGACTAAAACTTTTATGAACCAATCGAAAGCAACTTTTATTTTTTCAATATAAAAAAGTTAAACAATATTTACCCAGCCCTACAAAGGCTGAGTGCAATATCTATGGCAGCAGTGAACCTTTAATTATTGGTGTTTTGTGAACCCAAGTCTGTTACAGGTATTAATTGGTGATGTACCTGTGTAATACCTAGTTAGAATTAAGAATTATTGTTGAAACATTACTACCTTTGCAGTTATCGTCACAGAGAAAAATACAGAGGCGAATATAACAACTACATTCAAAATGTTCATTCAGAACTTCACTTTTATGAGCAAGTGCTCTGAGTGCACTTTCTGGCTGTGTTGGTGTCCATTTTGTAGTTACTTGCTCCAAATAAAAATGGGACATAACTGAACCATGAAACTGTTAACAACAGATGGCTTGATTCTTGTTTTTGTATCAGTACACAATATTTTCTATCACTCAAATATCAAAAGTGTTTTGGTTGTTAATCATGTCAAATGTTATGATTTTTCCCTTATATTATTTATTAAAATATCACCAATTTACATAAATACACTTTTCTGGACTTTCACCGTGAGTGAAAACTCACTGTGTCACTGTCAGTGAGTGGGTGATCTATTAATGGTATTTTTGGAAAAAATGTTAAACTAATATCTGAATATTCTGTAGTAATAATTAGTTTGTCCAATATCAGAACAAATCTTTAATTCCAAATCAATTTATATGAATTATTGATAATGCTGACAATAAAGAGAGAAGGAACAAGTAATCATTATAAAATACATTTTACAGTACAGATGTCATTCTATTTGGGAAATGCCTTTTTTTCATGTAACATTTGTGCCACTGCTGCTGCTTTTAAGAAACAGTAAATCGCATTTTAAAACGTGTTTGTTTCTGTGTAATTCTAATTTCCTACTTCATATCATCATCCCAGGGGTTGGGCCAGTCGCCATAGCAACTACATACCAATATAAGGTGTTGGGTCATTGACACGCCCCTCTCTCGTCGTGAAGAGCCACAGCAACTGAGAGGTAAGTGGTAACTGCTTTACTGCCTTATTAAATACAAAGTTAGTTCTTTCTCACATATTTTCTCATCTTAAATACACGGAAAAAAGTGATAGGAGGAGGTTGTTTATTTTCCATAATAAAATCCTGTAGGAATAACATGACTGAGTCATTTTCTGTGGTACATACTGGCAGTTTGTTGGATCTACATGATTCAATCATGGACATAGATTGCAAACAATGTAGTTATGTTGATCTAAACAATTCAAAAATGTAGTTTTAACACAATTGGTTTGTGTTATACAAACATGATTTTTTTCATGTTGATGATTTGTGATTAAATTTAGTTAATTTTACATAATTCAGTCACTTTAGGTCTACATGATTATTTTCAAGTCGTTTGTAAAAAGCCTTTGACATTTTGTTATTTAAAGGATCAGATCCATGAGTGACAGGGACATGAAGAAGACTGTGACCCGCTCGTTTGTTTTATCGTTATTATTATTTATGTCCCAACTTCCTGTCCCATCAGAGAAGACACTGTCTCCTCAGCTGATGTTTGGAGATTCAGCTGATCCAGTCTGATGGGCTTGAGATGTTTCATTTTCTTTTTAAGTAAAATAAATTAAACCTAGAAAGTCAAGTTAAATATGACAATGGAATGTACTATTTTCTTTTAAACATGAAAAGGGTGGCTTCACATTACATAGCCATGGTCCTGTCCAGTTGATGCAGGGGCCATGGTCCAACCATGACTGAGGTCCACATGTGGAAGATTTAATTTAAACAAGATTTATTATCTGCTTAAACTTTTTTTTCTCATAGACAAGCTTTGCAGCACACAAGTCTTTTTAACAAAATGTGTAATCATATAACGCTCACTATAACACCACGCTGATTCAGTTCTTTTTTATTGCCTGTACGACCGTATGTGATGAGAATGAGAGTAATGCACAGTTCTTGTGTATAAAGACATGAAGTCATGTGTGACACTGTTCATCTGAGTCATGGTGCTGTGGACCAAAACATAAAATCATCATTACTTTAACATAAAACAACTGTGTTAAAGCAACGTATTAGAATTGTTTAGATCTAACTTTATTGAAATGTTTACAGTCGTTGACCATGATTTAATCACGTAGATCCAGCACATCATTGTTTTCAGAGTAGACAGAAAGAGGGCAGAAAAACTGTACGACCCCCAACCATAGAACTTGGGACACACAAGGATATTGATCATAATCCGAAAGACGGGCTGCTATGTTCATGTGTGTTTTTGTGTGATTTTAAATTTTAAATCAAACTGTAGGAGCATTGCTTTTGACATATTGTTGAACTTATACTGGAGTCCCTATGTCCATAGAAAGACTCATGATAAAGGTTTGTAAAGGGTAAGCTGAGGAAGTCCAGACAGAAAAGGCTGACACGTTATGACGTTTCAGCTGTTTCTGTGCATGCTCGTGGTTGAAGTATCGGAGGTGACGGTATAAACAATAATGTTGTACTTTTCATGCTAAACAACAAGTTAAACTAATTTAAATGAATAAGTCATGTATTGGGTATCTATTGCAGTTAGTAAATTAAACAAACCACCATTGTTGTTGCAAGTTGCATGTTTATAGTTTTAAAGTATAGTAAACATTTTCTCGTAGTTAACATTATTGTGTTGGCATCCATTCTTTAGTTTCAGATTAGTTTGGTATTTATCTGGTAAGGACAGTGTACAGAGGCAGTGAGCTCATAGAGACAGAGTGCACTGTACCAGATAATAGTTATATAGTGGATAAGTAAGTCAGACCTGTTCCCCTTTGTCTCAGGTTCTGTTCATTTCTTCTATGGACAGAATCTCTAGGTGCAGCCAGGGGCCGGAGGTTTGGGGACCAAAAGGATTTGAGCTCTGCTTTTTGCAGATGATGTTGTCCTGTTGGCTTCATTGAACCAGGACCTTCAGTGTGTACTGGGTCCGTTTGATACGAGCAGCTGAAATGAGTTTCCTCTTCAGGGTGGACGAGCGCTCCCTTAGAGACCGGGTGAGGAACTCCATCTGGTATCCCTGCTTTGACTGCTGCCCCCAGGACCTGGTCCTGGAACGTGGTAGAGGATGGATTATACATCACTGACAAATTATATTTTGTTCTTCTTTATCATTTAGCATTGTGTACTGTGCTATTGTCAGCTGACCTAAGCGGAATGTGCCATTTTTCATAGACGTTTGCTCTGGAGACATTCCCAAAGGGAACAAACACACTTCATACTTCCACACTCCCACACTCAAAGAAAATGTTTTCTTATTGTCAAATGCTGAAACATACATAGCTACCTGTCTGTCTGAACTTTCTTTTTCTCTCAGTTTCATCATGGCTTTAAGTTTGAAGAGAATCTTTGGCAGATGACTTGGCAAAACAGCAAGTAAATTACCCACTTCTTTATTTATAATTTAATTGCAATTTCATATTAACAACAATATTTCATATTATTTATTTAATGAATTTATTATAATTGAAGTTTTCTTAACTATGTTCACTTCATGCCATAAAACCCCCTTTAGGCCTCCTGTAAAAGGAACCAGACCTCGATCCAATGTACTGTGGAGGAACAAGGACAGCAGAGGTTACCTGGTCCCCAAACAAAAGCGCCTTCGTTCTCGTTCTGGTTGGTGTAATAAATCATATTAATATACACCTAATATTATTGTTACTTTCTTATATTCAGTGTCAAAATTGTGACGCAATCATTTATAGCTCCCCGTGCGAGTACCAGCAGGGCTCCGGAGAATGAAAATCCTCCACAAGATGAAACGCCTGTTAACCAAAACCTTGGTAAAAGTTTTAAAGTAGACTAAAGATTACGAATGTGACTGTAATTTTCACTAAAGATCTTCTCTTCTGTGCCTTTAGAGTACTATCTTCATCAACTTGCTGACATCATTAATTCCATCAGTGTTCCATCACCAAAACAAGATGAACCAGCAAAATCCCAATGGGCAAGACGGCAACATCCATTAGAAGAACGGTTTAAGACTGCCAGGCCATTTGTACTGAACAGCAAGTTGGCTGCTGAAAGGTCTCACATAATCTCTGTCAGCAGTGTAATGACTCAGACGCTGTCATCCAATGTATGGACTGCGTTCCATCCGGGGTTCAATTTCTATGTTCAACCTGTGATTTAGCATCCATCAAAAGAATGTCTTCCACAACAGAGAGAGACAATGCTTAATGGGTTTTTAAATCCTATTCCACAACAGTGGCTGTTTCAGGAGGAAAATGGTCAGCACCAGGTTTGCCAGCAAGGTTTGCTAAAATTCTTCAGCTAACCTTTTTTTATTACATGTATAAAGTCTCATAAATGACCGTTTTGTTTTTTTTCTAGTTTGTTTGCTACCAGTTCCTCTCCCCATGAGCATCTGTTTCTGTTCTTCTACAATCACCATGAGTCCTGGGAAGCAGATTGTGCTGGTAACCTTCAATGGTAGGAGGACCTTACAAACAGAACATTCCTTACACTACAGACATAACAAATGGACATTTGATTGAGACACACACAGCCTTGAAAAGATATGTGAGACAGATATATGCACAATTACAAATATAATTAAACAGTTTTATATATATAAAAACTGTTTAAAAGCTGTCAAACTTTGTACACATTTGATGTTCAAATCATTTGAGCAGCTTAAGAACTCCAGTCCAGCATTTTCACAGCAAGCATGTCTCTGAATGCTGGAACACAGAGCAGTCCAAACTGGGAGGGTATAAAACCTAGACACTGATATAAATATTTGTATGTAGTAAGTAAGTAAGGAAGTTTTTTTCTCTCCAGGAAGGAACAATCTGTGGTGACACTTTCCACTGAAGCTTTCGTGAGATTTTGCACTGCAATTACAAGGAAAATGACTTGTGTCTGGAGGAGGCCTTTGTATGTCCAGCCTGTACCCCTGATGTGTTTGCTGCATCTGCTGATGGTAACCGAAAGCATTACCGTTTCCTGAACAGCAAAGGGTTGGTCCATTGTGGTACATTCTGATAATTATTCTTACACAAACAATGCCCTAATATAACAATTGACTAAAACATTGTGCAGTATGGATGAGACTGCACTGTTTGATGGAACTTTCATTGCAAGGACAGGGAAGTGGAAGTTTTTTCTTGAACATGTTCGGAGCCACATGCCCAGTGTAAGTACAGGTGATACTTGCGTTGTCTTATACTCTGTGTTTTATTTGTGCTAATATTTTATGATTGGGTTTGTCTACTTTAGAAAACAGGTCTTTCTGCTTGTGGCCCTGCATCATTCAAAGCAGGCAAAGAAACATCAAACAAGTCTAGGTCAAAGATAGATGAGGAGGGTCTGGAACTAGCTGTCTGCAGACACGGTCTCCTGCTGAGAGCTCTGAACCATTACCGAGGAAAGATCTTTGCCTACCCTTTGTTTTTACAAAAGGAGCTGTCCAGAACCACCAATGTGACATTCTGTTGCATGGATATCACCTGCAAGTACGTATAAGCATATAATATATAAGTATTTATCACATAAACTACTTGTATAGTGCTTTTTAGCAACATAATTGAACTCTCTAATACCTTTTTGTAGATACTGGCCATATTTGGAGAAGGTGGCACAAAAATGGCCAGAGCTGCAGCCACTAACAGATATGAAGCCATTTCTGTCTGTTATGCGTGCCAAGGCACATACGGGCGAGTGTGAGGCAAGTGTTTTACATTCAACTGTTTGACATTTATATTTCATAAAATCATATTTGGAAACAATGTGATTGTTTTTTTGTTGCAGGTGAAATGGGGAGGAAGAAGTCAGAGCGGTGCAGGAAAAACCATTGGTGAAGAAGTTGAACAGGTCCTCAGTTTTCTTTCCAGGGCAGCTCTAACGACTAAGTACATGTCAAAGGCTGGTGAGTAATATTACTGCAAGCTTTTTCTGATAAACCTCATGTAGCTTATGTTTTATAGCTTTGCTTTTGTTACCTTTTAGCCACAATAGACATGCTAACTGTGCTCGCCATTGGGTGGAATCATAGGAAAGTTGATGGCCTCCACAAATCACTGGCAAGTCGCTACATCAAAGTAAGTACACTAGAATCAAACATAAGTAGATCCATAAGTATTTGGACACTGACACAAGCGCTGTTATTTTAGCTGTTAACCAAAACAAATTAAATTACAGTTAAATGATTCATATGTGCTTAAAGTCAGACTCTCAGTTGTAATTTGAGAGTAATCGCATCCAAATCAGAGGAAAGGTTTAGGAAAACAGCTCTTTACTCTGTAGCTGCCTCTTTTTCAGTCATTGCTTGCGTTTCAGTCTTCTGCCTTAAGTTTTGTCTTAAACAAGTAAAATGCAGCTGGACTGGGCTGAGATCTGGTGACTGTAGAAGATTTCAATTCTTTGCTTTAAAAAACTCCTGGGTTGCTTTTGCAGTGTGTTTTAGGTCATTGTCCGTCTGTGCTGTGGAGCACCTCTCATCAACTTTGTGTGTTTTGTCTGAATCTGAGCAGAAAGATTATCTCTATACACTTCAGAATTTCCTCCTCTGCTTCTGTCTCTGTCACATCCTCAGTAAACAGCAGAGACCCAGTGCCAGTGGAAGTTCTGCAGCTCATGCATCACTGCTCCACCAGGTTTTACAGAAGATGTGCTGTGCTGTGGATCCTGAGTTGTTCCAAGCCTTCTTCAGACTTTTCTCTGCCCATCATTGTGGTACAGGTCTGAGTCTGCCTCAGGTTTGTCTGGGTCTCATCTGTCCAAAGAATGCTGTTCCAGACCTGGGCTGGCTTCTTTAGGTGTTTTAGGCCAAGTCAAATGTGATCTTTCTATTGTTGAGGCTGCTGAAGCCTGCAGCTTGTGGTGAACCCTCTGTGTTTTCTCTCATGAAGTCTTCTCGTTATGTTGGACCTAGACTCTGTTAGACCTACTTCCTGGAGAGTGTTCTACTCTAAGGTGAGTGTCATGAAGGTGATTATCACCATTTTGTGATCCAGCCTAAGGATGTTCTGGTTCACTTCCACTGAGAGACTGTATGTTGTGATTTCACAAAAACAGCTTTCAAATCCAAACATAAAACCTGGAATCAAGTCCAGACCTTTTACCTGCTCAGTTTATGATGAATTAATGAGGGACATAGCTAATGCAGCTCAAGAAATAGCTTTTGAATCATCTGTCCAATTACTTTTGAGCCCCTAAAAAGAGGCTGATGCCACCTTAAAGAGCTGTAATTCCTAAACCTTTTGTCCGATTTGGATGTGAATGCTCTCAAATTACAGCTGAAACTCTGCACTGTATAAAGCATAATATGTTTTGTATTCCTTTCTGTAATAGTCAAGTGAACGGGCAAACATAGAACAGGAAACCCTTGAGGCTCTCAGGAAAGTGTTAAGGTTTTGCGGAACGCAGGAGGGATGGACCCAAAGGTGCGGACAAAAAGTACTTTAATATAACTTATGGCAATAACGAGACACGGGGGTACACGAAAACCACGACGAGACTCAACATACTACACACTAAACAAACTAAATGAACCCACAAACACCTGGGGAGGACACAGGACATAAATACACGAGGGAATGAGACACAGGTGAAAAACATCAAGGCGGGGCAGGTAATCAAACACGCGGGAAACACAAGAGGCAGGAAGAAAACTGGGAAAACAAGGAAACAGACTGGGAATACAAAATAAAACAAGGGAAACAAATACAGAAAACAAGACAAAGACACGAGACATAACAGAAAGAACAGGATCTTGCTGATGACACCGTGGAGCAGTGGCTGTGTGACGTCAGGCAATGGGCAGAAACAGGTACGGTAACGAGCTCTTTGTATTGCTGTGCAATGTCAAATTAATAGAAAATATTTGTTGTTAACTATCACAGTTTTAGAGAGAGCTTCATCCCATGCCAGCCAGGAGGAGCTGCAGCAGGAAATGGATGCCTTGATTTACAGTTTCAGGTGAAAGAAACACAACCTTTATCGTCATAATGTTCTGTATAAGTGACAAATTATAAACAACTCTGAGATCTACATTTTTTTTATTTGTTAAGTCACAAAAAATATATCTAAAGTTTACAGACAGCAACCGATCAAGACAGTCCACCCGTCGAAGACTTGCTAAGCTAAAGACCAAACTAAAGGAAGCTGCAAGTGCGTACAATGGCATGGTACCAGAGGACGAGACCATTGACCTGGAAGCAGCCTGCAGTCTTTCAGAGAGCTCCCTGCTGCCTTGGGAAACACAGGGGCACAGTAAGTACAGTCTTATTCATTTTGCAGCCCATTTCTGATTCTGCATCTTTAGTCTTTAGCTACAACCTATTAAACTGTTGTGATTTGCCCTTATAGTAATGCCATTTGTCTTTATGTTATTCAGTTTCAGGTGTGCGGATGAAACCAGGTGATGCTTGTTTTGCGGTTACCTGCAAAGTATGACTGACAGACTGAATGGTCTGATAGCACACGCCGCAGAGGACATAGCAAACAATGGTCAGCTTTATCTAGTGTTACTATATTTTTCTTCACAAAATTTGTAGTATAATTTGAAGTGACCCTTGACATTTTCTGTCCAAACTACAAACATGTCCTGAGGAACTGACAGAGGAGGGCTACCAGGGACTGCACTGTTGCCTCCTTCGTAAACGACACCTCCTGAAGGAACATCTACAAGAAGCTGCGGGGACCTACCTGCGTGTAGCAACAAACACTTTTGTATGGTGTGAACAGGAACAGGAGGACAATGCAGAAGAAAACTCAGGCTCAGAGGTGTCTGATGATGACATGCAACAGTGGACAAAACAGTATCTTGTTATCTTGTATCTTCTTATAACTTAGCATTTTTGTCAGTACTGTCACACTGTGTTGAATGTTCAATTGTAAATAAAGTGTCTCCCATTAGTCTTTTACAGCCTAGGACCTTACCATAAGTCAGAATTTTGGTAACTGCTATAACTGTACTGAGACATCACGCTACACTTTGTTACGCTGCTGTTACCTTGCTATACATGGCCTTCCCTGTTTAAGTTACAGTTGTTTCAATATCATGAAAGAAACCGACCACAGTGACCTAATCCTCCCATCCACTGCTTCTGCTGACCCTGTCTCTTCTCTGTTCCTTGTCTAAAGCTGGGGACACACTACACGATTTTCTCAGTCGTTACAGATTCTGAAAAGACCAGGAGCACACACTAACGACTGGTTTCAGCAGATTTAGTTCTGACGACTGAAAGACTGGGGCTCACACACGACAAGATCTGTAACTGCAACTGACGCCAAACAAACGCAGCAAACTCTGGCGGGGAACTCGCGAGAACTAAACGGTAAACAAACATGGAGCTCCCTGGGTCGCTGTTGCCGTTGTGTGCAGCTCTGTTTGGAAAAAGTGAAAGAAAAAACAGCTAAGTATCCAGTTTCACTTGGGTAGTGCTCAACTTTCTTCGGTGTTTGCCATGGTTGTTTATGTTTTCTTCTTCTTCAAATTTCCGCTTATATTTTCCCGCCGCTTCCTGTTTCTTCGTCTGCGTCCTGACGCTATTTCCTGTGTCCCATCAACTGTTTTTCATCGCCCGCTGGACTCCATGAATTCCCAGTTGGATGTAAACGTCCCACACTACAGGAGAGTGCTCCAGAGTCGGTGTTTGATCGCTTGCGACTGACGTCAGGCCAGGTTTTTGTGGCGACTCGAGTCTTTGAACATCACACACTAACGACTCGAGTCTTTGAACATCACACACTAACGACTCGAGTCTTTGAACATCACACACTAACGACTCGAGTCTTTGAACATCACACACTTAACGACTCGAGTCTTTGAACATCACACACTAACGACTCGAGTCTGAACATCACACACTAACGACTCGAGTCTTTGAACATCACACACTAACGACTCGAGTCTGAACATCACACACTAACGACTCGAGTCTTTGAACATCACACACTTAACGACTCGAGTCTTTGAACATCACACACTAACGACTCGAGTCTTTGAACATCACACACTAACGACTCGAGTCTTTGAACATCACACACTAACGACTCGAGTCTTTGAACATCACACACTAACGACTCGAGTCTTTGAACATCACACACTAACGACTCGAGTCTTTGAACATCACACACTAACGACTCGAGTCTTTGAACATCACACACTAACGACTCGAGTCTGAACATCACACACTAACGACTCGAGTCTTTGAACATCACACACTAACGACTCGAGTCTTTGAACATCACACACTTAACGACTCGAGTCTTTGAACATCACACACTAACGACTCGAGTCTTTGAACATCACACACTAACGACTCGAGTCTTTGAACATCACACACTAACGACTCGAGTCTTTGAACATCACACACTAACGACTCGAGTCTTTGAACATCACACACTAATGACTCGAGTCTTTGAACATCACACACTAACGACTCGAGTCTTTGAACATCACACACTTAACGACTCGAGTCTTTGAACATCACACACTAACGACTCGAGTCTGAACATCACACACTAACGACTCGAGTCTTTGAACATCACACACTAACGACTCGAGTCTGAACATCACACACTAACGACTCGAGTCTTTGAACATCACACACTAACGACTCGAGTCTTTGAACATCACACACTAACGACTCGAGTCTTTGAACATCACACACTAACGACTCGAGTCCTTTGAACATCACACACTAACGACTCGAGTCTTTGAACATCACACACTAACGACTCGAGTCTTTGAACATCACACACTAACGACTCGAGTCTTTGAACATCACACACTAACGACTCGAGTCTTTGAACATCACACACTAACGACTCGAGTCTTTGAACATCACACACTAATGACTCGAGTCTTTGAACATCACACACTAACGACTCGAGTCTTTGAACATCACACACTAACGACTCGAGTCTTTGAACATCACACACTAACGACTCGAGTCTTTGAACATCACACACTAACGACTCGAGTCTTTGAACATCACACACTAACGACTCGAGTCTTTGAACATCACACACTAACGACTCGAGTCTTTGAACATCACACACTAATGACTCGAGTCTTTGAACATCACACACTAACGACTCGAGTCTTTGAACATCACACACTAACGACTCGAGTCTTTGAACATCACACACTAACGACTCGAGTCTTTGAACATCACACACTAACGACTCGAGTCTTTGAACATCACACACTAACGACTCGAGTCTTTGAACATCACACACTAACGACTCGAGTCTTGAACATCACACACTAACGACTCGAGTCTTTGAACATCACACACTTAACGACTCGAGTCTTTGAACATCACACACTAACGACTCGAGTCTTTGAACATCACACACTAACGACTCGAGTCTTTGAACATCACACACTAACGACTCGAGTCTTTGAACATCACACACTAACGACTCGAGTCTTTGAACATCACACACTAACGACTCGAGTCTTTGAACATCACACACTAACGACTCGAGTCTTTGAACATCACACACTAACGACTCGAGTCTTTGAACATCACACACTTAACGACTCGAGTCTTTGAACATCACACACTAACGACTCGAGTCTTGAACATCACACACTAACGACTCGAGTCTTTGAACATCACACACTAACGACTCGAGTCTGAACATCACACACTAACGACTCGAGTCTTTGAACATCACACACTTAACGACTCGAGTCTTTGAACATCACACACTAACGACTCGAGTCTTTGAACATCACACACTAACGACTCGAGTCTTTGAACATCACACACTAACGACTCGAGTCTTTGAACATCACACACTAACGACTCGAGTCTTTGAACATCACACACTAACGACTCGAGTCTGAACATCACACACTAACGACTCGAGTCTTTGAACATCACACACTAACGACTCGAGTCTTTGAACATCACACACTTAACGACTCGAGTCTTTGAACATCACACACTAACGACTCGAGTCTTTGAACATCACACACTAACGACTCGAGTCTTTGAACATCACACACTAACGACTCGAGTCTTTGAACATCACACACTAACGACTCGAGTCTTTGAACATCACACACTAATGACTCGAGTCTTTGAACATCACACACTAACGACTCGAGTCTTTGAACATCACACACTAACGACTCGAGTCTTTGAACATCACACACTAACGACTCGAGTCTTTGAACATCACACACTAACGACTCGAGTCTTTGAACATCACACACTAACGACTCACATCACACACTAACGACTCGAGTCTTTGAACATCACACACTAACGACTCGAGTCTTTGAACATCACACACTAACGACTCGAGTCTTTGAACATCACACACTAACGACTCGAGTCTTTGAACATCACACACTTAACGACTCGAGTCTTTGAACATCACACACTAACGACTCGAGTCTTTGAACATCACACACTAACGACTCGAGTCTTTGAACATCACACACTAACGACTCGAGTCTTTGAACATCACACACTAACGACTCGAGTCTTTGAACATCACACACTAACGACTCGAGTCTTTGAACATCACACACTAACGACTCGAGTCTTTGAACATCACACACTAACGACTCGAGTCTTTGAACATCACACACTAACGACTTGAGTCTTTGAACATCACACACTAACGACTCGAGTCTTTGAACATCACACACTAACGACTCGAGTCTTTGAACATCACACACTAACGACTCGAGTCTTTGAACATCACACACTAACGACTCGAGTCTTTGAACATCACACACTAACGACTCGAGTCTTTGAACATCACACACTAACGACTCGAGTCTTTGAACATCACACACTAACGACTCGAGTCTTTGAACATCACACACTAACGACTCGAGTCTGAACATCACACACTAACGACTCGAGTCTTTGAACATCACACACTAACGACTCGAGTCTTTGAACATCACACACTAACGACTCGAGTCTTTGAACATCACACACTAACGACTCGAGTCTTTGAACATCACACACTAACGACTCGAGTCTTTGAACATCACACACTAACGACTCGAGTCTTTGAACATCACACACTAACGACTCGAGTCTTTGAACATCACACACTAACGACTCGAGTCTTTGAACATCACACACTAACGACTCGAGTCTTTGAACATCACACACTAACGACTCGAGTCTTTGAACATCACACACTAACGACTCGAGTCTTTGAACATCACACACTAACGACTCGAGTCTTTGAACATCACACACTAACGACTCGAGTCTTTGAACATCACACACTAACGACTCGAGTCTTTGAACATCACACACTTAACGACTCGAGTCTTTGAACATCACACACTAACGACTCGAGTCTGAACATCACACACTAACGACTCGAGTCTTTGAACATCACACACTAACGACTCGAGTCTGAACATCACACACTAACGACTCGAGTCTTTGAACATCACACACTTAACGACTCGAGTCTTTGAACATCACACACTAACGACTCGAGTCTTTGAACATCACACACTAACGACTCGAGTCTTTGAACATCACACACTAACGACTCGAGTCTTTGAACATCACACACTAACGACTCGAGTCTTTGAACATCACACACTAACGACTCGAGTCTTGAACATCACACACTAACGACTCGAGTCTTTGAACATCACACACTAACGACTCGAGTCTTTGAACATCACACACTTAACGACTCGAGTCTTTGAACATCACACACTAACGACTCGAGTCTTTGAACATCACACACTAACGACTCGAGTCTTTGAACATCACACACTAACGACTCGAGTCTTTGAACATCACACACTAACGACTCGAGTCTTTGAACATCACACACTAATGACTCGAGTCTTTGAACATCACACACTAACGACTCGAGTCTTTGAACATCACACACTAACGACTCGAGTCTTTGAACATCACACACTAACGACTCGAGTCTTTGAACATCACACACTAACGACTCGAGTCTTTGAACATCACACACTAACGACTCACATCACACACTAACGACTCGAGTCTTTGAACATCACACACTAACGACTCGAGTCTTTGAACATCACACACTAACGACTCGAGTCTTTGAACATCACACACTAACGACTCGAGTCTTTGAACATCACACACTTAACGACTCGAGTCTTTGAACATCACACACTAACGACTCGAGTCTTTGAACATCACACACTAACGACTCGAGTCTTTGAACATCACACACTAACGACTCGAGTCTTTGAACATCACACACTAACGACTCGAGTCTTTGAACATCACACACTAACGACTCGAGTCTTTGAACATCACACACTAACGACTCGAGTCTTTGAACATCACACACTAACGACTCGAGTCTTTGAACATCACACACTAACGACTCGAGTCTTTGAACATCACACACTAACGACTCGAGTCTTTGAACATCACACACTAACGACTCGAGTCTTTGAACATCACACACTAACGACTCGAGTCTTTGAACATCACACACTAACGACTCGAGTCTTTGAACATCACACACTAACGACTCGAGTCTTTGAACATCACACACTAACGACTCGAGTCTTTGAACATCACACACTAACGACTCGAGTCTTTGAACATCACACACTAACGACTCGAGTCTTGAACATCACACACTAACGACTCGAGTCTTTGAACATCACACACTAACGACTCGAGTCTTTGAACATCACACACTAACGACTCGAGTCTTTGAACATCACACACTAACGACTCGAGTCTTTGAACATCACACACTAACGACTCGAGTCTTTGAACATCACACACTAACGACTCGAGTCTTTGAACATCACACACTAACGACTCGAGTCTTTGAACATCACACACTAACGACTCGAGTCTTTGAACATCACACACTAACGACTCGAGTCTTTGAACATCACACACTAACGACTCGAGTCTTTGAACATCACACACTAACGACTCGAGTCTTTGAACATCACACACTAACGACTCGAGTCTTTGAACATCACACACTAACGACTCGAGTCTTTGAACATCACACACTAACGACTCGAGTCTTTGAACATCACACACTAACGACTCGAGTCTTTGAACATCACACACTTAACGACTCGAGTCTTTGAACATCACACACTAACGACTCGAGTCTTGAACATCACACACTAACGACTCGAGTCTTTGAACATCACACACTAACGACTCGAGTCTGAACATCACACACTAACGACTCGAGTCTTTGAACATCACACACTTAACGACTCGAGTCTTTGAACATCACACACTAACGACTCGAGTCTTTGAACATCACACACTAACGACTCGAGTCTTTGAACATCACACACTAACGACTCGAGTCTTTGAACATCACACACTAACGACTCGAGTCTTTGAACATCACACACTAACGACTCGAGTCTGAACATCACACACTAACGACTCGAGTCTTTGAACATCACACACTAACGACTCGAGTCTTTGAACATCACACACTAACGACTCGAGTCTTTGAACATCACACACTAACGACTCGAGTCTTTGAACATCACACACTAACGACTCGAGTCTTTGAACATCACACACTAACGACTCGAGTCTTTGAACATCACACACTAACGACTCACATCACACACTAACGACTCGAGTCTTTGAACATCACACACTAACGACTCGAGTCTTTGAACATCACACACTAACGACTCGAGTCTTTGAACATCACACACTAACGACTCGAGTCTTTGAACATCGCACACTAACGACTCGAGTCTTTGAACATCGCACACTAACGACTCGAGTCTTTGAACATCGCACACTAACGACTCGAGTCTTTGAACATCGCACACTAACGACTCGAGTCTTTGAACATCGCACACTAACGACTCGAGTCTTTGAACATCACACACTAACGACTCGAGTCTTTGAACATCACACACTAACGACTCGAGTCTTTGAACATCACACACTAACGACTCGAGTCTTTGAACATCACACACTAACGACTCGAGTCTTTGAACATCACACACTCACGACTCGAGTCTTTGAACATCACACACTAATGACTCGAGTCTTTGAACATCACACACTAACAGGATTTCAGGGCCGACTGTGATTACGATTCCCTGTAACTGTTGTTGACTGTGAAGACTCGCTGCAACTGTGAATCGTTATAAAATCGGGCAAAAAAATCGTGTAGTGTGTCCCCAGCTTAACGCCTTATTCTGGAGCCTTAATTGTCATGAGCAATGTTGGGGCACGCCAATAAAGAACTTCTCTGTACTTTTTGCAGTATTTGTTCCACTGGTCTGAAGATGAAGCAGTGAACAGAGTCAAGATGAAAAATGTGAAGAATGTCTAACACTATTGGGCAACAAAAATGAAAGTAAAGGTTTATAAGTGAGTGATGAGGGTTTTACAGGAGGCAGAGCTGAAGATGCTTCTGTTCTCTTTGTTCATGATGAGGATTGATAGAATCAGGGCTGAGTACGTCAGAGGGACAGCTCATGTTGTAACGTTTCTAGAAGACCATGTTGTGGACACGTACAGACGATAAAGAGTGAATATAAGGCAGAAGGATGCTGTGGTTGAAGCTGCCAGACAGGAGGCGAGGAAGACCAAAGAGGAGATTTATGGATATTCAGTATTACAACATCAGTCTCCTCAAAGGGCTTTACAAACAGTTAATCAAACATAAACACACAGGGGAATGGGGCTGAGAACAGAGGCTGCAGAGAATGGGGGCAAAAGAAAAAGAGACGAGACAAATAAAACAAGCAGTGATTTCTGAACACTGACATTGCAGCAGTGTATGATGATGCATAGGCTGCTGCATAAATGACCTGTGTGCAGTCACTCAGACTCTCCACAAGCAGCCGTGGCAGTAGACAGGTTAACCATAAAAACTCATTCAATCTGTCCACATTTTTATAACCATCAGCTGGTGTCTCACACGTACAGACCTGGAGACGTTTAGTGTAAAGAGCTTACTCTCAATAATTGTTCAGATCTACGCATACCATTAGCCTAGTGAATAAGTATGAGGATGGATTAGTGTATTGTGGACACATAATAAGAGACCAAATATTAAATGACTTTTAAATTTGACATCACATATCGTATAGACAGCCCACATAGGCTATAAGGGTTAGGGTTAGCAACATCAACCCTAATTAGGGCGATACAACCTTATCAATGCTTAAAATACTGGCCCAATGACTCCTAAATATTGTAATAATCAAGCAATAATGAAAAAATAATATTTCTTATGGAACAATCAAACAAACAAATAAACTACTTTAGTGTGAATACACCAAGCCTGGGACAGGCTGAGGCTGAGATGAACATTTTTAAAAATGGTTGCACAGTTAAACCCAATCCTTCTTTAGAAAGGTCCCAACCCACAGAGAACATGAGCTCAGTATGACCTTTGTACCACCTCTAACCTTTGAGGAAATGACCTTTGACCATTCAACCAGATGGCTTTTAAACTTCATCTTATTCAAGAACCACAAGGCCCACAGATGTCAAACAAACCTTTTTAAGCTTTCATAATATATAATCATCAGGAGGGGGCGCTGTCAAGCAAGGAAAAACATCTATAAAAAGTGGTTTTAACTGTTATTCCCATATATATCTTTTAAAATTACAGAATTATAGCATTTTACATGACATTAAAATACCATAGAATATTGCAGTTTGATTGTATAGTGTGTGCAATGTTGTAAAAACAAAGGTTAAATTATAGAACTACAAATCTAACAAACCGCGCTTTATATATTCATTTAGTTCAATGGCAACTTTGAATACATGGCGTCTCAGTTGTAGTTTTTTTGGGCTCTTCAGATGGTGTCTTGAAATTAGGGGATTTAAAGACACATCAGTTGGATAAATGTATTTAAAAATGTGCCGATCTGTCAGCCACAATGCAAACATATGTTAAACAGAAAGAAAACTGTAAAACAGTGCTGCTCTGTCAGTATTTTGTAAAGTGCACTGCCCATGAAATAGTATTTGGTTTGGGTCACGTTCTTGTAGCATAGTGTCTGCGCACGAACGGGTTTGGATTTCTTAACACACACACGTTAGTGCGTCGTACTCATAAATGCTTATGATCGCGTCTTCTTCACAAACATAACCTGTACGTTTGAGGACTGTCAGTGATTCTGATACGCTGTAATGCTTCAAACTCGTTGCAGCGTACATATATTTATATTCTACTATTAAACTACAACTACAATTACCTAGCATGCTAGCCACACCGGAATTTACCACTCACCGTTTCCGGCTGATCTCAGAACGGTTGTAATGAGTGACATCATTCAGATTTACATTATTTTTACTCTAGAAACTGATCAGAGACCAGTCGAGTGGCATCTTACTACTCAAGGCGCTGTTATACATTCACCCGTATCTTCTTACAAAACATGAGCACATTACTGTTTTTACCCTCATTAATTGTACTCAACCCTGTCAACTATGAATGGCAAAGTGTGTATTTTGTGTGTGTTTTTACATATTGCATGTGAGCAGAGGCTAAATGTACTTTCAAATGAATATCGATGAAGAATATTGTTAACTATGTATGTAATACGCCACGGTGGCATAGTGGCGGCACGGTGGCATAGTGGCTAGCACTCCTGCCTCACAGCAAGAAGGTCCTGGGTTCGATTCCCGGACCGTGTGGGGCCTTTCTGTGTGGAGTTTGCATGTTCTCCCCGTGTCTGGGTGGGTTTCCTCCGGGTGCTCCGGTTTCCCCCATCAACCTCAAAACATGCACAATAGGCAAAAACCTCCAGCCAAATGCTCCTGACCAGGATCCTGGCTCAAGATCTGGAGAAGGGTTCCCGGGCGCTGCACTGCAGCAGCAGCCCACTGCTCCTGACAGGTCGCCCCAGCGGCATTGAGGGATGGGTCAAATGCAGAGAATGAATTTCCCCTATGGGGGATCAATAAAGTATACCTTACCTTAAACCAACAGTGAAATGAAAGCAAAGATAGTCATTTGCTTACAAATACCAAAAATATAACGACCTGTATTATAAACCCTTTTTATCTTCAAAATCACCAAAAAGCACAGTTGTCCTGAGTGGACTTGAAGTCAGGCTTATCCTCAGCTGTGTCTCAACACATTTTTACCAGCTGTGCATATTTTTTAGTGTAAAATGCTAGACTTTCTTGTCGCTGTAGGAAAAGTTGTTCTCTGCGTTTGACCATCTCCAATGCCACTGGAGCAGACAGAAGCAGTGGTCCAGATCCTGAGCCATGATCTTCAGGAGTCAGGAGAACCTAACTGGAGGATTAGCCTTTTGTGCATGATGGAGGAAACCCGAGTGTCCCCAGGATAATCCAGCAGGGGGCAGAACACGTCAACTCCACACAGAAAAGCCACACACAATTCATGAATCAAACCCAGGACCTTCTTGCTGTGAGGTGAAAGTGTTAACTCATTTGTCACAGTAATAATACACTTACAATAATATATTTTTCAAAGTCAGTCATGATGTATTCACATTTCATTTACATGAGCCATCGATGAGTGTTACCTCAAGCTTGTCTGATGACTACAAACTGTGTATTACCCATGTACCCAGACGGAAGCATGCCACATGAAAGAGGAGACTTTCCTCCCTGTGAAGCTGAATCAATCTGACCCAAAGATTCAGCTTCACAGTGTCTCTGTGTGTACGACGTTTAAAAGAAGTGTAATGACATTTAAACAGTCCAGGTACAGACTCATGGAGGGTTTTTATTTAGAAAAATAAGCAGATACCAATATATATTTGCAATTTAAAGATAAAATGTTTATTATTGTATTCACAATGTATACAACTACTTGTAGTCTTGGTCGGAAAAGTTTTCTTTTGGTTCCCACTGTAAGAAAATGTAACATCTGTGAGAATAAATACACAGATATACAGTATAATATATAGCAGGAAAAATAATAATAATAAAAATGCTTAGCTCATTTGAAATAATTCAGATTTAAGTAAGAAATTATTATTCTTACTTAAATCTGAATTTTCTGTTACTTATAAACTTCTTGTCCATTGATAAACTATTGTAGACGGAATAATTACTGATACAGAAACGTACATAGAGTATATGTCCATTTTTATCAAATGACAAACAATCCCAGCCTGTATTCATGTAATAGGACGGGCATTAGGACCTGGTAGGAAAAGAGGTCCCTGGTAGTTGGACTCATCACAGCGTATGTATACATAAATACATGTATGTATACATAAATACATGTATGTATACATAAATACATGTATGTATACATAAATACATGTATGTATACATAAATACATAAATACATGTATGTATACATAAATACATGTATGTATACATAAATACATGTATGTATACATATGTACATGTATGTATACATAAATACATAAATACATGTATGTATACATAAATACATGTATGTATACATAAATACATAAATACATGTATGTATACATAAATACATGTATGTATACATAAATACATGTATGTATACATAAATGTATGTATGTATACATAAATACATAAATACATGTATGTATACATAAATACATGTATGTATACATAAATGTATGTATGTATACATAAATGTATGTATGTATACATAAATACATAAATACATGTATGTATACATAAATACATGTATGTATACATAAATACATGTATGTATACATAAATACATGTATGTATACATAAATGTATGTATGTATACATAAATACATAAATACATGTATGTATACATAAATACATGTATGTATACATAAATACATGTATGTATACATAAATGTATGTATGTATACATAAATACATAAATACATGTATGTATACATAAATACATGTATGTATACATAAATACATAAATACATGTATGTATACATAAATACATGTATGTATACATAAATACATAAATACATGTATGTATACATAAATACATGTATGTATACATAAATACATGTATGTATACATAAATGTATGTATGTATACATAAATACATAAATACATGTATGTATACATAAATACATGTATGTATACATAAATGTATGTATGTATACATAAATACATAAATACATGTATGTATACATAAATACATAAATACATGTATGTATACATAAATACATGTATGTATACATAAATACATAAATACATGTATGTATACATAAATACATGTATGTATACATAAATACATGTATGTATACATAAATACATGTATGTATACATAAATACATAAATACATGTATGTATACATAAATACATGTATGTATACATAAATACATGTATGTATACATAAATACATGTATGTATACATAAATGTATGTATGTATACATAAATGTATGTATGTATACATAAATACATAAATACATGTATGTATACATAAATACATGTATGTATACATAAATACATGTATGTATACATAAATACATGTATGTATACATAAATGTATGTATGTATACATAAATGTATGTATGTATACATAAATACATAAATACATGTATGTATACATAAATACATGTATGTATACATAAATACATGTATGTATACATAAATACATGTATGTATACATAAATGTATGTATGTATACATAAATACATAAATACATGTATGTATACATAAATACATGTATGTATACATAAATACATAAATACATGTATGTATACATAAATACATGTATGTATACATAAATACATAAATACATGTATGTATACATAAATACATGTATGTATACATAAATGTATGTATGTATACATAAATACATAAATACATGTATGTATACATAAATACATGTATGTATACATAAATACATGTATGTATACATAAATGTATGTATGTATACATAAATACATAAATACATGTATGTATACATAAATACATAAATACATGTATGTATACATAAATACATGTATGTATACATAAATACATAAATACATGTATGTATACATAAATACATGTATGTATACATAAATACATGTATGTATACATAAATACATGTATGTATACATAAATACATAAATACATGTATGTATACATAAATACATGTATGTATACATAAATACATGTATGTATACATAAATACATGTATGTATACATAAATACATAAATACATGTATGTATACATAAATACATGTATGTATACATAAATACATAAATACATGTATGTATACATAAATACATGTATGTATACATAAATACATGTATGTATACATAAATACATAAATACATGTATGTATACATAAATACATGTATGTATACATAAATACATGTATGTATACATATGTACATGTATGTATACATAAATACATGTATGTATACATATGTACATGTATGTATACATAAATACATGTTTGTATACATAAATACATGTATGTATACATAAATACATGTATGTATACATAAATACATGTATGTATACATATGTACATGTATGTATACATAAATACATGTATGTATACATATGTACATGTATGTATACATAAATACATGTATGTATACATAAATACATGTATGTATACATATGTACATGTATGTATACATAAATACATGTATGTATACATAAATACATGTATGTATACATAAATACATGTATGTATACATAAGTACATGTATGTATACATAAGTACATGTATGTATACATAAATACATGTATGTATACATAAATACATACAACGTGCTGCGTGACTTCCTCTCTCGCAGATTTCACGGCAGTCACTGCAGCGGCTGAACGCCATTGCAAAGTAAGTGGTTTTTAAACGTGTTTTTAGCACCAATTGAACCTAATAAATACTTTTACTCTTAGCATTTTGTATATTGGACAATTGATTGATTTGTATAATTATGTCCGTCTTTTAGGAGGTTTATCTAACTTTGTTGCATTGACCTCCAGTCATCCATGACTTCAGTGGTAGAAGTTACATTGTTAAACTAACGTGAGTTGCACTTTTACCATTCATTTATTTGATAACTAATTTTACTTTTTGTAATCTTTTAGTCATGGATGTTTTAGTTTGATTTTCTCTTATGTCTGTTTTTTAGGACTGGTTCATTGTGCTTTGATTTTTACCTGTCACTGTTTTTTTATCCCACTATTTTAATTCTTTTATTGGTTTTATTTATTAAACATTTTATCGGGCCTTAATACTCCAGTCACTTGGCTCTTTAGTGCAGACCGTTCATGTCCAATGGTTGCAATTCAGATTATTAGCTGGTGCTGTTATTTTTAAGACTTGTTTTTTATTTTGCAGTGTTACCCCTATTTTAGTGTGTGCTTAGTGTGGGAACATTTGAGTTTTTATTTCAGTCTTTTATAATGGTACTGGTTTTAATTTGTTAATTTATTTTACTATTGCCTATTATTGCACTAAGTGCTTTGTGCAGAGCTAATAAATTTACAAAACTTAATCACAGCCTCCTCCACTTTATCCTGGAAACCTGTTTATTGTTCTAGTTGTTTTAAATTATATATCTAACAATATTGAACCGACTACATTCATACCAAGACAAACATGGATGCCATTGTTCTTCTGCCTTCCCCTGGTGCAGACAAAAAATGGACAAAAAGCAGAGATAATTAGATTTATGCTATTGACAACAAAAAGATGCCTTCACGTGCTGTCACAACATTTTAAAGGCCTCTACAGCAGTGTGAGACTGAGGTGGAGCCAGACTAAAATTCAATGGAACAATCAGCTGTTTTTCAGACGTTTAGACCTGGTTTATGGCTAATATGTCAGCCATTACTGGGCCTATAGACAACCACATACAACAAAAACTGAATCAAAGTTCAACAACTTGTCTGTCACTGCAAATTACCAAGATGATCTTATTTCCACTTAGCCTTGCAATGATGTGGTGTCATTTATAAACACATTTCACTGATCTTGTGCTTTTTCAATCAGAGGGCACTGGGGACTGGAGCCTATCTCAGCAACTACAGGCCCTTCTCACTCAGCGTCATCTGATCACATGACGTCCACGCAGCGGCCATGTTGGACGGCAGAAGCCGGGTGTCAGGGTCAGATTTGGATCCTGCTGTCTGCAGCCTCACAGATTAAATGAGTTTTCCTCATCAGAAACAGTTGAATGTGTCCTGTATCTGTGCAGCATCTGCCTGCTGTCTTTTGAAGTAAAAAAGTTAATGTTGCACTGTTTGACAAAGTTTATTCTTTAAAAAAGTCACATAAAAGATCGCTCCTGCTGTAATCATCAAATACAGTAAAAACTGATCTGAGGTCAGTTCTGTCTGCTCAGGTTTATTAGCAGGGAAACGTTTTCACAGACATTTAGCAAACTGGAGAGAAAAAGAAAATACAACGTTCAGGAACAGTTTGGTATTTGTTCTTTTCTGTGTGAGGATGTGGAGATTACAGGATTATTTTCACAACATGGAATACTTTGATGGAAATACATCTGGATATTTACTGACTGAGCGTTATCCTGGATTGGACTGGTTTTAGACAGAACCAGTGTTCAAAGGTAAAAGTCTGTTTTTCAGGTTTGGGCACTGAGGAATCGTCATTAATTACACAGATGTCCTATTTTAAACATAAAGTTAACTTAATTCCCAGTTTGTACAGAACAGAAGCTTTCTAACGATGTATATCATGGCTGTGTTGACAAAATAATAACTGTGCAAATTATGTTTTCACAGAGTTTCTTTCTGAATCTGGTCGCCGCTGGCTTGAATGAGGTTAAACAAATATAAATCCTAATTCTCCGTATCTCAGCAAATTTGCCACTTTTTAAGGCCTTACATTCTGATTTATAATTTTAGACTTGTAAACCTCTGTGGAAAGCCTGGGTTATTGAAGTATTTATGTTGCCTTTTCACTAATCTGCGTCTCCTCTGCGTCTCCTCTGCGTCTCCTCTGCGTCTCCTCTGCGTCTCCTCTGCTCACATGGACAACAGTTGTTTAGGGCCACACTAAAGCTCTGGCACCGTCCTGACACTAAATATGTTTCTGCCTCTTGTGAGCTTTTAACTGTGCTCCTCTAAAGTGAGATTGTCGAGTGATTGACTGAATAATTGTAAACGTTGTTGTTTTCCAAAGCAGGTTGTGTGTTGAAGGCTGGTAAACAGTAATTTTGACATCATATGGGTCTTAAACATCGACAAGTGAACATTTCTCTAAACATCGCTGTCTGACCTCAACACTTAACGTTCAGTATTGAACCGCTGTAGAAAGTGGTAAACATGAACTCAGTTTCTATGCACGATCGCTAATCGCAGCCAGCTGCACCGGCTTTTTGCATCCAAAATGGCAGCGCCAACAAACCAAGTCACGTGACTGAGAACGGTCTACAGGCCTTAGGCGAGGTACACCTGGACAGTTCCTCAAAGGCCTGACAAACACACACAGACAGACCATCGTTCACTCTCACATTCATTCACTAAGGGCCATTGAGAGTCACCAGTTCACCTAACACATGTACGTATTGGAAGGTGGGAAGAAGCCGCAGTACTCAGAGAGAACCCACACTAACAAGGGGAGGACATGCAGACTCCACCCACAGAGACTGTGTGAGGTCTGTCTCAAGGAGAGGCTGGGAGGCGACAGCACAAACCTCTGCCACAGCTCTGATCTGGATCTTCTTCACAACTCACCTCCCTCACTCTTTCCCTCATTACTTTCTCCACAGGGAACCATCCTTGGTTATTGTGCATGGGACATTCTCACATTTATTCAGAAACATTCATTTAGCAACATATGAACATATTTAACACATGTTTGTCATTTGCATAAACAACAAACAAACAGACAAATGTTGTACATAACTTCTTGTTTTTTGGGTCTTTTACCCTTGGTCTTAGGGTCAGAGGTCACAGGGACAATACACAACAGAGGAGGGCACAGAGGGGTCAGAGGTCACAGGGACAATACACAACAGAGGAGGGCACAGAGGGGTCAGAGGTCACAGGGACAGAAGTAAATGTAGAAGGGGACAGTGGGGTAAGGACAGGGGTCAGAGGTCACAGGGACAGAAGTAAATGTAGAAGGGGACAGTGGGGTAAGGACAGGGGTCAGAGGTCACAGGGGTCAGGGGTCAGAGGACTCTGGGGCAGGTGAGTCTGCAGTGGGAACAACTGGGCCAGCTCCAGATGTTACACTCACTAAGGGGCATTAAACAAAACAAAATGTAGATACATTTTATGTTTACTCACAACACTAAAGCTTAAAGCATCACCACGATGAACAGATAAATTATAACAAAAGCACTAATGCTTCAAAGAAAAAAAACAATAATGATCATTTAAAAGGCAAATAGATTTTGTTTAATTAGTAGTTGCATTTGTCAAAAAAGGGCTAAAAAGGCCTTGCATTTATATGGATCAATCTCTTACAAAGGGAGCTGAAACATAAGGTTCATCATAGACAGTATTTTACAGTGAAGTAGTTGATATAGTTGATAAATATCTGTGTTATTTCATATAGAATTATGCAATGTTCGTGTGAGCCCAAAATAAATGTCTGCCCATGTAAAGATCCATGGACATGTTGTAAAGTTGTTGTTTTATTTGTTTGCATTTTGCCTATCAACTTGACTCAACATTAACAGACATTGATATGAAATGCCACACACACATGAGTGTGGCTACTTTTGACATTTAAAGCTTTGAAATTAAACCAAACATTGAATCTAATCCAGTCCTGATCAAAATCTTTGGCAAATCATTTTTAGTTTTTTGAATTTATTTGTATTTCTTTTAAACTAAAAGAGGCTGATGAGCATCTGATCACAATCTGTGCAAGAATCTGGAATGACAAGGAGATCCCACTGGAGATGTTTTGTACGCCACACAGTGGAGGAGCGGCATCATGACCTGGGCTGCTTTTTCCTTCAGTGGGTTGTGCAGGGGCATCAGACAGCGGCTGGCTGTGTACAGATGACACAGTGGACATCCCTCTGGTCTGGGGCCCTCATCTGTGTGCTAATAACTGGCTCTTTCAACAGGACACCAGTGCACTTCATAATGCCCTCCCGCAAAGGATTTTCTCTCTCTCTCTTCTCTCTAATTCCACTTGAGAACATTTGTTATGGATGGCAAGGGAAGTTTACACAAATGGGCATCAGTTCCAGACGGTGGATGCCCTTTGTGAAGCCATCTTCATCACATGAAGCAATGTCCCCCAGCCTCCAGAAAACACTTGCATTAGCATGCATAAGCCAGTTTTTGAAGTGATCAACAACAGCGGTGGTGGTCCTCAATGCTGGGTTCTGTTGTGACACTTTTTAGTTCTGTTTTTGACTTTTAAAAGCTGTGTTCCTTAGACTTTGATCAGCTGCTGAACAGCTTCTTTCAGTTCAAATAAAATAAAATAAAAACTGGAAACCAAAAATGGTTTGTCTCTTGCTCCTCTGAGGTGGTCTATGAGCTCTTACCCATTAACTTAAAAAAACATTTTATGCCTATAACCTTCAAAAATAGTGGTCATGAAAAAAACGCTCACCAGCAGATTAGTGGCATCATAAACCTTATTGATACTTTTATTTTTCTTTTGCGTCGTTCTCCAGCCTTCATTTATTTTTTGTTTTGCAGCCTTTAGTCTTATATGGCTGCTGTGCACCACATAGACTGCATATTTTGGCTGCCAACACATTTTTTATAAATGGCCATCTAAAAAAGAGACACACAAAAATTCACAAAAGACAGGTTGTCAGTTGCCTTTATGGATTAGTTATATATCTTATATTACTATATGGGGGCACCCCCTCATAGATTTTGTCCTGAGGCAGTGTGCTTTCTTGTATGTAAGCTAAAGAGAGTCCTGACTTTTGAAGAGTTTCAGCAAAACTGTAATATGTTTAGGGGAATTTGGACACATCTGTTCTGTCTGAACTATAACTTGTCATCACAACAGAAGCTATTACCATGGAGTGATGTAACAAGACAACATTTAGACTTAAACATTTTAATTTAGACTATGATAGGACGTTGTTAATTGGGCTACCTTTAGTAATAAAAGTGAAAAATGTATACGTCCCTAGCTTACAGCGGTGTCACTGCATAACTGTTCCCACAGCAGGCCTCAATACAGGTACATGCAATAAATATATATATATATATATATATATATATATATATATATATATATATATATATATATATATATATATATATATATTTATATACACTGTTAAAATTTTATTGTAGATTTTACAGTAACTTACTGGAAGCTGGTTGCCAGTAAGTTACTGTAAAATGAATTACGGTAGTGATACTGTAGACTGATTTTACAGTATTACTGTAATATAAAATACAATATTATTACTGTATTATGTTTTACAGTAATTACTCCAACTTTTGTAATATTACTTACAGTAAAAATACAGGTCTGTCATGATTTTTGTCAGTTTATTAAAAACACAAAAATTTTTGTCTTACACAGTTGATTGGATAAAAACACATAGAAAAGTCTGCCATAAACAGAATCACTAAAGACAGAACATCAAAATGAATATAACATTCTCTGTAATAAAAAACTTGTGTGGACTCATTAAACACCAAATGTTTTCCTTATGAACAGTGTGTGTATTATCTGTAGGATGAAGTAGATACATAACTTCCTATTATGCATTACCCAAAAACAATTTCACAGTATACTTCCTCACTGTTACTTTGGTCTTTTACTAAAACACCATCACATATATAGATTTCCAATACACTGCTTTAAAATCACCAGACTTTAAGTGAAAAAAATCCACTTCAGTGCCTCCCAGGTCCAGAGCTGTGATGGACCAGGACATATCCAGATGTTACACAGATGTTACACAGATGTTACCCAGGTGTTACACAGATGTTACACAGATGTTATCCAGATGTTACCCAGATGTTACCCAGGTGTTACACAGATGTTACACAGATGTTACCCAGGTGTTACACAGATGTTACACAGATGTTACCCAGATGTTACACAGATGTTACACAGATGTTACCCAGGTGTTACACAGATGTTACACAGATGTTACACAGATGTTACCCAGGTGTTACCCAGATGTTACCCAGATGTTACACAGATGTTACACAGATGTTACCCAGATGTTACACAGATGTTACCCAGGTGTTACACAGATGTTACACAGATGTTACACAGATGTTACCCAGGTGTTACCCAGATGTTACCCAGATGTTACACAGATGTTACACAGATGTTACCCAGGTGTTACCCAGATGTTACCCAGGTGTTACCCAGGTGTTACCCAGGTGTTACCCAGATGTTACACAGATGTTACACAGATGTTACACAGATGTTACCCAGGTGTTACCCAGATGTTACACAGATGTTACACAGATGTTACCCAGGTGTTACACAGATGTTACACAGATGTTACACAGATGTTACCCAGATGTTACCCAGATGTTACCCAGGTGTTACACAGATGTTACCCAGGTGTTACACAGATGTTACACAGATGTTACCCAGATGTTACCCAGATGTTACCCAGATGTTACACAGATGTTACCCAGATGTTACCCAGATGTTACCCAGGTGTTACACAGATGTTACCCAGATGTTACCCAGGTGTTACACAGATGTTACACAGATGTTACCCAGATGTTACCCAGGTGTTACACAGATGTTACCCAGATGTTACCCAGGTGTTACACAGATGTTACACAGATGTTACACAGATGTTACCCAGGTGTTACACAGATGTTACACAGATGTTACCCAGGTGTTACACAGATGTTACACAGATGTTACCCAGATGTTACCCAGATGTTACACAGATGTTACACAGATGTTACCCAGGTGTTACACAGATGTTACCCAGGTGTTACACAGATGTTACCCAGGTGTTACCCAGATGTTACACAGATGTTACACAGATGTTACCCAGATGTTACACAGGTGTTACACAGGTGTTACACAGATGTTACCCAGGTGTTACACAGGTGTTACACAGATGTTACACAGATGTTACACAGATGTTACACAGGTGTTACACAGGTGTTACACAGATGTTACACAGATGTTACCCAGGTGTTACCCAGATGTTACACAGATGTTACACAGATGTTACCCAGGTGTTACACAGATGTTACACAGATGTTACACAGATGTTACCCAGATGTTACCCAGATGTTACCCAGGTGTTACACAGATGTTACCCAGGTGTTACACAGATGTTACCCAGATGTTACCCAGATGTTACCCAGATGTTACACAGATGTTACCCAGATGTTACCCAGATGTTACCCAGGTGTTACACAGATGTTACCCAGGTGTTACACAGATGTTACACAGATGTTACCCAGGTGTTACACAGATGTTACACAGATGTTACACAGATGTTACCCAGATGTTACACAGATGTTACACAGGTGTTACCCAGGTGTTACACAGATGTTACACAGATGTTACCCAGGTGTTACACAGATGTTACACAGGTGTTACACAGATGTTACACAGATGTTACACAGATGTTACACACATGTTACCCAGATGTTACACAGATGTTACACAGGTGTTACCCAGGTGTTACCCAGATGTTACACAGATGTTACACGGATGTTACACAGATGTTACACAGATGTTACACAGGTGTTACACAGATGTTACACAGATGTTACCCAGATGTTACACAGATGTTACACAGATGTTACACAGATGTTACCCAGATGTTACACAGATGTTACACAGATGTTACCCAGGTGTTACCCAGATGTTACACAGATGTTACCCAGATGTTACCCAGATGTTACACAGATGTTACACAGATGTTACCCAGATGTTACCCAGATGTTACACAGATGTTACACGGATGTTACACAGATGTTACACAGATGTTACCCAGGTGTTACCCAGATGTTACACAGATGTTACCCAGATGTTACACAGATGTTACACAGATGTTACACAGATGTTACCCAGATGTTACACAGATGTTACACAGATGTTACCCAGGTGTTACCCAGATATTACACAGATGTTACACAGATGTTACCCAGATGTTACACAGATGTTACCCAGGTGTTACCCAGATGTTACCCAGATGTTACACAGATGTTACCCAGGTGTTACCCAGATGTTACACAGATGTTACACAGATGTTACACAGATGTTACCCAGATGTTACACAGATGTTACCCAGGTGTTACACAGATGTTACACAGATGTTACCCAGGTGTTACACAGATGTTACCCAGATGTTACACAGATGTTACACAGATGTTACCCAGATGTTACCCAGATGTTACACAGATGTTACACAGATGTTACCCAGGTGTTACCCAGATGTTACACAGATGTTACACAGATGTTACCCAGATGTTACACAGATGTTACCCAGATGTTACCCAGATGTTACACAGATGTTACACAGATGTTACCCAGGTGTTACACAGATGTTACCCAGGTGTTACACAGATGTTACCCAGATGTTACACAGGTGTTACACAGGTGTTACACAGATGTTACCCAGGTGTTACCCAGATGTTACCCAGATGTTACACAGATGTTACCCAGGTGTTACCCAGATGTTACACAGATGTTACCCAGATGTTACACAGATGTTACACAGATGTTACACAGATGTTACACAGATGTTACCCAGGTGTTACCCAGATGTTACACAGATGTTACACAGATGTTACACAGATGTTACCCAGGTGTTACCCAGATGTTACACAGATGTTACACAGATGTTACACAGATGTTACCCAGATGTTACACAGATGTTACCCAGGTGTTACACAGATGTTACACAGATGTTACCCAGGTGTTACACAGATGTTACACAGATGTTACACAGATGTTACCCAGATGTTACCCAGATGTTACACAGATGTTACACAGATGTTACCCAGGTGTTACCCAGATGTTACACAGATGTTACACAGATGTTACCCAGATGTTACACAGATGTTACCCAGATGTTACCCAGATGTTACACAGATGTTACACAGATGTTACCCAGGTGTTACACAGATGTTACCCAGGTGTTACACAGATGTTACCCAGATGTTACACAGGTGTTACCCAGATGTTACCCAGATGTTACCCAGATGTTACACAGATGTTACCCAGATGTTACCCAGATGTTACCCAGATGTTACACAGATGTTACACAGGTGTTACACAGATGTTACACAGATGTTTCACAGATGTTACCCAGGTGTTACCCAGATGTTACACAGATGTTACACAGATGTTACCCAGATGTTACACAGATGTTACACAGATGTTACACAGATGTTACCCAGATGTTACACAGATGTTACACAGATGTTACCCAGGTGTTACCCAGATGTTACACAGATGTTACACAGATGTTACCCAGATGTTACACAGATGTTACCCAGGTGTTACACAGATGTTACACAGATGTTACCCAGGTGTTACACAGATGTTACACAGATGTTACCCAGATGTTACACAGATGTTACACAGATGTTACACAGATGTTACACAGATGTTACCCAGGTGTTACCCAGGTGTTACACAGATGTTACACAGATGTTACCCAGATGTTACACAGATGTTACACAGATGTTACCCAGATGTTACACAGATGTTACACAGATGTTACACAGATGTTACCCAGATGTTACACAGATGTTACACAGATGTTACCCAGATGTTACACAGATGTTACACAGATGTTACACAGATGTTACCCAGGTGTTACCCATATGTTTAACAGATGTTACACAGATGTTACCCAGATGTTACCCAGATGTTACCCAGGTGTTACACAGATGTTACCCAGGTGTTACACAGATGTTACCCAGATGTTACCCAGATGTTACACAGATGTTACCCAGATGTTACCCAGATGTTACCCAGGTGTTACACAGATGTTACCCAGGTGTTACACAGATGTTACACAGATGTTACCCAGGTGTTACACAGATGTTACACAGATGTTACCCAGATGTTACACAGATGTTACCCAGATGTTACCCAGATGTTACACAGATGTTACACAGATGTTACCCAGGTGTTACACAGATGTTACCCAGGTGTTACACAGATGTTACCCAGATGTTACCCAGATGTTACACAGATGTTACCCAGATGTTACCCAGATGTTACACAGATGTTACACAGATGTTACCCAGGTGTTACACAGATGTTACACAGATGTTACCCAGGTGTTACACAGATGTTACACAGGTGTTACACAGATGTTACACAGATGTTACACAGATGTTACACAGGTGTTACACAGATGTTACACAGATGTTACACAGATGTTACCCAGGTGTTACCCAGATGTTACACAGATGTTACACAGATGTTACACAGATGTTACCCAGGTGTTACCCAGATGTTACACAGATGTTACACAGATGTTACCCAGATGTTACACAGATATTACCCAGATGTTACACAGATGTTACCCAGGTGTTACCCAGATGTTACCCAGATGATACACAGGTGTTACACAGATGTTACACAGATGTTACACAGATGTTACCCAAGTGTTACCCAGATGTTACCCAGATGTTACCCAGATGTTACACAGATGTTACACAGATGTTACACAGATGTTACACAGATGTTACCCAGATGTTACACAGATGTTACACAGATGTTACCCAGATGTTACCCAGATGTTACACAGATGTTACCCAGGTGTTACCCAGATGTTACACAGATGTTACACAGATGTTACCCAGATGTTACCCAGATTTTACACAGATGTTACACAGATGTTACCCAGGTGTTACACAGATGTTACCCAGATGTTACACAGATGTTACACAGATGTTACCCAGGTGTTACCCAGATGTTACACAGATGTTACACAGATGTTACCCAGGTGTTACCCAGATGTTACACAGATGTTACACAGATGTTACCCAGATGTTACACAGATGTTACACAGATGTTACCCAGATGTTACACAGATGTTACACAGATGTTACCCAGGTGTTACACAGATGTTACACAGATGTTACACAGATGTTACCCAAATGTTACACAGATGTTACACAGATGTTACACAGGTGTTACCCAGATGTTACACAGATGTTACACAGATGTTACCCAGATGTTACCCAGATTTTACACAGATGTTACACAGATGTTACCCAGGTGTTACACAGATGTTACCCAGATGTTACACAGATGTTACACAGATGTTACCCAGGTGTTACCCAGATGTTACACAGATGTTACCCAGATGTTACACAGATGTTACACAGATGTTACACAGATGTTACACAGATGTTACACAGATGTTACCCAGATGTTACACAGATGTTACACAGATGTTACCCAGGTGTTACACAGATGTTACCCAGGTGTTACACAGATGTTACACAGATGTTACACAGATGTTACCCAAATGTTACCCAGATGTTACACAGATGTTACACAGATGTTACCCAGGTGTTACCCAGATGTTACACAGATGTTACACAGATGTTACCCAGGTGTTACCCAGATGTTACACAGATGTTACACAGATGTTACACAGATGTTACACAGATGTTACCCAGATGTTACACAGATGTTACACAGATGTTACCCAGGTGTTACACAGATGTTACACAGATGTTACACAGATGTTACCCAAATGTTACACAGATGTTACACAGATGTTACCCAGGTGTTACCCAGATGTTACACAGATGTTACACAGATGTTACCCAGATGTTACACAGATGTTACACAGATGTTACCCAGATGTTACACAGATGTTACACAGATGTTACACAGATGTTATCCAGGTGTTACCCAGATGTTACACAGATGTTACCCAGGTGTTACCCAGGTGTTACACAGATGTTACACAGATGTTACACAGATGTTACCCAGGTGTTACCCAGATGTTACACAGATGTTACCCAGGTGTTACCCAGATGTTACACAGATGTTACACAGATGTTACCCAGGTGTTACCCAGATGTTACACAGATGTTACACAGATGTTACACAGATGTTAAACAGATGTTACCCAGGTGTTACCCAGATGTTACACAGATGTTACACAGATGTTACCCAGATGTTACACAGATGTTACACAGATGTTACCCAGATGTTACACAGATGTTACCCAGGTGTTACCCAGATGTTACACAGATGTTACACAGATGTTACCCAGGTGTTACCCAGATGTTACACAGATGTTACCCAGGTGTTACCCAGATGTTACACAGATGTTACACAGATGTTACACAGATGTTACCCAGATGTTACACAGATGTTACCCAGGTGTTACACAGATGTTACACAGATGTTACCCAGGTGTTACACAGATGTTACCCAGATGTTACACAGATGTTACACAGATGTTACCCAGATGTTACACAGATGTTACACAGATGTTACCCAGGTGTTACCCAGATGTTACCCAGATGTTACACAGATGTTACCCAGGTGTTACCCAGATGTTACACAGATGTTACCCAGATGTTACACAGATGTTACACAGATGTTACCCAGATGTTACACAGATGTTACACAGGTGTTACCCAGGTGTTACCCAGATGTTACACAGATGTTACACAGATGTTACACAGATGTTACCCAGATGTTACACAGATGTTACCCAGGTGTTACACAGATGTTACACAGATGTTACCCAGGTGTTACACAGATGTTACCCAGATGTTACACAGATGTTACACAGATGTTACCCAGATGTTACCCAGATGTTACACAGATGTTACACAGATGTTACCCAGGTGTTACCCAGATGTTACACAGATGTTACACAGATGTTACCCAGATGTTACCCAGATTTTACACAGATGTTACACAGATGTTACCCAGGTGTTACACAGATGTTACCCAGATGTTACACAGATGTTACACAGATGTTACCCAGGTGTTACCCAGATGTTACACAGATGTTACACAGATGTTACCCAGGTGTTACCCAGATGTTACACAGATGTTACACAGATGTTACACAGATGTTACACAGATGTTACACAGATGTTACCCAGATGTTACACAGATGTTACACAGATGTTACCCAGGTGTTACACAGATGTTACACAGATGTTACCCAAATGTTACACAGATGTTACACAGATGTTACCCAGGTGTTACCCAGATGTTACACAGATGTTACACAGATGTTACCCAGATGTTACACAGATGTTACACAGATGTTACCCAGATGTTACACAGATGTTACACAGATGTTATCCAGGTGTTACCCAGATGTTACACAGATGTTACCCAGGTGTTACCCAGGTGTTACACAGATGTTACACAGATGTTACACAGATGTTACCCAGGTGTTACCCAGATGTTACACAGATGTTACCCAGGTGTTACCCAGATGTTACACAGATGTTACACAGATGTTACCCAGGTGTTACCCAGATGTTACACAGATGTTACACAGATGTTACACAGATGTTAAACAGATGTTACCCAGGTGTTACCCAGATGTTACACAGATGTTACACAGATGTTACCCAGATGTTACACAGATGTTACACAGATGTTACCCAGATGTTACACAGATGTTACCCAGGTGTTACCCAGATGTTACACAGATGTTACACAGATGTTACCCAGGTGTTACCCAGATGTTACACAGATGTTACCCAGGTGTTACCCAGATGTTACACAGATGTTACACAGATGTTACACAGATGTTACCCAGATGTTACACAGATGTTACCCAGGTGTTACACAGATGTTACACAGATGTTACCCAGGTGTTACACAGATGTTACCCAGATGTTACACAGATGTTACACAGATGTTACCCAGATGTTACCCAGATGTTACACAGATGTTACACAGATGTTACCCAGGTGTTACCCAGATGTTACACAGATGTTACACAGATGTTACCCAGATGTTACCCAGATGTTACCCAGGTGTTACACAGATGTTACCCAGATGTTACCCAGGTGTTACACAGATGTTACACAGATGTTACACAGATGTTACCCAGATGTTACCCAGGTGTTACACAGATGTTACCCAGATGTTACCCAGGTGTTACACAGATGTTACACAGATGTTACACAGATGTTACCCAGGTGTTACACAGATGTTACACAGATGTTACCCAGGTGTTACACAGATGTTACACAGATGTTACCCAGATGTTACCCAGATGTTACACAGATGTTACACAGATGTTACCCAGGTGTTACACAGATGTTACCCAGGTGTTACACAGATGTTACCCAGGTGTTACCCAGATGTTACACAGATGTTACACAGATGTTACCCAGATGTTACACAGGTGTTACACAGATGTTACACAGATGTTACCCAGGTGTTACCCAGATGTTACCCAGATGTTACCCAGGTGTTACACAGATGTTACCCAGGTGTTACACAGATGTTACACAGATGTTACCCAGATGTTACCCAGATGTTACCCAGATGTTACACAGATGTTACCCAGATGTTACCCAGATGTTACCCAGGTGTTACACAGATGTTACCCAGATGTTACCCAGGTGTTACACAGATGTTACACAGATGTTACCCAGATGTTACCCAGGTGTTACACAGATGTTACCCAGATGTTACCCAGGTGTTACACAGATGTTACACAGATGTTACACAGATGTTACCCAGGTGTTACACAGATGTTACACAGATGTTACCCAGGTGTTACACAGATGTTACACAGATGTTACCCAGATGTTACCCAGATGTTACACAGATGTTACACAGATGTTACCCAGGTGTTACACAGATGTTACCCAGGTGTTACACAGATGTTACCCAGGTGTTACCCAGATGTTACACAGATGTTACACAGATGTTACCCAGATGTTACACAGGTGTTACACAGGTGTTACACAGATGTTACCCAGGTGTTACACAGGTGTTACACAGATGTTACACAGATGTTACACAGATGTTACACAGGTGTTACACAGGTGTTACACAGATGTTACACAGATGTTACCCAGGTGTTACCCAGATGTTACACAGATGTTACACAGATGTTACCCAGGTGTTACACAGATGTTACACAGATGTTACACAGATGTTACCCAGATGTTACCCAGATGTTACCCAGGTGTTACACAGATGTTACCCAGGTGTTACACAGATGTTACCCAGGTGTTACACAGATGTTACACAGATGTTACCCAGGTGTTACACAGATGTTACCCAGATGTTACACAGATGTTACACAGATGTTACCCAGATGTTACCCAGATGTTACACAGATGTTACACAGATGTTACCCAGGTGTTACCCAGATGTTACACAGATGTTACACAGATGTTACCCAGATGTTACACAGATGTTACCCAGATGTTACCCAGATGTTACACAGATGTTACACAGATGTTACCCAGGTGTTACACAGATGTTACCCAGGTGTTACACAGATGTTACCCAGATGTTACACAGGTGTTACCCAGATGTTACCCAGATGTTACCCAGATGTTACACAGATGTTACCCAGGTGTTACCCAGATGTTACACAGATGTTACACAGATGTTACACAGGTGTTACACAGATGTTACACAGATGTTTCACAGATGTTACCCAGGTGTTACCCAGATGTTACACAGATGTTACACAGATGTTACCCAGATGTTACACAGATGTTACACAGATGTTACACAGATGTTACCCAGATGTTACACAGATGTTACACAGATGTTACCCAGGTGTTACCCAGATGTTACACAGATGTTACACAGATGTTACCCAGATGTTACACAGATGTTACCCAGGTGTTACACAGATGTTACACAGATGTTACCCAGGTGTTACACAGATGTTACACAGATGTTACCCAGATGTTACACAGATGTTACACAGATGTTACACAGATGTTACACAGATGTTACCCAGGTGTTACCCAGGTGTTACACAGATGTTACACAGATGTTACCCAGATGTTACACAGATGTTACACAGATGTTACCCAGATGTTACACAGATGTTACACAGATGTTACACAGATGTTACCCAGATGTTACACAGATGTTACACAGATGTTACCCAGATGTTACACAGATGTTACACAGATGTTACACAGATGTTACCCAGGTGTTACCCATATGTTTAACAGATGTTACACAGATGTTACCCAGATGTTACCCAGATGTTACCCAGGTGTTACACAGATGTTACCCAGGTGTTACACAGATGTTACCCAGATGTTACCCAGATGTTACACAGATGTTACCCAGATGTTACCCAGATGTTACCCAGGTGTTACACAGATGTTACCCAGGTGTTACACAGATGTTACACAGTTGTTACCCAGGTGTTACACAGATGTTACACAGATGTTACCCAGATGTTACACAGATGTTACCCAGATGTTACCCAGATGTTACACAGATGTTACACAGATGTTACCCAGGTGTTACACAGATGTTACCCAGGTGTTACACAGATGTTACCCAGATGTTACCCAGATGTTACACAGATGTTACCCAGATGTTACCCAGATGTTACACAGATGTTACACAGATGTTACCCAGGTGTTACACAGATGTTACACAGATGTTACCCAGGTGTTACACAGATGTTACACAGGTGTTACACAGATGTTACACAGATGTTACACAGATGTTACACAGGTGTTACACAGATGTTACACAGATGTTACACAGATGTTACCCAGGTGTTACCCAGATGTTACACAGATGTTACACAGATGTTACACAGATGTTACCCAGGTGTTACCCAGATGTTACACAGATGTTACACAGATGTTACCCAGATGTTACACAGATATTACCCAGATGTTACACAGATGTTACCCAGGTGTTACCCAGATGTTACCCAGATGATACACAGGTGTTACACAGATGTTACACAGATGTTACACAGATGTTACCCAAGTGTTACCCAGATGTTACCCAGATGTTACCCAGATGTTACACAGATGTTACCCAGATGTTACCCAGATGTTACCCAGGTGTTACACAGATGTTACCCAGGTGTTACACAGATGTTACACAGTTGTTACCCAGGTGTTACACAGATGTTACACAGATGTTACCCAGATGTTACACAGATGTTACCCAGATGTTACCCAGATGTTACACAGATGTTACACAGATGTTACCCAGGTGTTACCCAGATGTTACCCAGGTGTTACACAGATGTTACCCAGATGTTACCCAGATGTTACACAGATGTTACCCAGATGTTACCCAGATGTTACACAGATGTTACACAGATGTTACCCAGGTGTTACACAGATGTTACACAGATGTTACCCAGGTGTTACACAGATGTTACACAGGTGTTACACAGATGTTACACAGATGTTACACAGATGTTACACAGGTGTTACACAGATGTTACACAGATGTTACACAGATGTTACCCAGGTGTTACCCAGATGTTACACAGATGTTACACAGATGTTACACAGATGTTACCCAGGTGTTACCCAGATGTTACACAGATGTTACACAGATGTTACCCAGATGTTACACAGATATTACCCAGATGTTACACAGATGTTACCCAGGTGTTACCCAGATGTTACCCAGATGATACACAGGTGTTACACAGATGTTACACAGATGTTACACAGATGTTACCCAAGTGTTACCCAGATGTTACCCAGATGTTACCCAGATGTTACACAGATGTTACCCAGATGTTACACAGATGTTACACAGATGTTACACAGATGTTACCCAGATGTTACCCAGATTTTACACAGATGTTACACAGATGTTACCCAGGTGTTACACAGATGTTACCCAGATGTTACACAGATGTTACACAGATGTTACCCAGGTGTTACCCAGATGTTACACAGATGTTACACAGATGTTACCCAGGTGTTACACAGATGTTACACAGATGTTACACAGATGTTACACAGATGTTACACAGATGTTACCCAGATGTTACACAGATGTTACACAGATGTTACCCAGGTGTTACACAGATGTTACACAGATGTTACACAGATGTTACCCAAATGTTACACAGATGTTACACAGATGTTACCCAGGTGTTACCCAGATGTTACACAGATGTTACACAGATGTTACCCAGATGTTACACAGATGTTACACAGATGTTACCCAGATGTTACACAGATGTTACACAGATGTTATCCAGGTGTTACCCAGATGTTACACAGATGTTACCCAGGTGTTACCCAGGTGTTACACAGATGTTACACAGATGTTACACAGATGTTACCCAGGTGTTACCCAGATGTTACACAGATGTTACCCAGGTGTTACCCAGATGTTACACAGATGTTACACAGATGTTACCCAGGTGTTACCCAGATGTTACACAGATGTTACACAGATGTTACACAGATGTTAAACAGATGTTACCCAGGTGTTACCCAGATGTTACACAGATGTTACACAGATGTTACCCAGATGTTACACAGATGTTACACAGATGTTACCCAGATGTTACACAGATGTTACCCAGGTGTTACCCAGATGTTACACAGATGTTACACAGATGTTACCCAGGTGTTACCCAGATGTTACACAGATGTTACCCAGGTGTTACCCAGATGTTACACAGATGTTACACAGATGTTACACAGATGTTACCCAGATGTTACACAGATGTTACACAGATGTTACCCAGATGTTACACAGATGTTACACAGATGTTACACATGTGTTACCCAGATGTTACACAGATGTTACACAGATGTTACACATGTGTTACCCAGATGTTACACAGATGTTACACAGATGTTACACAGATGTTACCCAGGTGTTACCCAGATGTTACACAGATGTTACACAGATGTTACACAGATGTTACCCAGGTGTTACCCAGATGTTACACAGATGTTACACAGATGTTACCCAGGTGTTACCCAGATGTTACACAGATGTTACACAGATGTTACCCAGGTGTTACCCAGATGTTACACAGATGTTACACAGATGTTACCCAGGTGTTACCCAGATGTTACACAGATGTTACCCAGGTGTTACCCAGATGTTACACAGATGTTACACAGATGTTACACAGATGTTACCCAGGTGTTACCCAGATGTTACACAGATGTTACACAGATGTTACACAGATGTTACACAGATGTTACCCAGGTGTTACCCAGATGTTACACAGATGTTACCCAGGTGTTACCCAGATGTTACACAGATGTTACACAGATGCTACACAGATGTTACCCAGGTGTTACCCAGATGTTACACAGATGTTACCCAGGTGTTACCCAGATGTTACACAGATGTTACACAGATGTTACACAGATGTTACACAGATGTTACCCAGGTGTTACCCAGATGTTACACAGATGTTACCCAGGTGTTACCCAGATGTTACACAGATGTTACCCAGGTGTTACCCAGATGTTACAAAGATGTTACCCAGGTGTTACCCAGATGTTACACAGATGTTACACAGATGTTACCCAGGTGTTACCCAGATGTTACACAGATGTTACACAGATGTTACACAGATGTTACCCAGGTGTTACCCAGATGTTACACAGATGTTACCCAGGTGTTACCCAGATGTTACACAGATGTTACACAGATGTTACACAGATGTTTGTGAGGAGGTCTGGGCTGGCATCATGTGTGACTCAGAATTTGTAGAACCCTGGTGCTCCTCCTGTTAGAAGTGTTAGCAGCTGAAGGACTTACAGTCCAGGGGAAAAGTTCCAGTTCACCTTTGGACTTGGAAAAAATTGACCTAGATTTAGAGAGAACAGAAAAGAAAAGAAAAAACAACTTAAAAGACAAAAAGAACAAAATGTATTTTTATATTCAGTACAGTATATTCTTGATGTAACAGAGTGAAACAATATTCAGTTGTATTGTATTCAGAGTTGGGCGTTACCTGAGTGCACCTCCTGCTTCCTGAAAGATCCATGTTTCTTGTTCATTTAGAGAAACCGTCTGAAAGTATAAAATAAATATTTTTCATTGATTGGACACAATATGAAGTCAGTGTTGTCAGTTGTCATTAGGTGCTGGGTTATTATTTGATTCTTTTAAGTTTAATTTAGTTTAAAACTTTGTAAAAAATTATATTACATTTGTTAACAGCATAAACAGACAAAAAATACAGTTTATTATTTTAGTTTATGGTTAGCTAGCACCTGTAACTGACATTAGAAATATCAGTTGACTCTGCTGAGTTATCTCGTAAATATAAAAGTGAGTATAAATTTGTACAAGCTAAACAATGTTAAACATGTAATAATACAAAATATAATATAGGTACTTACTTTTGTTAAAATGTGAGTAGGAATCTGCAGGTCTCTGTGTGGTTCTCTTCCTCCGACTGAAGAAAATGTCATCTCACACAAATTTACCAAATCTCTCTTCCTATTGGTCAGATTTTCCCGCCTAAATTCACTGCTGTAGTTTTTACAGTAGGTTACTGTAACATCATTTTCCCCCCACAATTCAATGCACATTACAGAGGTCTACTGTATAAACTTTTTACAGTAATCTACCGTGCATATTACAGTAAAATACTGTTGATATTACAACAATCTGTTACAGTGTATATATAATATGCAAACTTTTTAGACAAACGTTTAGTGTTACAGCTCGTATTATAAGTGTAATTCATTTAGATTTTCCTTTTTATTTGAATTGATTAAAAACCTACCTTATTTCTTTGTATTTCCTGCTATCATTTGCCGGTTTGAAGAGAACGCAGCCGCGAACGTCATGACGTGTTTCCTGTCACGTGTCTTGCCCACAAACAAATAAGAACACCGTTGTTTACCCAGTAGTGACAATAAGTATTAGGTCGTTTACACATAAACAGCTTTTAGAGGGTTGCAACTTCATAAATACAAATTTAGCTCGTTTGTTGAATTGTTTCTGATAATAAGATTATTATAACACCATTTCTTTTCAATGACACTAACAGAGAACAACAGGATGCTTGATATCACGACTGCATGGGTTCCACTGGCGTTCCTCTGAAGCGACTCTTTGTTCCGTATGCGACCTGTTGTGGTAAAAACGTTCAATAGCAACAGGAACATAACTGTGTGTTTATTTACACGTTACATTATTGTTGGTAATAAATCTTTTTAAAAACAAGACTAAAAGGACATTTGTATTTGAAACTAATTAAAACATGATATTTTTGATCGCATTTTTTTAGCAAACAGTGTTGCACTTTTTATTCTTCTCATATTTCAATGCTAAGCTGCTTTACATTTATTGGTGAAGAAACATTAACATTCTCCAGTATTCACAATATCCATAGAAAACTAAATTTATGTTCACCACATAAAAGCAATGCATCCAAACAAATTCAAACAACAGAATCCAACTAACAATATTTCACTCACCATCATACTAAATATCAATATAGCTACAAAAGGGTGAGCCTCACACACTTGAATGGCCCTGAACCCTAGGTCAAACTGAAATCAGCTGCAGTCTGTTAGCTTTTATGTCCAATGCCCTTCCTGTGATAACCCTCCTCATTTCTTTGAGCATGGGCCCTGTGACAGTGTTTAAATGTTTAATATGTCAAGTCTATGATGGCAGGAATAAAAAAAGGCTAAATTATGACATGTGCAAGCACCAAATCATTAAAAAACAGGTAAATAATGCCTCAAGAGGTCACAAGCCAGTGTACTATTTGCAGCGGTCCCAAGTGTGGGTAGTTGGAGACTGGACAGAAGTATCACATCCACAGTATATGCAAATGACTACACACTTCAACAACAAGGCTGTGGTGACCCCAGGTGGCAACACAAAAGGACCACAGATAACATTAAACTGGTCATTTGTAATGTGAGCAGACATTACGTTAAACATCACAAAAAATATATGACTCACTCTACCTGAACTGGACTAAATAAATATATATTTTTAATTGAACATATACGTTATGTTATATGTTATATGTTATATATGTTGTGGGCAACATGCCAGATGCAAGCATTTCAACCTGGAAAGATTCAAACAGAGGCAAATGTATGCATAAGAACTTCATTTATTGAAATGACGCCACCAGAAAAGATGTGACATAATGCTTTATAGGTCCAGAGCAGAGTAGAGAATAGGAATTCATCCCCGGGGCCGAGACAGCGGTCGCAGTGGAGATGAGGTAGAATGCTGCTGGTGCTGAGATGGACAACAACTGGAGAGGAGATGAAGACAAAGATTATATTCAGCGTAGAGATGGTGATGGGGTGGTGGAGGGCTGCACAGCTGAAGAGTTGATTGGTTTGCAGCGTGGCCTTAAAGCGTGAGATAAAGAGGAAGAGTTTTCTGGGCAGCGTCTGAATTAGTAGGAGTCTTCCAGGCTGAACATGAACTTCTTTTCATTTCTTTGAAAAATCATTCTTACTGTTTTCCACCCTTTGCTTTCTCCTTTAGAGGTGGTAAAACGTTGGAACAAGGAACACACAGGAAGCATCAGTTTCATCAGTTTCATCAGTTTTCATCAGTTTTCATCAGTTTTCATCAGTTTCATCAGTTTTCATCAGTTTCATCAGTTTCATCAGTTTTCATCAGTTTTCATCAGTTTCATCAGTTTTCATCAGTTTTCATCAGTTTTCATCAGTTTCATCAGTTTCATCAGTTTTCATCAGTTTCATCAGTTTCATCAGTTTTCATCAGTTTCATCAGTTTTCATCAGTTTTCATCAGTTTCATCAGTTTTCATCAGTTTCATCAGTTTCATCAGTTTCATCAGTTTTCATCAGTTTTCATCAGTTTCATCAGTTTCATCAGTTTTCATCAGTTTTCATCAGTTTCATCAGTTTTCATCAGTTTCATCAGTTTCATCAGTTTTCATCAGTTTCATCAGTTTCATCAGTTTTCATCAGTTTTCATCAGTTTCATCAGTTTCATCAGTTTTCATCAGTTTCATCAGTTTTCATCAGTTTCATCAGTTTTCATCAGTTTTCATCAGTTTCATCAGTTTTCATCAGTTTCATCAGTTTTCATCAGTTTCATCAGTTTTCATCAGTTTCATCAGTTTCATCAGTTTCATCAGTTTTCATCAGTTTCATCAGTTTCATCAGTTTTCATCAGTTTCATCAGTTTCATCAGTTTTCATCAGTTTCATCAGTTTTCATCAGTTTCATCAGTTTTCATCAGTTTCATCAGTTTCATCAGTTTTCATCAGTTTCATCAGTTTTCATCAGTTTTCATCAGTTTTCATCAGTTTCATCAGTTTTCATCAGTTTCATCAGTTTCATCAGTTTTCATCAGTTTCATCAGTTTCATCAGTTTCATCAGTTTTCATCAGTTTCATCAGTTTTCATCAGTTTTCATCAGTTTTCATCAGTTTCATCAGTTTCATCAGTTTTCATCAGTTTCATCAGTTTCATCAGTTTTCATCAGTTTCATCAGTTTTCATCAGTTTTCATCAGTTTTCATCAGTTTCATCAGTTTTCATCAGTTTCATCAGTTTCATCAGTTTTCATCAGTTTTCATCAGTTTCATCAGTTTCATCAGTTTTCATCAGTTTCATCAGTTTCATCAGTTTCATCAGTTTTCATCAGTTTTCATCAGTTTCATCAGTTTTCATCAGTTTCATCAGTTTTCATCAGTTTCATCAGTTTCATCAGTTTTCATCAGTTTCATCAGTTTTCATCAGTTTTCATCAGTTTTCATCAGTTTTCATCAGTTTCATCAGTTTTCATCAGTTTCATCAGTTTCATCAGTTTTCATCAGTTTCATCAGTTTCATCAGTTTCATCAGTTTTCATCAGTTTCATCAGTTTTCATCAGTTTTCATCAGTTTTCATCAGTTTCATCAGTTTTCATCAGTTTCATCAGTTTCATCAGTTTCATCAGTTTTCATCAGTTTCATCAGTTTTCATCAGTTTTCATCAGTTTTCATCAGTTTCATCAGTTTTCATCAGTTTCATCAGTTTTCATCAGTTTCATCAGTTTCATCAGTTTTCATCAGTTTCATCAGTTTTCATCAGTTTTCATCAGTTTTCATCAGTTTCATCAGTTTCATCAGTTTCATAGGCCAGCCTGTAACGAAAAATAAAAACATAACTGCTGGGATTAGGTTAGCAGGTTAAAGTAGCACCTGTTCTTTATTATTTATTGATTACTGACCACCAGGGCTGCAACTAACAATTATTTTGATCATCAAGTAATCGGCTGATTCCCCCTTTCCCTACACTTAAATGTTATTGTTCTCTTCTTTGACACACACCCCACAAATATGCACAAGCTAAAAATCATAACTTGGAATGTACGTGGCTTCTGAACCTTATCAAAAAGAACCAAAATAATTAATCATTTATTAAAACTGAAGGCTGATATTTGCTTTATACAAGAAACCCACATAACCAAGTCAGAATCACAACAGCTCCAATTTAAACAATATAACCAAATATTCTCTACAACATATAACAGTAAACAAAGAGTTGTTTCTATTTTAATCAATAAAAACATTCCACTCATTCACAACTCAATTATTACAGACCCTGAAGGAAGATTCCTCATCATTGAAGTTAGAATTAACAACATACCATACACATTTGCAAACATTTACGCTCCAAACAACGATGATCCATATTTTTTCCATCATCTTTTCACAGTTTTACAAAATCACTCAAACATAATTTTAGCCGGTGATCTCAACACAGTTATTAATCCCACAATAGACCGCTCTAGCACATCTAGTAACACAACACACACTCATCAGAGATAATAAAACAATATATGCAGAATCAAGGACTTAGTGATAGTTGGAGAATGAGGAACCCCAGACTTCAAGAATACACATATTTCTCTCCCCACCATCAATCTTCTTCTAGACTGGACCTGTTTCTCATTAGTAACTCACTCACCCAGTATATAATAGAAAATAGCATACATCCAATAATAATCAGTGATCATGCTCCTGTCTCTCTAACAATATCAACTCAAACAAAAACAAACAAATTACATTCAAGATGGCATTAACACGTCTCTCCTGGAGGACACGGACTTCACCGCACTCATACGGAGAGAGTGGGCATCTTTTCTGGAGATGAACGACTCTCCACAAATCTCTCCATCACTTCTCTGGGAAACAGGTAAAAAAAAAGGTCATTCGAGGCATAATCATTTCATACTCATCATATAAGAAAAGAAAACAACATGAACTGGAAAACACATTGGAACAAAATATTAAACAATTAACAGTTCAATACAACACAAACCCAACTGAACAAATAGGAAAAGAATTAAATCAAGCTAAAGCCAAACTAGAAAACATCATTAATCAAAAAACTGATTTTCTCATTCAACAACTGAAATGTGAACAATTCCATTACAATTCCACAAACAGTAAACTACTAGCAAACCTGTTACAGCACAAAAAAGAGAAGGCAATTATCCCATCAATACACAATCAGTCTGGTGCCATAACTCATAACCCACATGAAATTAATTATATTTTCCAACAATACTACAGTAATTTATACTCGTCAGATAGTACACCCAACTCCTTAACAACAGGAACTTTCTTAAATAAACTCAACCTCCCAACACTTTCACCTCAACAAGTTCACGTTAGACGCACCACTCACTACAAATGAAATCCATAAAGCCTTAACTAAAATGCCAAACAATAAATCACCAGGACCAGACGGTTATCCAGCCGAATTCTATAAACATTTTTGGGACATTTTATCTCCACTATTCATGAGAGTAATAACAGAAATAAAGTCAACTTACACAATTCCACCACACATGAACACCGCTGCTATTACAGTTGTACTAAAACCGAACAAAGATCCAACTCAGCCATCTAACTACCGTCCACTCTCCTTAATAAAGACAGACCTTAAAATCATAACCAAAACACTTGCAACCAGGCTAGAGACAGTAATCCCATCACTCATCCACCCAGATCAAACCGGCTTCATAAAAAACAGATATGCATCAGATAACCTCAGAAAACTTTTTAATTTAATCAATGAAGCACAACAAGAAAAAAATACATTTATTATACTCTCATTAGACGCAGAAAAGGCATTTGATACGGTAAACTGGAAATTTCTCTTCTATGCACTTCGCAGGTTTGGTTTTGGAGAGTCGTTCATCCACTGGATTCAAACATTATACACCTCACCTAGGGCCACAGTAAGCACAGATGGGATCACCTCACCAAGCTTCACACTGCACCAGGGACCAGACAGGGACGCCCGCTCTCTCCGTCCCTTTTTGCTTTATTCATTGAACCGCAGGCAGCAGCTATAAGAGATAACAACAATATTCAAGGAATTCAAAGCAAAACCAGAGAATACAAAATGAGCCTTTATGCAGATGATTTACTATTACACCTCCAAAATCCACTGGTATCACTACAGGAATCATTCAATACCATCAACAACTTCTCCACTCTTTCCAATTACACAATAAACTGGACCAAATCCACAATATTACCACGATCTGAAAACTCGTGGGATTCTGCAGCCCAACACCTCTTCCCTTCCCTACACACAGGCAATATCAAATACTTGGTATCGATATTTCCTCCAGGCTGTCAGAGCTCTTCAACCTTCACTACACCCCGCTCCTCCAGAAAACAGAAGACAACCTCAGATGCTGAACAATCTCCCACTAACACTAATAGGTCCAACAGCTGCAGTCAAAATGAAAATACTACCCCAAATAATTTATTCATTCAGGATGATTCCCACCACTCCCAGCGACAACTGGTTTAAATCTATTAACTCCATAACCACACATTTCTATTGGAAAAATAAAAATCCTCGAATAGCATTATCAACATTACAAAACAGCAAACTAAATGGTGGACTCGAAGCACCAAACTTTCACCTTTACTTTTTAGCTACACAACTGCAATATCTATACATCTGGATCAATAATCACCACCACATAAAGCCTTGGATAGAATTAGAACAGAACCAATGCAGAACACATCTATAGCAGATCTCCCCTTTTTACCACAGTCAATTAAAAACAATTCTACTTCAAATCCATCACCATTTCCACAACTCTGACAGCCTGGAGGAAAACCATTAAAATCACTAACTCTTCACTAACAGTCTGTAAATACTGGCACAACCCTGACTTCCAACTATTCACTTTCCTTTATGGCAACAAAAAGGAACCCCTCACCTTCACCACCTGTTTGAGAACAATACTTTCATATCATTCAGCACATTAATCCAGAGGAACGGGGATGGGAGAGAATATTTTCTACAATACCAACAACTCAAAAACTTAACTAAATCTAAAATTAATATATTCAAAAACACGTTACAACCATCTACTTTTATTGATAAAATTCTACAGATAACAAATACCAAAAAGATAACATCTAAACTCTACAAAATAATAACATCTTCAAATAATCACATGACATTACCTTCTGCTAAATGGGAAAAGACCTGGAAATCTCTCCCAACCCTGACTTCTGGAACCGCATCTGTAAAAACATTTTTATGACCACGAACACTAATTTACAACTCATACAACACAAAACCATTCATAGGACACATTTTACTCAAAGCTGCTTAAATAAAATGGGATTATTAGACACAGACACTTGTTCACACTGCACACTGGGAGCACAGATAATGATTTACACTCCACATGGCAGCAGTAAACTCTTTCTGGATCTCTGTCACTGACAAACTCTCCTCCATCTTGGGCTGTGGGATCCCATTATGTCCAAGTCTGTGTCTTCTGGGAGACATTTCTCATACAGAGCTTTCACACAAATACCATAACCCTCTCCTTATCTCTCTATCACTAAGAAAATTATTTTTCAAAACTGGAAATCAAATAAAGCATGCAGCATTACACACTGGATTAATTCAATTACAGAATATATTTCAGTAGAAAAAAACACAGCACATAAACAAAAGCAAATATCAGCCTTCAGTGAAACTTGGTGACCGTTCATAAATTACCTGCAGCTACAACAAAAACCTGTTCAGCCTCATGTTCATCTTCAAAACCATAACATTTACCTCTCACACTTCTCAACAATCAGTCATTTACTTTCCAACCACACTCTGTTCCAAACTCGTGCATACTCTCCCTGCCCCAGTGTACTCCCTACTGTTTAGTTCATGTCAAACTTGTGTTTTGTAAGTGTTTTAGTTTGTAGTTTCTTATGTGTTCAGTTCAGCTATTTCTCTCTACTGTTGGTTTTGCCATTATTATAATTGTATTTATTTAATTGAACTTTATTTATTTATTTTACATCAATACATATTCATATCCGCACATATATTCATATTCATATTATTATATACATCTGTTATATGTTGTTTGTTCCTAGTAAGTCATAATATTGTTTTGTTGGTCTCATGTCTTATGTATTACATGTAGGTATGTCTGCACCTGGAAATAATAAAATAAAATAAAAAGTAATCGGCTGATTATTGTTTTGATTAATCAAATCATATTTTCTGACAATAAAGCGTGAGTAAAGTGGTTAAAAACTTGAGGTGTTTTCTAGTTCTTGTTAAAAATCACTTCATATTGACAACATTTGAACCAGACAAAGCCATGAGTTTGCTACTTGATGACATTTGGAGATATACACACAGATATTTTTATTCCAAAACACAAAATGTACATTGTTTTTAACATTTTTTGTGGCTTTACTGCGGTGTCTTGGTAATAAACCGTCGTCTCCCAGCACATGACATGTTTCAGAGTCTTTATATACCTCACTTACTAAATTAGTTGACGATTATTTCAATATTCCATTATAATCAATTGATCCGATGAGTTGTTGCAGCCCTGCTAATCAGCAATAGTTTATAGCACAAAGTGAAAAAGGATACAGACTATTAGTAATCATTAATCAATAAATAATAAAGAACAGTTTCTGTATCAGTCACAGAAGTAACAGCAGCTATAACAGAAAATCACTGCTGCCATGTAGTTAATGTGCAAAATGCATGAAGGTGCTGTCCTTTGCAAAGCTCTGTCAACGCCCTAATGAGCAGGAATGGGATGGTATGAGATTTTATTAGTTTGATAACTGTGTCCAAAAACACAGCTGTATCACAGTATACTGCGTCAATACAAATCTCACAGATCCACAACTTAAAAACTGGTTATTTTGAGGATGGTCGTTGTAGAATCTGCCAAACCATGTGTAACCTCAGCAGCAGCTGAGTAATGATTACTACATAAGCCAGTAGTAGTTTTACTAGTTTTCACTGAACGTGTTTACAAACAGAAATATGTCAGTCCTACTGCCTCTAACGAGATGCAGCTGCTTACTCACTGAACAATCTGTACAGCTCTGAGTCTGCCAGGATTTTCATCAAACACTCAGAGCTTCCCCAGGGCCTAGCAGACATTTGATATACTTTACCTGAACAGTGTCCTGCACAGCTGTGTATGTGACATCTGTAAACAATGAAACATCATCTCCTGCTAAAGCTAATAGCATAGTGCTAACAACACAACAAGCCAAACAGATTGAAGCTAACGCTATACCTGCGAGACCTACAACTTCCCCATTGCTTAGTAAACATCTTTTCCACGCTCAGCAGCACACGTGGCTTCATTTATCTGTGGTAAACGATTCTTACTCTGAGCCTGGGCAGTCGCTTCTTGTAGCAGCGAACACGATCGGTGCCTGACTGTCAGCTCTGGCCTTCTCTGCACTGATTGGCTGATAAAAGGATGATTTTACTGGCTACACAAACTTAAGGGGTGGGAATCATCAGCATATCATTAGAATATTAAGAAAACGCCATACGGCGATAGGCGTAAAAAGCGGCGCTTTATTTGGATAAAACACTGGAATTTATCGCCGCTAAGTGACGCAGTATGATCTTATCGGCTTGCCATGGGAGCGTGTGTGGGAACTGTGAGATCGCACGATAAAGGCCTCCAATAAAGACAGGAACGTGACCAAATCTCCCTTCACCAGAAGAAGGACAGAAAACAACAGTTTCCCTCCTCATCCATGGCTCTGTGACTGCTGTACAAACTGAAGACCTGTGACCTGAACCTCGGCCTCTGCTCCACAGGAAGTGACTTGATTTAAGAACATGTGCATGTGTACATACAACAGATTTATTAACCATACATTTACATTTACAACCACATAAACATATATATATTAATACTGGAATTAAAAGTTATCTACTCCGTGTACGGCATAGTTTTTATTTTTTTATTTTTTTTTTTACATTTATTGTGAAAATCCGGAGTGTGGGCAGTGTTGCCAGATTGGGCGGTTTCCCGCCCAATTGGGGTACTTTTGCTCTCTCTCGGCGGAAAAAAAACAGCGTAGGGCGGGTGTATAATATTTGGGCTATTTTTAGATTTATGGGGCGGGATTTTGAAAATGTAAAATAAACTTATTTTAATAATATTTTTAAATTTCATTCATTCATTCATTTTCTACCGCTTATTCCCGTTAGGGGTCGCGGGTGACTGGAGCCTATCCCAGTAACTTTGGGCCGCAGGCGGGGTCCAGCCTGGACAGGGGCAGCTTGTCGCAGGGCTGGTCTGCGAGAAGGTGTGCGATATCGCTGCAGAGCTGGTTGTTCTCATCGATGACGATGGGAACAACCAGTGGCCAGAAGTTCTGAAATTTCTATTTGATTCAGTCAACTCTGATAACATCGGCCTGCGAGAAGCTGCTCTGCACATATTTTGGAACTTTCCGGGGATATTTGGCAACCAGCAGCAACACTATTTAGAAGTCATCAAACGGATGCTGGTGCAGTGCATGCAGGACCAGGCCAACCCACAGATCCGTATGCTGTCCTCGCAGGCTGCAGCCTCTTTCGTCCTGGCCAATGAAAGCAACACAGTACTCCTCAAACACTTTGCAGACTTACTACCAGGCATCCTACAGTCCATGAACGAGTCATGCTATCAGGGAGATGACTCTGTGCTCAAGTCTTTGGTGGAAATCGCAGACACAGCTCCTAAATATCTGAGACCCAACCTAGAGGCGACACTGCAGCTGTGTCTCAAGCTCTGTGCAGACACCAACCTGAGCAACATGCAGAGGCAGCTGGCTCTGGAGGTCATCGTCACTTTATCAGAGACAGCGGCGGCCATGTTGAGGAAGCACCAGGCCTTAGTGGCTCAGAGCGTTCCCCAGATGCTGGCCATGATGGTGGACCTGGAGGAGGACGACGAGTGGGCTCTGGCTGACGAGCTCGAAGACGACGACTCTGACAGTAACGCTGTGGCCGGGGAGAGTGCTCTGGACAGAATCGCCTGCGGACTCGGAGGAAAAATCATTTTACCCATCATCAAACAACACATTATGCAGATGCTTCAAAATCTGGACTGGAAGTACAGGCACGTGGGGCTCATGGCGCTGTCGGCCATCGGGGAAGGCTGTCATCAACAAATGGAGACTATTCTGAATGAGATCGTCTGTGTGGTGCTGAGATTCTGCGCTGACCTGCATCCTCGGGTTCGGTACACCGCCTGTAACGCTATTGGACAGATGGCCACAGACTTCGCGCCCACTTTCCAAAAGAAATTCCACGATTTTTAAATTTCCTGATCAATAATTGTATATATTTGCTGGTTATTGATGAATAAAATGAATTTGTAAAATAGAAGTAGTAATATTAGTGTCATTAGTTGTCAGTCACGTGTCTAATTATGAACCTCTGATTGGTTGAAAAAAGTAAACACTGCAGCGCCTGAGCAGGGCCAGCAGTGTTTCCTCTCAGGCTTGGAGTTTTAGCGTTTAACAACCTGCAGAAGTGGAGGAAATACAAGAAATCGTACAGGAAGGAGACTGACCCAGAGATAAAAATGTGGCTCGCCCCTGTCCCTGAGGAGTGCAAGCGTGAGAGAGCTGTTTGTTTTTCTGATTACACTCATTGTGGACACTGTTTATTACTTTTTCCATTGGCAGTTGTGAAGTTTTGTGAGCTCAAAATATGTTCTTTCATCTGTGTTACAGTTTTAACATTAAGATTGTAGAATGGTTGTGATTTGGGCGGGTTTTTATTGCGTTTGGCGGGTTTTACGTTATATTTGGGCTGGAAACTGTCAGTCAGATCTGGCAACCCTGAGTGTGGGGAGTGGCCACAAAACGAAAGTGAAACTTTGAACAGACTCCATTTTGAGCTGGCGTCGTGTGAAAAGGTGAGTGTATCTTTACAAACTTGTGTCAAAGCTGTTTCTCAGTGGAAGTCACTGCGGGAGGCTTTTACCCAAATCTCCCTGGGCTAGAAACGAACGCCTCCTCTGCGGTTCTCTCAGGGTCAGAGCTGACACAGAACACGGCTCAGTGAAGAGGACACGGAGCACAGCAGCTCGGCCCTAAACCATAGGTTAGACTTTATTTAAACTGTTTAGACTTTATTTAAACTGTTTAGACTTTATTTAAACAGTTTAGACTTTATTTAAACTGTTTAGACTTTATTTAAACTGTTTAGAGTTTATTTAAACAGTTTAGAGTTTATTTAAACAGTTTAGAGTTTATTTAAACAGTTTAGACTTTATTTAAACTGTTTAGAGTTTATTTAAACAGTTTAGACTTTATTTAAACTGTTTAGACTTTATTTAAACTGTTTAGACTTTATTTAAACTGTTTAGAGTTTATTTAAACAGTTTAGACTTTATTTAAAACAGTTTAGAGTTTATTTAAACAGTTTAGACTTTATTTAAACAGTTTAGACTTTATTTAAAACAGTTTAGAGTTTATTTAAACTGTTTAGACTTTATTTAAACAGTTTAGAGTTTATTTAAACTGTTTAGACTTTATTTAAACAGTTTAGACTTTATTTAAAACAGTTTAGAGTTTATTTAAACTGTTTAGACTTTATTTAAACAGTTTAGAGTTTATTTAAACTGTTTAGAGTTTATTTAAACTGTTTAGAGTTTATTTAAACAGTTTAGACTTTATTTAAAACAGTTTAGAGTTTATTTAAACTGTTTAGACTTTATTTAAACAGTTTAGACTTTATTTAAAACAGTTTAGAGTTTATTTAAACTGTTTAGACTTTATTTAAACAGTTTAGAGTTTATTTAAACTGTTTAGAGTTTATTTAAACAGTTTAGACTTTATTTAAAACAGTTTAGAGTTTATTTAAACTGTTTAGACTTTATTTAAACAGTTTAGACTTTATTTAAAACAGTTTAGAGTTTATTTAAACTGTTTAGACTTTATTTAAACAGTTTAGAGTTTATTTAAACAGTTTAGAGTTTATTTAAACAGTTTAGAGTTTATTTAAAACAGTTTAGAGTTTATTTAAACAGTTTAGAGTTTATTTAAAACAGTTTAGAGTTTATTTAAAACAGTTTAGAGTTTATTTAAACTGTTTAGACTTTATTTAAACAGTTTAGACTTTATTTAAAACAGTTTAGAGTTTATTTAAACTGTTTAGACTTTATTTAAACAGTTTAGAGTTTATTTAAACAGTTTAGAGTTTATTTAAACAGTTTAGAGTTTATTTAAAACAGTTTAGAGTTTATTTAAACAGTTTAGAGTTTATTTAAAACAGTTTAGAGTTTATTTAAAACAGTTTAGAGTTTATTTAAACTGTTTAGACTTTATTTAAAACAGTTTAGAGTTTATTTAAACTGTTTAGACTTTATTTAAACAGTTTAGAGTTTATTTAAACAGTTTAGAGTTTATTTAAACAGTTTAGAGTTTATTTAAAACAGTTTAGAGTTTATTTAAACAGTTTAGAGTTTATTTAAAACAGTTTAGAGTTTATTTAAAACAGTTTAGAGTTTATTTAAACAGTTTAGAGTTTATTTAAACAGTTTAGAGTTTATTTAAAACAGTTTAGAGTTTATTTAAACAGTTTAGAGTTTATTTAAACAGTTTAGACTTTATTTAAAACAGTTTAGAGTTTATTTAAACTGTTTAGACTTTATTTAAACAGTTTAGACTTTATTTAAAACAGTTTAGAGTTTATTTAAACTGTTTAGACTTTATTTAAACAGTTTAGAGTTTATTTAAACAGTTTAGAGTTTATTTAAACAGTTTAGAGTTTATTTAAAACAGTTTAGAGTTTATTTAAACAGTTTAGACTTTATTTAAACAGTTAAGAGTTTATTTAAAACAGTTTAGAGTTTATTTAAAACAGTTTAGAGTTTATTTAAACAGTTTAGAGTTTATTTAAAGCTAAATGGACATTCTGTGGTGAAAGCGTCAGAGCGCCCCCTCCTGAGGTCAGACCAGTGGCGTAGTGTCCGTGCTGCGCAGGTGTGCGGCCTGTCCTCAGTAGAACGCAGCAGTGACGCTGACAGCCGTGACCTCCTGGCTTCTTTAGGCTCTGTGCACAGAGACCTGCGCTGACTGCAGCCACAGCTCTGTGCGCGCTCCTCCTGCTCGCGCCCGCGTCACTCAGCGCTGCTTCTCTCTCTGTTCCCACGTCAGGCTCGTGCTGAAGTCTCGTGGTGCATTTGTTGCAGTTGGACTTTGTCATTTCTGTGATATTTGCAGAGGATTGGTTTGTTTTAGGATGAATGTTGCGCGCAGGCACCGTGCACGCGTGCTGTGGACTTTTGACTCGGAGCGTGTTGCTATGGTTTGTGTCGGCGCGCACACATGCACGCGTCTTGTGTGCGTGCATGCGTCCTAGGGAAGGCACGCATATATATGAACATAATGTAGTTGTGATTATTATGGAGTCAGGGGCAGGAGTTTCTAAGTTGTACTCCATCCTTCTCCTTGTGGATGGTATTTTGTCAGGGATTAAAACACTTTAAAAAAACAGAGCCTACTGTATGTTTTAAGATTGTTTGACAGGTTTTGGGAGTTTAAGAAACCGAGCGATGCATTTGGCGTTTTATTGTGAGACTCTGGTCCCAGGACACTGCCCAGTGATTTGTTTTACAGTTGACTCAAAAATAAAATAATTTGTGCAGTATAATAGTTATAAAGTATAAACCACAGCATATGTTTTTATTTTACTGTACCATAGGTAAAGCAGGCCAAAGGCTGCTGTAGCACTGCTGCATGGTTCAGGATAAAACCACATTTACCCATAATTCCACTGGGTCTGGCTGTAGAGCAGATCTTTGTGTTGTTGTTTTTTCCTCAGAAGAGTTTTGGATTTAAAACTTTGTTTTCATTGTATATTTTATACACATTTTTATCTCAGTGCGCTCCTGCAGGGCTTTGTATCCTTGGTTTATTTCTTCAGGGTTTGTGTTTATGAATGGACCGCTAATGCTGCAGCGGGGGACGTCCTCCGACAGAGGGGACGTCCTCCGACAGAGGGGACGTCCTCCGACAGCGGGGGACGTCCTCCGACAGAGGGGACGTCCTCTGACAGAGGGGACGTCCTCCGACAGAGGGGACGTCCTCTGACAGAGAGGGACGTCCTCTGACAGCGGGGACGTCCTCTGACAGAGGGGACGTCCTCTGACAGAGGGGACGTCCTCCGACAGAGGGGACGTCCTCCGACAGAGGGGACGTCCTCCGACAGCGGGGACGTCCTCTGACAGAGGGGACGTCCTCTGACAGCGGGGACGTCCTCTGACAGCGGGGACGTCCTCTGACAGCGGGGACGTCCTCTGACAGAGAGGGACGTCCTCTGACAGAGGGGACGTCCTCTGACAGCGGGGACGTCCTCTGACAGAGAGGGACGTCCTCTGACAGCGGGGACGTCCTCTGACAGAGGGGACGTCCTCTGACAGAGGGGACGTCCTCTGACAGAGGGGACATCCTCTGACAGAGGGGACGTCCTCTGACAGAGGGGACGTCCTCTGACAGAGGGGACGTCCTCTGACAGCGGGGACGTCCTCTGACAGCGGGGACGTCCTCTGACAGCGGGGACGTCCTCTGACAGAGAGGGACGTCCTCTGACAGAGGGGACGTCCTCTGACAGAGGGGGACGTCCTCTGACAGAGGGGACGTCCTCTGACAGAGGGGACGTCCTCTGACAGAGGGGACGTCCTCTGACAGAGAGGGACGTCCTCTGACAGAGGGGACGTCCTCTGACAGAGAGGGACGTCCTCTGACAGCGGGGACGTCCTCTGACAGAGGGGACGTCCTCTGACAGAGGGGACGTCCTCTGACAGAGGGGACGTCCTCTGACAGCGGGGATGTCCTCTGACAGAGGGGACGTCCTCTGACAGCAGGGGACGTCCTGTGACAGAGGGGACGTCCTCTGACAGCGGGGATGTCCTCTGACAGAGGGGACGTCCTCTGACAGCAGGGGACGTCCTGTGACAGAGGGGACGTCCTCTGACAGCGGGGGACGTCCTCTGACAGAGAGGGACGTCCTCTGACAGCGGGGGACGTCCTGTGACAGAGGGGACGTCCTCTGACAGCGGGGACGTCCTCTGACAGAGAGGGGACGTCCTCTGACAGCGGGGACGTCCTCTGACAGAGGGGACGTCCTCTGACAGAGGGGACGTCCTCTGACAGAGGGGACGTTCTCTGACAGCGGGGGATGTCCTCTGCTGTGGGGGACGTCCTCTGACAGAGGGGGACGTCCTCTGACAGAGGGGACGTCCTCTGACAGAGGGGGACGTCCTCTGACAGAGGGGACGTCCTCTGACAGCGGGGACGTCCTCTGACAGAGGGGACGTCCTCTGACAGCGGGGGACGTCCTCTGACAGAGGGGACGTCCTCTGACAGCGGGGACGTCCTCTGACAGAGGGGACGTCCTCTGACAGAGGGGACGTCCTCTGACAGAGGGGACGTCCTCTGACAGAGGGGGACGTCCTCTGACAGAGGGGACGTCCTCTGACAGAGGGGACGTCCTCTGACAGCGGGGACGTCCTCTGACAGAGGGGACGTCCTCTGACAGAGGGGACGTCCTCTGACAGAGTGGACGTCCTCTGACAGCGGGGACGTCCTCTGACAGAGGGGACGTCCTCTGACAGAGGGGACGTCTTCTGACAGAGGGGACGTCCTCTGACAGCGGGGACGTCCTCTGACAGAGGGGACGTCCTCTGACAGAGGGGACGTCCTCTGACAGCGGGGACGTCCTCTGACAGAGGGGACGTCCTCTGACAGAGTGGACGTCCTCTGACAGCGGGGACGTCCTCTGACAGAGGGGGACGTCCTCTGACAGAGGGGACGTCCTCTGACAGAGGGGACGTCCTCTGACAGCGGGGACGTCCTCTGACAGAGGGGACGTCCTCCGACAGAGGGGGACGTCCTCTGACAGAGGGGACGTCCTCTGACAGAGGGGGACGTCCTCTGACAGAGGGGACGTCCTCTGACAGAGGGGACGTCCTCTGCTGTGGGGGACGTCCTCTGTCAGAGGGGGACGTCCTCCGACAGAGGGGGACGTCCTCTGACAGAGGGGACGTCCTCTGACAGAGGGGGACGTCCTCTGACAGAGGGGACGTCCTCTGACAGAGGGGACGTCCTCTGCTGTGGGGGACGTCCTCTGTCAGAGGGGGACGTCCTCTGACAGCGGGGACGTCCTCTGACAGCGGGGACGTCCTCTGACAGAGGGGACGTCCTCTGACAGCGGGGACGTCCTCTGACAGAGGGGACGTCCTCTGACAGCGGGGACGTCCTCTGACAGAGGGGACGTCCTCTGACAGAGGGGACGTCCTCTGACAGAGGGGACGTCCTCTGACAGAGGGGACGTCCTCCGACAGAGGGGACGTCCTCTGACAGAGGGGACGTCCTCTGACAGCGGGGGACGTCCTCCGACAGCGGGGGACGTCCTCTGACAGAGGGGACGTCCTCTGACAGAGGGGACGTCCTCTGACAGCGGGGACGTCCTCCGACAGAGGGGACGTCCTCTGACAGAGGGGACGTCCTCTGACAGAGGGGACGTCCTCTGACAGCGGGGACGTCCTCTGACAGAGGGGACGTCCTCTGACAGCGGGGACGTCCTCTGACAGAGGGGACGTCCTCTGACAGAGGGGACGTCCTCTGACAGCGGGGACGTCCTCTGACAGCGGGGACGTCCTCTGACAGAGGGGGACGTCCTCTGACAGAGGGGACGTCCTCTGACAGAGGGGACGTCCTCTGACAGAGGGGACGTCCTCTGACAGCGGGGACGTCCTCTGACAGAGGGGACGTCCTCTGACAGCGGGGACGTCCTCTGACAGAGGGGACGTCCTCTGACAGAGGGGGACGTCCTCTGACAGAGGGGACGTCCTCTGACAGAGGGGACGTCCTCTGACAGCGGGGACGTCCTCTGACAGAGGGGGACGTCCTCTGACAGAGGGGACGTCCTCTGACAGCGGGGACGTCCTCTGACAGAGGGGACGTCCTCTGACAGCGGGGACGTCCTCTGACAGAGGGGGACGTCCTCTGACAGAGGGGACGTCCTCTGACAGCGGGGACGTCCTCTGACAGAGGGGACGTCCTCTGACAGAGGGGGACGTCCTCTGACAGAGGGGACGTCCTCTGACAGAGGGGACGTCCTCTGACAGAGGGGACGTCCTCTGACAGAGGGGACGTCCTCTGACAGAGGGGACGTCCTCTGACAGCGGGGACAGGGCTGAGTTGTTCTTTAAGCTCTGCGTTGATCCAAACTTCAGTGTTTTTTAATAAAATAAAACAAAGTCATGATATTTTATGGACGAGACCTGCGCAGAGCTCAGACCAAAATAAAAAGCTGGCTGCTCTCTAAAAACTTCACGTTTGAACTTTAAACAACTGATTTCATTTGTCAGGATTAAAAAATGTGCCGGTGTTGACAAAGGAAGATATTTTGTTAGAAAACCAGACGGAGGAGCTGTAGCTGGGATTATTTTCGAGGATCTTCTCTGTGACAACAGGACTTATTTCAGACTAAAGTCAGCTCAGTGATCTGAAGGATTTTCTGATGGAGTTGATAAATTTGAGTGTGACAAATGAAAAAACCATGGACCTGGATCCTGGCTCAGGTCCTGACCTGGACCCCGGCTCAGGTCCTGACCTGGACCCCGGCTCAGGTCCTGACCTGGACCCCGGCTCAGGTCCTGACCTGGACCCCGGCTCAGGTCCTGACCTGGACCCCGGCTCAGGTCCTGACCTGGACCCCGGCTCAGGTCCTGACCTGGACCCCGGCTCAGGTCCTGACCTGGACCCCGGCTCAGGTCCTGACCTGGACCCCGGCTCAGGTCCTGACCTGGACCCCGGCTCAGGTCCTGACCTGGACCCCGGCTCAGGTCCTGACCTGGACCCCGGCTCAGGTCCTGACCTGGACCCCGGCTCAGGTCCTGACCTGGACCCCGGCTCAGGTCCTGACCTGGACCCCGGCTCAGGTCCTGACCTGGATCCCGGCTCAGGTCTGGAGCGGGACTCAACCATGGATTTAATAAACATTTAAAATCCTGACAAAGTGTAAAACCTGACTTTGTCAGACTTGGACACAGTAACAGTTTCTGAATATCACCAGACTCCTGCTGAGAGAAGGTTATTAATATCACAGGGTTTATAACAGTTTTATAAATGTCTGACAGAGTCGACACAAACCAAGGACACAGCTAAAACTGAAAAAAACATGGATCAATGAAAAACTTTGATGTAAAGAAGTTTTTCTCCTCAGTTTTTCTTTAGATAATTGTCTTTTCCTCTTCTCCGTTCAGACTCAGACAGAACATGGAGAACGTCCGTGTGGATGAAGAGGAGGCGCAGTCTTCACACAGCTGTTATAAAGACAGAGGCGCGTCCCCGAAGGCCGCTCCCGTCGGCGGCTCCGAGCCGGGGCCCGCTCAAACACAGTGAGTACCGTCGGCGGCTGTCTGTGGCCCCTCTGGTACAGGACACACACGGAGCCCACTCAGGACCAAACAGAGTCCGTCTGAGGGACACTTTACAAATCTGTGTTTTCTGATCCAGCAGCTACAGAGTCAGGATGGAGGAAGAACTCAACATCTGGACTCAGGAAAAACTTTACACTTCACAATAACAATTCTCAAATAAAAGTTCATTTTTGTTCTTTTTGCTGCTACACAGTAAATGACAGCAGTTTCTTCAAAGGCACAGCAACATTTACTACTAATACTACTAACTAGTACCACTCAGACCTTATAGTTTTAAGGCTGGGTAAAAACGCTACTGTTCATGTTGAGTCCTGAATATTGCAGTCTGTACATTTCACAGTATATGAGTGGATTAATGCTGTTATTTGAATAAATGCTCCTTGTTTTCAGAGCTGAGAGTCTCAGACAGAGACCAGTGTCCAGCTGTGAGTCTCTGAAGAGCGACTGGTCCATGGAACGTCCTCCAGTCTTCAGTCCTGATCCTGGATCTGCACAGAGTCTGCTGTAAGTGATCCACAAATATCATATTCACAGACAGCAGGAGACCAAAGATATTTACAGTTTTTATTTAAATTCATGAGTCTTTTTATTCCTGAGGTTGAATTATATCTGCTCCTGTTTTTGTCTGTGTTTTATTATAGTTGTCAAGTTTTTTAAAAGTGCATTCAGCTCCTGCTCAAAACGGCTGGCTTCACACAAAAAGACAAACTCACTCAGATTCATTTCTTTTATTAATAGTTTTGTCGTGTTGTTGGATGTTTCAGTTCATTGTTTTGTTGTGAGTTTTTAGCAGGTAGACTTGTGTAGACATGAACAATGTAGATTGGTGAAGTGGAGTAGGTTGATAACCTACAAAAGTCTCAAAATGCACATAAAAAATCACAATGAACTCATTTTAACAAACATAGTTTAACTATTACAATTTAAATCATATTTTATGAATCAATAGTTTTAAATTAAACTTTCAATTATTTATTTAAAGTAACATTTTAACTTTAATTATATACCCAATGAATGAACATAGATTATACATGAACTTATTAAAATGAATGCTTTTAACTTGTATGTTACAAAATTAAATGCTTTTAATCAATGGTTTACATAATGAAATTAGTTTTTAACCAAACATTTTAACAAATGAATAAACTAAATTATTGAGTCAACATATTTTAAGCCAGTTGTTTTAATTTGATACTAAAGAAACTCAGATGATACAAATTTAAATGTAAATTTTGGCCGACCAGTTGTCTTTTGTTGAAGCTGAACTGAAGCTTTTTTGTTCCAAGGAGTGAGCCACAGGTGAGATTATTTATGTGGGAGGCAAGAAAAGCAAAAGGAGCGCTTGATTTTTGTCAGGCTGCAGCCAAACTGGGAGGGCATCAGGAGCACTTCACCAGACACAACACTGCTCTGGTTTTAACTTGACAGTAGTTGTGGTGAGAGTAGTGGACATGATTAAATGTATGATTTTATATTGCACACAAACGTTTAGAGGAATCATTAGGAGGAGGATTTTTTTGGGTGTGAAAGGTTTTGAAGGCCGCTGCATTCGACTAAACTTCCTGCTTTAATGATGTTGTTAAATGTCTTTGAATAAAGGAAAGGTGCTCTTTCTTCTTTATTCTGATGTTAAGGTGTGGCTGCTGGTGTGAGGAGGATCATGTTGGTCTCTGTGGGATTTTGTCAGCCCCACTCTGGGTCAAAATATTAGGAAGAGCTGTGAATACAGGGCTCTCCACACATCAGCAGCTCTCACTGTCAGCTCAGTAATAAACATAAAGAATCCTCTCTGACAGAGTCAACATTTACTGAAGAGAACTCATGGCAGTGCTGTTGTTATTGGTGTGTATCATTACAGGGCACAGCTGTGTCTAATGAAGCGCTCAGTGAGTTTACAGATAATCAATGTCAGGGCTCAACATTCACTTTTTTCCATGGTAGCACTGGTGCTCCTAACTTTGGAAGGTTAGGAGCACCACCAACATTTTAGGAGCTCCAAACAAAATGTATGAAAACACATGTTTTTAATAGACTGTATATTTAACTCTTTTATTTATTAACAACTGCTGTTTGTTACTTTGACTTTAGACACAGGGCTGAAATGAACTTTTCCATGTGGCACTTCTCCCGTCCATGAATCACGGGACTGTTTCAAAGCACTCGATACAGCTTCGTATGTAAACTCAAAACTATTTTAATGCTGTTATTTGAATAAATGCTCCTTGTTTTCAGAGCTGAGAGTCTCAGACAGAGACCAGTGTCCAGCTGTGAGTCTCTGACGAGCGACTGGTCCATGGAACGTCCTCCAGCCTTCAGTCCTGATCTTGGATCTGCACAGAGTCTGCTGTAAGTGATCCACAAATATCATATTCACAGACAGCAGGAGACCAAAGATATTTACAGTTTTTATTTAAAGAAATGTTTTTTATCCAAGTTATATTTGATTTGCAGTTCCTGAAAGGTCATAAGTTTATCAGATTCTGGTAAATAAAGATCTTGAATCATTCCAAGGCCTTTGGCTTTCCATAATTTAAATATTGCATCCGCTCTACCAGGCAAAAATAACTGACTGCCCCATACTGGACTGAAGGAGAAATATAGCCTGGCTCTTTTAAAAATATATTCACGTCACTCCATACTCTTATCATATTTTTGAGAATTGGGTGTTTAGTTTGTCTCAATAACTTTCTTTTTGTATTTGAATACATGTAGGTGGGAAGAGGCAGATTTAATCCTTGAATTTCCATGTCTATCCAGTGCGGAGAATGATTAGTATAATAAAACATTATAGATCTCAGCTGTGCAGCCCAGTAATAGATCTGAAAGTTTGGGCATTTTAAACCTCCACGATCATAGGGTAAATAAAGTAAAGACAAACAGAGTCTTGACTTCCTGTTATTCCAGATAAAACGGACTAACAACTTCCTAATTTGTGAGAAAAATCCAGGAGGAGGTGGTAAGGGAATGTTTTGAAACAAATAAAGTAGCTTTGGTAATATGTTCATTTTTAATGTATTCATTCTTCCAAGTCAGAGATATTGGTAACGGCATCCATCTATCAACTGAGTTATGAACTTCTGTCATTAAGAGATTGTAATTAGCTCCAACCACTTGTTCTAAATCAGGTAAAAGTTGTATTCCTAGATACTCAAATTGTGTTACTACGTTAAACTGTATTGCATCTGGGAGTGCACTGGCCCTCTCATTTGCATTTAATAACAAAATGGAAGACTTAGTTTTATTCACTATGTAACCTGAAATTTCACTAAATGACCTCATCACTTCAAGAGTCGTCTGTATTGATTTACTTAAATTTGACAGAAATAAGATCACATCATCTGCAAACAGAGAGATCCTATGTTCGGTTGGTCCAACACTGATTCCAGTAAGTTGAGAATGAGAACGAATTGCAATAACAAATGGTTCTATTGCCAAAGTGAACAACATGGGTGAAAGTGGACAGCCCTGTCTGCAGCCTCCACTGATCCTTATTGGCTTAGAAATGTTTCTGTTATCATTTCAGCCGCAGGATTTTTATATAGTACTCTAACCTATTTTATGAAGTAATTTCCACATCCAAATTTTTCTAACACCTGAAAAAGATAAAGCCATTCGACTCTATCAAAGGCCTGTTCAGCATCTAATGATAGTAGAGCTGAATCTGTTGCATCTTTTTATAGTGAAGTATATTTAATACTCTCCTCACATTGTGAAAGCCCTGCCTTCCAATAACAAAACCATTTTGATCGCGATCAACAATACTTGGCAAAATCCTTTGCAATCGTCTTGCTAACAGCTTCGAAATTATTTTCAGATCTGAATTTAATAGACTAATGGGTCGTAGATTCTCACACTTATTCGGGGGTTTTCCTGGCTTTGGTAAAAGAGTAATCAAAGCAGTGTTCATGGAAGGAGGGAGATGATTTGACTGGAAGATTTCCATAAACATGTCCAATAGAGGGTTCAGTAGTTTATCTTTAAATTTCTTGTACAGATCTATTGGAAGGGCATCTGGACCTGCCCTTTTCCCAGATTTCATGTGATCTATAGCTTGTCCTATTTCCTCCTTGGTAATTTCTAAATGAAGGTCTGTTTTATTTTCATTTGAAATACTAGGTATATTCAATTTACTTAGAAAAGTATTTGTATCTCCGTGTTTAATTGTTTTTTGTGCTTTATATAATTCTTCATAATAATCCTTGAATGTGTCATTCATTTCTTCAGGGTCTAACAGAGTCTGTCCATTTGACAGAATAAATGTGATGGGTAATCTAGATTGCAGTTGTTTTATTTGCCATGGCAGCAGTTTGCTTATCACCCTGATCATAAAATGTTTGTTTTAGTCGGAGAAGACTCGCTGCAGCTCTAGAAGCAGAGTGTTTATCATATTCAGCCTCTTAAAAGCCATAATTCCTTTTCCAGCTGAGGATCACTATCCCTATTTACTTTAGCTTGAAGTACTTTTTATTTTATCTTCTAACTGCAACCTGACTTCCAGATTCTTTTTGATTTAGAACCTGTGTAGCTGATTATTTGTCCTCTGAAGAAGGCCTTAAATGCTTCCCATTTTGTACATGCTGTCGTTTGAATGGTATTATTTTGAAAAAATTCATCAATTTGTTTCCCTAAGTATTTCACCATGTGTTCATCTTGTAACCATTTATGTTGAAACCTGCCATCTCGGAGGATCCCTAACCAGTTTAGTGTCCTTATAGATCAAACGACACGGTGCATGGTCCCAGATCACAATGTTATCATAAGAGCAGTCATACATTTTTGATTGTACTTCTATAGAAACTAAAAAGAAATCTATCCTAGAATATGTTTTAAAAGTACTTGAATAACAGGAGTAAACTTTAGTTTGTGAATTTCTCTCTCTCCATATATCTATAAACTTCAGATCTCTCATAAATCGATGAATTGTAGCCCTACAGCTATTATGCGATTGATCAACCCCTGTTGATCTGTCCATACTGGGGTCCAGCGTACAGTTAAAATCCCCTGCTGTTATCTGAGATCCTGGGAGAGTAGCCAGAGTAAGGAACAGATCATTATAAACATTTCTATCATCTATATTGGGCCCATAAATATTTGTTAAATTTAATGGTTCTGACAATAGAGAGCCTTGAAGTATTAAATACCTTCCTCAGTTTGTCCTTAATAATTGTCAAGTAAAGCCAGAGTAGTGTGGGTCTGGTGAAGCATTCATGCTACCCACCCAGTTGGGCTGCAGCCTGAGAAAAATCAAGTGCTCTTTTCACTTCTCCTGCCTCCCAATCACAGCAATTGCTCACACATCAGTAACTCACCTGTGGCTCACTGCTTAGAACAAAGAGGTTCAGCTTGGCTTAACAAAAGACACAACTGGTAAGCTAAAATGTACATTGAAATTTGTAACTTTGTGGGTTTTTTTTTTTTTTAGTTTTATGTTAAGATAATTGGTTTAAGTTGATTTAATTTGGTGTAAAATTATTAATTAAATTATTTGGGTAAAACCTTATTTCATTATGTAGACCATTGATTAAAAATTATTTTGTAAGATAAGTTAAAAGCTATTGTGCAATTTAATTCATTGGGTTTATAATTAGAGTTAAAATGCTACTTAAATAATTGAAAGTTTAAAATTGTTTTATAAAATGTGATTTTTAAATTGTAAGAGTTAAAATGAGTTCATTGTGGTGGTTTTTCATGCATATTTTGTGTCTTTGTAGGTTATCAACCTACTCCATTAAATTAATCTACAATGTTTATGTCGACTCAAGTCTACCTGTTGAAGAAAATGTCAATGAAACAATGAACTGAAACATTCAACAATTAAAGAAAATAATTAAAAGAAATTAAAGGAGTGAGTTGTTCCAGCGTCCTTTTGTGTGAAGCCAGCCTTTTTCAAATTTGGGCAGAAGCTGAATGAACTTTTTAAAAACTTGACAATATTTTTAATTTGCAGTGGGACAGATTCGTGTATTAGGGTTAGGGTTAGGAGGAGGTTAGGAGGAGGATTTTTTTGGGTGTGAAAGGTTTTGAAGGCCGCTGCATTCGACTAAACTTCCTGCTTTAATGATGTTGTTAAATGTCTTTGAATAAAGGAAAGGTGCTCTTTCTTCTTTATTCTGATGTTAAGGTGTGGCTGTTGGTGTGAGGAGGATCATGTTGGGTTAGAGTTCCCTAACCCTGTAAGTGATCCACAAATCTCATATTCACAGACAGCAGCAGACCAAAGATAATCTCCTGTCTGCTCCTGTAGGATCTTATCATTACTGAGGTTGTTTTCTTTTAGTTGTGTTTGTTTTCTGTTATTGTTGTGGTGAGTGTGGTGTGAACATAAAGAACTGTGTGATTTTTATATTGCAAACAAACTCTTAAAGGAGTCATTAGGACTAAATGTTCTTCAGAGGTTTTCTGTGTGACTCTGTGTAGACTGATGCTGAAGAGTCTGCTCCATTTGCAGCAGAGCTCAGTGGAGTCACAGTTTTTACCTCACTCTCTGTAAAAGTGTTGTCCCACATTTATAATAATAGGCTTAAAAGGTTTAAAAAGAAGGCATCTTGTTCTGTAGAAGACGTTTTGTCCCTCATCCAAGAGACTTTGTCAGTTCTGAAGTAACAGTGAGCTGAGCTTCTATCCCTCACAGAGGAGTGTTCAAACCAGACTCAGAGACAGGATCAGCTGAGTGGTCTGCAGTTGGAGTCAGAGGGAGAGTCGTTCATCTCCTGTGGGCCTTGGCTGAAGGGAAAAAGGTCTTCTATAGAACAGCCTTTGGTCCATAAGCCTTCTTTTAAAGCAGTTTTATGATCTCCTGGATGACTGAGAGCCTCCACAGACGAAGTGAGAGGATGTAAAGTGAATGAGCTTCATTAGGTGCAGGTGAAGTGTTGTGTGTTTGGTCTGAAGCAGCAGCAGGACCTTTGTAAACCTGTTTTACTGAGAGTGTTGATGTCCACAGAGAGAGTCCTGGTCCAGGCCCAGTGTCCTGTTGTCTGTGTGGGAGCGTCCTGAGGGATCCAGTCTCTGCCAGCTGTGGACACTGGTTCTGCAGACAGTGTTTCTCTTCAAACTGGGCCCAGTCTGGTTCACCTCAATCCTGTCCTCAGTGTGGACAAAGACCGAGACTGAACTTCCACTTCACTGAACAAAGTAAGACCATTCAATCATCATAAGAGCTAAGAGTAGCTTAGAAAGTAAGCAGCAGTGATCTCAGATGGAACAAAGCTCTCTGGTTTCTTATTCCACAGGAGTCAGAATTTATTTAAACACAAACACATTTCTTTATTACAGGAGTCTGGACCAGGTCCTGATCCAGAGACTCTGTGGTCCAAGTCTGGACCAGGTCCTGATCCAGAGACTCTGTGGTCCAAGTCTGGACCAGGTCCTGATCCAGAGACTCTGTGGTCCAAGTCTGGACCAGGTCCTGATCCAGAGACTCTGTGGTCCGAGTCTGCACCAGGTCCTGATCCAGAGACTCTGTGGTCCGAGTCTGGACCAGGTCCTGATCCAGAGACTCTGTAGTCCGAGTCTGGACCAGGTCCTGATCCAGAGACTCTGTGGTCCGAGTCTGGACCAGGTCCTGATCCAGAGACTCTGTGGTCCGAGTCTGCACCAGGTCCTGATCCAGAGACTCTGTGGTCCAAGTCTGGACCAGGTCCTGATCCAGAGACTCTGTGGTCCGAGTCTGGACCAGGTCCTGATCCAGAGACTCTGTGGTCCGAGTCTGGACCAGGTCCTGATCCAGAGACTCTGTGGTCCGAGTCTGCACCAGGTCCTGATCCAGAGACTCTGTGGTCCGAGTCTGCACCAGGTCCTGATCCAGAGACTCTGTGGTCCAAGTCTGCAGCAGGTCCTGATCCAGAGACTCTGTGGTCCAAGTCTGGACCACGTCCTGATCCAGAGACTCTGTGGTCCAAGTCTGGACCAGGTCCTGATCCAGAGACTCTGTGGTCCAAGTCTGCACCAGGTCCTGATCCAGAGACTCTGTAGTCCGAGTCTGGACCAGGTCCTGATCCAGGGACTCTGTGGTCCAAGTCTGCACCAGGTCCTGATCCAGAGACTCTGTGGTCCGAGTCTGGACCAGGTCCTGATCCAGAGACTCTGTGGTCCGAGTCTGCACCAGGTCCTGATCCAGAGACTCTGTGGTCCGAGTCTGGACCAGGTCCTGATCCAGAGACTCTGTGGTCCGAGTCTGGACCAGGTCCTGATCCAGAGACTCTGTGGTCCGAGTCTGGACCAGGTCCTGATCCAGAGACTCTGTGGTCCGAGTCTGCACCAGGTCCTGATCCAGAAACTCTGTGGTCCGAGTCTGGACCAGGTCCTGATCCAGAGACTCTGTGGTCCGAGTCTGCACCAGGTCCTGATCCAGAGACTCTGTGGTCCGAGTCTGGACCAGGTCCTGATCCAGAGACTCTGTGGTCCGAGTCTGGACCAGGTCCTGATCCAGAGACTCTGTGGTCCAGTCATATTCTAGATATTTAAACATTTTGAGTTCCTGTCATAAAGAACTCAACATGGCTGCTGTGTAAACTAAATACATAAATCTATTTACACTCTAAAATATCTGAACATTCAGAATTGTATTTTCTGACAAACGCAGCACAGGACACCAAACATGAACCTGCTGCTGATCTAGAACAGAGTAGATTTATTGTCATTGTACAGAAAAAAACAGTCCAACCACAGTAAAAGTGCTGAGTGTAAAGAGCTGAGGCCTTCAGTTCAATCACAGACACACAACATAAACACAGCAATATTAATGGGACACTTATTTTATAAATGTTTGTATTTTGAACTTGTTACAGTCACAGCGCTGGACATTTTACAGTTTAACGTTAAAATACAAATAAAATAAAAACCCTCCTTTCTAAAACTAGTTCAGTAGTAAACTTTATTTTTGACTGATCCAGTTTCAGAGCAGGACACACATCATGGAGCACATTTTGTCACTGATTACAAACGATGTTCTTTCTTATTCCACATTGATAAGTCTTTGGTGTTTCAAATGCAAACACTCTGTCCCTGTTTCAGGAGACCTTAAGAGGAGTCTGGAGCAGAGATGTGAGCGTGTGTCTGAAGGAACTGAAACAGGAAGTAGAACTTCTCTGAACAGGATCTACTCTGAGCTGTACATCACAGAGGCCCACAGTGAAGAGGTCAGTACCCAACATGAGGAGACACAGCTGGAGACTCTGTCCAAGAAGACTCTGTCCAAGAGGACTCTGTCCAAGAAGACTCTGTCCAAGAGGACTCTGTCCAAGAGGACTCTGTCCAAGAAGACTCTGTCCAAGAAGACTCTGTCCAAGAAGACTCTGTCCAAGAAGACTGTCCACGACGCTCCAATCAGGTGCCACGACATCTTTAAACCGTTAGCCCCTGAGCATCAGCAGGAGCAGAAGGAGAAAGAGGAGAAACCCATCAGAGTGGTGCTGACCTGCGGCGTGGCCGGAGTGGGGAAGACCTTCTCGGTTCTGAAGTTCACTCTGGACTGGGCCCAGGACTTACAGAACCAGGAGGTGGACCTGGTGGTGCCGCTGTCGTTCAGAGAGCTGAACCTGGTCAGAGAGGAGTGCTACAGTCTGCTGACGCTGATACATGTGTTCCATCCACCGCTACAGAAGCTCACAGCACAGACACTGGCCCAGAGGAAACTCCTGTTCATCTTCGACGGCCTCGACGAGAGCAGACTCACTCTGGACTTCACCTGTGAGCTCATCTCTGAGGTCACACAGAGGTCACAGGTCAAGGTGCTGCTGGTAAACCTCATCAAAGGCACTCTGCTTCCTTCTGCCCTTATATGGATCACCTCCCGACCGGCAGCGGCCAATCAGATCCCTGCTGAGTGTGTGCAGAGGGTCACAGAGGTCAGGGGCTTCATCACTGACAAACAGAAGGAGGAGTACTTCAGGAAGAGGTTCACAGATGAAGAGCAGTGTGACAGAGTCCTGTCCCACATCAGGACGTCCCGCAGCCTCCACATCATGTGTCAGATCCCAGTCTTCTGCTGGATCACAGCCACGGTCCTGGACCACATGTTGAGAAGCGATCAGAGAGGAGCCCTGCCCCAGACCCTCACAGACATGTACGCTCACTTCCTGTTAGTGCAGACTCAGAGGAAGAGGAAGTACAGACAGGAGACCAGTGGTCCAGAGCTGACTCAGGCCGACTGTGAGGTCCTCCTGAAGCTGGGGAGACTCGCCTTTGAACATCTGCAGGAAGGAAACATCATGTTCTACCAAGAAGACCTGCAGCAGGTGGGTCTGGACCTGACCGAGGCCTCGGTCTACTCAGGACTCTGTACAGAGATCTTCAAACGAGAGAGTGTCATCTTCAACAAATCAGTCTACAGCTTCGTCCATCTGAGCGTCCAGGAGTTTCTGGCTGCGGTTCACAGGCTCCACTGTTTTAACAACGAGGATAAAGATGGACTGCAGAGGTTTCTGAAAGGCTGGACACAGAACTCAACACTAGACAACTTTCTCAGAAGAGCCCTGCAGGAATCTCTCCAAAGTCCAAGCGGCCACCTGGACCTGTTTGTGCGCTTCCTTCATGGCCTCACTCTGGAGTCCAACCAGAGGCTTCTGGGAGCTCTGCTGGGTCCAACACAGATCGACTCAGAGACAAGACAAAGACTCATCAACAACCTGAAGGAGATGAACACTGAGGACATATCTCCAGACAGAAGCATCAACATCTTCCACTGTCTGACTGAGTTAAAGGACCACTCGGTCCAGCAGCAGATCCAGGACTTCCTGAAGTCTGGGAACAGATCTGAGGAGCTCTCTGAGATCCAGTGTTCAGCTCTGGCCTACATGCTGCAGATGTCAGAGGAGGTCCTGGAGGAGCTGGACCTACAGAAGTACAGAACATCAGCTGAAGGACGACTGAGACTGTTCCCAGCTGTGAGGAACTGCAGAAAGGCTGTGTAAGTCCTGATGGGAATATTAATGCTGTAAATGTGGGTCATATTCTTCACATTCTAAGTTTCTCCTCAGGTCTCACAGACATCAGTCAGCTCTGTTCACTCTGTTCATTTAACTCTTTATTCATCAACACATTTATTCTCATTTTACAGACTTTCTAACTGTAAACTCTCAAAGATTCACTGTGAAGTCGTGGCGTCGGCTCTGAAGTCCAGTCCCTCTCACCTGAGACTCTTAGACCTGAGTAAGAACCGAGACCTGGACTCAGGAATGAAGGAGCTGTGTGATGGACTACAGAGTCCAAACTGTGGACTGGAGACTCTGAGGTCAGTCCTCTCTCTTTACCTCTGCTTTATTTCCTCTGCACAGAGGTTAGGACGTCCTCAAGGCTTTGATGGGACAGGGACAGTCAGGGACACAGTCCACATCCAGGACAGTTACATACAGGACAGAGGGACAGAGACGTGTCCAGGACAGTTACAGGACAGAGGAACAGAGACGTGTCCAGGACAGTTACAGGACAGAGGGACAGAGACGTGTCCAGGACAGTTACATACAGGACAGAGGGACAGAGACGTGTCCAGGACAGTTACAGGGCAGAGGGACAGAGACGTGTCCAGGACAGTTACAGGACAGAGGGACAGAGACGTGTCCAGGACAGTTACAGGACAGAGGGACAGAGACGTGTCCAGGACAGTTACATACAGGACAGAAGGACAGAGACGTGTCCAGGACTGTTACAGGACAGAGGGACAGAGACGTGTCCGGGACAGTTACGGGACAGAGGGACAGAGGCGTGTCCGGGACAGTTACGGGACAGAGGCGTGTCTGGGACAGTTACGGGACAGAGGGACAGAGACGTGTCCGGGACAGTTACATACAGGACAGAGGGACAGAGACGTGTCCGGGACAGTTACATACAGGACAGAGGGACAGAGACGTGTCCGGGACAGTTACATACAGGACAGAGGGACAGAGACGTGTCCGGGACAGTTACGGGACAGAGGGACAGAGACGTGTCCGGGACAGTTACGGGACAGAGGGACAGAGACGTGTCCGGGACAGTTACGGGACAGAGGGACAGAGACGTGTCCGGGACAGTTACATACAGGACAGAGGGACAGAGACGTGTCCGGGACAGTTACGGGACAGAAGGACAGAGACGTGTCCGGGACAGTTACATACGGGACAGAAGGACAGAGACGTGTCCGGGACAGTTACATACAGGACAGAAGGACAGAGACGTGTCCGGGACAGTTACGGGACAGAGGGACAGAGACGTGTCCGGGACAGTTACGGGACAGAGGGACAGAGACGTGTCCGGGACAGTTACAGGACAGAGGGACAGAGACGTGTCCGGGACAGAGACGTGTCCGGGACAGAGACGTGTCCGGGACAGAGACGTGTCCGGGACAGAGACGTGTCCGGGACAGAGACGTGTCCGGGACAGAGACGTGTCCGGGACAGAGACGTGTCCGGGACAGAGACGTGTCCGGGACAGAGACGTGTCCGGGACAGAGACGTGTCCGGGACAGAGACGTGTCCGGGACAGTTACGGGACAGTGACGTGTCCGGGACAGTTACGGGACAGTGACGTGTCCGGGACAGTGACGGGACAGTGACGTGTCCGGGACAGTGACGTGTCCGGGACAGTTACGGGACAGTGACGTGTCCGGGACAGTGACGTGTCCGGGACAGTGACGTGTCCGGGACAGTGACGTGTCCGGGACAGTGACGTGTCCGGGACAGTTACGGGACAGTGACGTGTCCGGGACAGTGACGGGACAGAGACGTGTCCGGGACAGAGACGTGTCCGGGACAGAGACGTGTCCGGGACAGAGACGTGTCCGGGACAGAGACGTGTCCGGGACAGAGACGTGTCCGGGACAGAGACGTGTCCGGGACAGAGACGTGTCCGGGACAGAGACGTGTCCGGGACAGTTACGTGTCCGGGACAGAGACGTGTCCGGGACAGAGACGTGTCCGGGACAGAGACGTGTCCGGGACAGAGACGTGTCCGGGACAGAGACGTGTCCGGGACAGAGACGTGTCCGGGACAGTTACGGGACAGAGACGTGTCCGGGACAGTTACGGGACAGAGACGTGTCCGGGACAGTTACGGGACAGAGACGTGTCCGGGACAGTTACGGGACAGAGACGTGTCCGGGACAGTTACGGGACAGAGACGTGTCCGGGACAGTTACGGGACAGAGACGTGTCCGGGACAGTTACGGGACAGAGACGTGTCCGGGACAGTTACGGGACAGAGACGTGTCCGGGACAGAGACGTGTCCGGGACAGAGACGTGTCCGGGACAGAGACGTGTCCGGGACAGAGACGTGTCCGGGACAGAGACGTGTCCGGGACAGAGACGTGTCCGGGACAGAGACGTGTCCGGGACAGAGACGTGTCCGGGACAGAGACGTGTCCGGGACAGAGACGTGTCCGGGACAGAGACGTGTCCGGGACAGAGACGTGTCCGGGACAGAGACGTGTCCGGGACAGTTACGGGACAGTGACGTGTCCGGGACAGTTACGGGACAGTGACGTGTCCGGGACAGTTACGGGACAGTGACGTGTCCGGGACAGTTACGGGACAGTGACGTGTCCGGGACAGTTACGGGACAGTGACGTGTCCGGGACAGTTACGGGACAGTGACGTGTCCGGGACAGTTACGGGACAGTGACGTGTCCGGGACAGTGACGTGTCCGGGACAGTGACGTGTCCGGGACAGAGACGTGTCCGGGACAGTTACGGGACAGTGACAGTTACGGGACAGTGACGTGTCCGGGACAGTGACGGGACAGAGACGTGTCCGGGACAGAGACGTGTCCGGGACAGAGACGTGTCCGGGACAGAGACGTGTCCGGGACAGAGACGTGTCCGGGACAGAGACGTGTCCGGGACAGAGACGTGTCCGGGACAGTTACGTGTCCGGGACAGAGACGTGTCTGGGACAGAGACGTGTCCGGGACAGTTACGGGACAGAGACGTGTCCGGGACAGTTACGGGACAGAGACGTGTCCGGGACAGTTACGGGACAGAGACGTGTCCGGGACAGTTACGGGACAGAGACGTGTCCGGGACAGTTACGGGACAGAGACGTGTCCGGGACAGTTACGGGACAGAGACGTGTCCGGGACAGTTACGGGACAGAGACGTGTCCGGGACAGTTACGGGACAGAGACGTGTCCGGGACAGTTACGGGACAGAGACGTGTCCGGGACAGTTACGGGACAGAGACGTGTCCGGGACAGTTACGGGACAGAGACGTGTCCGGGACAGTTACGTATCAGGCCAGGAATGATTTATCAACACATCCCTCTGAAAACTTTCACAATATAGTTATAGTTATAGTAGTAGTAGTAGCAGTAGTAGTAGTAGTAGTAGCAGGAGTAGTAGTAGTAGCAGGAGTAGTAGTAGTAGCAGGAGTAGTAGTAGTAGCAGGAGTAGTAGTTGTAGTAGTAGTAGTAGTAGCAGTAGCAGTAGCAGTAGTAGTAGTAGTAGTAGTAGTAATAGTACTAGTAGTAGTAGTGGTGGTAGCAGTAGTAGTAGTAGTAGTAGTAGTAGTAATAGTACTAGTAGTAGTAGTGGTGGTAGCAGTAGTAGTAGTAGTAGTAGTAGTAATAGTACTAGTAGTAGTAGTGGTGGTAGCAGTAGTAGTAGTAGTAGCAGTAGCAGTAGCAGTAGTAGTAGTAGGTAGTAGTAGTAGTAGTAGTAGTAATAGTACTAGTAGTAGTAGTGGTGGTAGCAGTAGTAGTAGTAGTAGTAGTAGTAGTAGTAATAGTACTAGTAGTAGTAGTGGTGGTAGCAGTAGTAGTAGTAGTAGTAGTAGTAGCAGTAGGTAGTAGTAGTAGTAGTAGCAGTAGTAGTAGTAGTAGTAGTAGTAGTAGTACAATAAATCCATGTAAATATTTTCTCATCATTTATTCTTTATTCAGATTGTGTGACTGCAGTTTGTCAGAGTCCAGCTGTTCTTCTCTGGCCTCAGCTCTGAAGTCCAACCCCTCACATCTGAAACATCTGGATCTGAGATGGAACCCAGACCTGAAGGAGTCAGCAGTGAAACATCTGTGTGGTTTTCTGCAGAGTCCAGACTGTCGACTGGAGACTCTGAGGTCAGTTCACTGTCTGTTACTTTTTATAATTTATGTTTTTATTTATTTCAGGGACAGTGCATATTAATAGACATTTCTGTAAATATGCCAGAGTTAGCCAAAAAGCTATTTTTCATCTGCAGTCCCTGGACAGATGTAAAAGTCATCCTAAAAACAAGTGAACAGTGAATAAAATTAAATTGAATGTATCAAATTTCAGATATATACTAAATAATCTAACAAAAAATTTCAGCTAAATTGTATTTTAGCTCCATGATTATGTCCTATTTAAATGATTGTACTACAAGTTGGACATTAACAAATAAATCTATGCTGAAATTGGTCGAGGCTACTTATAAAAAAGCATTAAGTGTTGGATAAAAGACCCACCATGAATCATCATTGCAGAATATTAGAAAAATATAATTTGATGAATTTGGAAAACATCATAAAGTCTGCTGATTCAGTTCAGTAATCCTCAATGAACTAGCACCACCTCCTTTAAAACACTTTCAATTCAATTCAGTTCAGGTTTATTTGTATGTCCCAGGATCACAACAAAGGCTTCACAAACAGTTCATCAAACATAAACACAACCAACACAAACAATAACTACACTAAACTAAACAGAGCAGGACACTCCTGTCCTTAGCCCCGCCTTCTCTTAAGGAAAAACTCCTAAAAAACCCAGCTGTGGGAAAAAAGCAGAAACCTTCTGGAGCCCAACTGAAGGAGAGAGAGGACGGACAGCAACCTGTGTCAGGAGTTAGTCCATTACTCATCATAGGATCATAGTTCACTCTGTAAGGATTCATCCAGACAGGGGAGGGGGGTGAGGTAGGGGTCCAGGGGAGTGAGGGGTGAGGTAGGGGTCCAGGGGAGCGGGGGTGAGGTAGGGGTCCAGGGGAGCTGAGGGTGAGGTAGGGGTCCAGGGGAGTGGGGGTGAGGTAGGGGTCCAGGGGAGTGGGGGTGAGGTAGGGGTCCAGGGGAGTGGGGGTGAGGTAGGGGTCCAGGGGAGTGAGGGTGAGGTAGGGGTCCAGGGGAGTGAGGGTGAGGTAGGGGTCCAGGGGAGTGGGGGTGAGGTAGGGGTCCAGGGGAGTGGGGGTGAGGTAGGGGTCCAGGGGAGTGAGGGTGAGGTAGGGGTCCAGGGGAGTGAGGGTGAGGTAGGGGTCCAGGGGAGCGGGGGTGAGGTAGGGGTCCAGGGGAGTGAGGGTGAGGTAGGGGTCCAGGGGAGTGGGGGTGAGGTAGGGGTCCAGGGGAGTGAGGGTGAGGTAGGGGTCCAGGGGAGTGGGGGTGAGGTAGGGGTCCAGGGGAGCGGGGGTGAGGTAGGGGTCCAGGGGAGCGGGGGTGAGGTAGGGGTCCAGGGGAGCGGGGGTGAGGTAGGGGTCCAGGGGAGCGGGGGTGAGGTAGGGGTCCAGGGGAGCGAGGGTGAGGTAGGGGTCCAGGGGAGCGGGGGTGAGGTAGGGGTCCAGGGGAGCGGGGGTGAGGTAGGGGTCCAGGGGAGCGAGGGTGAGGTAGGGGTCCAGGGGAGCAGGGGTGAGGTAGGGGTCCAGGGGAGCGAGGGTGAGGTAGGGGTCCAGGGGAGTGGGGGTGAGGTAGGGGTCCAGGGGAGCGGGGGTGAGGTAGGGGTCCAGGGGAGCGGGGGTGAGGTAGGGGTCCAGGGGAGCGAGGGTGAGGTAGGGGTCCAGGGGAGCGGGGGTGAGGTAGGGGTCCAGGGGAGCGGGGGTGAGGTAGGGGTCCAGGGGAGCGAGGGTGAGGTAGGGGTCCAGGGGAGCGGGGGTGAGGTAGGGGTCCAGGGTAGCGGGGGTGAGGTAGGGGTCCAGGGGAGCAAGGGTTACTTTTAGAAACCCTGCAGTACTCTGTAGTACTCTGCAGTCCTCTGCAGTACTCTACTCTGCAGTACTCTGTAGTACTCTGCAGTCCTCTACAGTACTCTGCAGTACTCTGTAGTACTCTGCAGTCCTCTGTAGTACTCTGCAGTACTCTGCAGTACTCTGTAGTACTCTGTAGTACTCTGTAGTACTCTGTAGTACTCTGCAGTCCTCTGCAGTACTCTGTAGTACTCTGCAGTACTCTGCAGTCCTCTGCAGTACTCTGCAGTACTCTGTAGTACTCTGCAGTCCTCTGTAGTACTCTGCAGTACTCTGCAGTACTCTGTAGTACTCTGTAGTACTCTGTAGTACTCTGCAGTACTCTGCAGTACTCTGCAGTCCTCTGTAGTACTCTGTAGTACTCTGCAGTACTCTGCAGTACTCTGCAGTACTCTGTAGTACTCTGCAGTACTCTGCAGTACTCTGCAGTACTCTGTAGTACTCTGCAGTCCTCTGCAGTCCTCTGCAGTACTCTGTAGTACTCTGCAGTACTCTGTAGTACTCTGCAGTACTCTGCAGTACTCTGCAGTACTCAGTAGTACTCTGCAGTACTCTGCAGTACTCTGCAGTACTCTGCAGTACTCTGCAGTACTCTGCAGTACTCTGTAGTACTCTGTAGTACTCTGCAGTACTCTGTAGTACTCTGCAGTACTCTGCAGTACTCTGCAGTCCTCTGCAGTACTCTGCAGTACTCTGTAGTACTCTGCAGTACTCTGTAGTACTCTGCAGTACTCTGCAGTACTCTGCAGTACTCAGTAGTACTCTGCAGTACTCTGCAGTACTCTGCAGTACTCTGCAGTACTCTGCAGTCCTCTGCAGTACTCTGTAGTACTCTGCAGTACTCTGCAGTCCTCTGCAGTACTCTGCAGTACTCTGTAGTACTCTGCAGTACTCTGTAGTACTCTGCAGTACTCTGCAGTACTCTGTAGTACTCTGTAGTACTCTGCAGTACTCTGCAGTACTCTGCAGTACTCTGCAGTACTCTGTAGTACTCTGTAGTACTCTGCAGTACTCTGCAGTACTCTGCAGTACTCTGCAGTACTCTGTAGTACTCTGCAGTACTCTGCAGTACTCTGTAGTACTCTGCAGTACTCTGTAGTACTCTGCAGTACTCTGCAGTACTCTGTAGTACTCTGCAGTACTCTGTAGTACTCTGCAGTACTCTGCAGTACTCTGCAGTACTCTGCAGTACTCTGCAGTACTCTGTAGTACTCTGCAGTACTCTGCAGTACTCTGCAGTACTCTGCAGTACTCTGCAGTACTCTGCAGTACTCTGCAGTACTCTGCAGTACTCTGCAGTACTCTGTAGTACTCTGCAGTACTCTGCAGTACTCTGTAGTACTCTGCAGTACTCTGCAGTACTCTGCAGTACTCTGTAGTACTCTGCAGTACTCTGCAGTACTCTGCAGTACTCTGCAGTACTCTGCAGTACTCTGCAGTACTCTGCAGTCCTCTGCAGTCCTCTGCAGTACTCTGCAGTCCTCTGCAGTACTCTGCAGTACTCTGTAGTACTCTGCAGTCCTCTGCAGTACTCTACAGTACTCTGCAGTACTCTGCAGTCCTCTATAGTACTCTGCAGTCCTCTGCAGTACTCTGCAGTACTCTGCAGTACTCTGCAGTCCTCTGCAGTCCTCTGCAGTACTCTGCAGTACTCTGCAGTACTCTGTAGTACTCTGCAGTACTCTGCAGTCCTCTGCAGTCCTCTGCAGTACTCTGTAGTACTCTGCAGTACTCTGTAGTACTCTGCAGTACTCTGTAGTACTCTGCAGTCCTCTGCAGTCCTCTGTAGTACTCTGCAGTCCTCTGTAGTACTCTGCAGTACTCTGTAGTACTCTGCAGTACTCTGTAGTACTCTGCAGTCCTCTGCAGTACTCTACTCTGCAGTACTCTGCAGTCCTCTACAGTACTCTGCAGTACTCTGCAGTCCTCTATAGTACTCTGCAGTACTCTGCAGTACTCTGTAGTCCTCTGCAGTACTCTGCAGTACTCTGTAGTACTCTGCAGTCCTCTGTAGTACTCTGCAGTGCAGTACTCTGCAGTCCTCTGCAGTCCTCTGCAGTACTCTGCAGTACTCTGCAGTACTCTGTAGTACTCTGCAGTACTCTGCAGTACTCTGCAGTACTCTGCAGTCCTCTGCAGTACTCTGCAGTACTCTGTAGTACTCTGCAGTCCTCTGCAGTACTCTGCAGTCCTCTGCAGTACTCTGCAGTCCTCTGCAGTACTCTGTAGTACTCTGCAGTACTCTGTAGTACTCTGCAGTCCTCTGCAGTACTCTGCAGTACTCTGCAGTACTCTGCAGTCCTCTGCAGTACTCTGCAGTCCTCTGTAGTACTCTGCAGTACTCTGCAGTACTCTGTAGTACTCTGCAGTACTCTGCAGTACTCTGTAGTACTCTGCAGTCCTCTGCAGTCCTCTGCAGTCCTCTGCAGTCCTCTGTAGTCCTCTGCAGTACTCTGAAGTACTCTGCAGTCCTCTGTAGTACTCTGCAGTACTCTGCAGTACTCTGCAGTCCTCTGTAGTACTCTACAGTACTCTACAGTACTCTGCAGTCCTCTGTAGTCCTCTGCAGTACTCTGCAGTACTCTGCAGTCCTCTGTAGTACTCTACAGTACTCTACAGTACTCTGCAGTCCTCTGTAGTACTCTGTAGTACTCTGCAGTACTCTGCAGTACTCTGCAGTACTCTGTAGTACTCTGCAGTACTCTACAGTCCTCTGCAGTCCTCTGCAGTCCTCTGCAGTCCTCTGCAGTCCTCTACAGTACTCTACAGTACTCTGCAGTCCTCTGTAGTACTCTGCAGTACTCTGCAGTACTCTGCAGTACTCTGCAGTACTCTGCAGTCCTCTGCAGTACTCTGCAGTCCTCTGCAGTACTCTGCAGTACTCTGCAGTACTCTGCAGTACTCTGCAGTACTCTGTAGTACTCTGTATTACTCTGCAGTACTCTGCAGTACTCTGCCGTACTCTGCAGTCCTCTGTAGTACTCTGTAGTACTCTGCAGTCCTCTGTAGTACTCTGTAGTACTCTGCAGTCCTCTGCAGTCCTCTGCAGTCCTCTGTAGTACTCTGCAGTCCTCTGTAGTACTCTGCAGTACTCTGCAGTACTCTGCAGTACTCTGCAGTCCTCTGCAGTCCTCTGCAGTCCTCTGCAGTACTCTGCAGTCCTCTGTAGTACTCTGCAGTCCTCTGTAGTACTCTGCAGTCCTCTGTAGTACTCTGCAGTCCTCTGTAGTACTCTGCAGTACTCTACAGTACTCTGCAGTACTCTGCAGTCCTCTGTAGTACTCTGCAGTCCTCTGTAGTACTCTACAGTACTCTGCAGTACTCTGTAGTCCTCTGTAGTCCTCTGCAGTCCTCTGTAGTACTCTGTAGTACTCTGCAGTACTCTGCAGTCCTCTGCAGTCCTCTGCAGTACTCTGCAGTACTCTGTAGTCCTCTGCAGTACTCTGTAGTACTCTGCAGTACTCTGCAGTACTCTGTAGTACTCTGTAGTACTCTGCAGTACTCTGCAGTACTCTGTAGTACTCTGCAGTACTCTGTAGTACTCTGCAGTACTCTGTAGTACTCTGTAGTACTCTGTAGTACTCTGCAGTACTCTGCAGTACTCTGTAGTACTCTGCAGTACTCTGCAGTACTCTGCAGTACTCTGCAGTACTCTGCAGTACTCTGTAGTACTCTGCAGTACTCTGCAGTACTCTGCAGTACTCTGTAGTACTCTGCAGTACTCTGCAGTACTCTGTAGTACTCTGCAGTACTCTGCAGTACTCTGTAGTACTCTGCAGTACTCTGCAGTACTCTGCAGTACTCTGCAGTACTCTGCAGTACTCTGCAGTACTCTGCAGTACTCTGCAGTACTCTGCAGTACTCTGTAGTACTCTGTAGTACTCTGCAGTACTCTGTAGTACTCTGTAGTACTCTGCAGTACTCTGCAGTACTCTGCAGTACTCTGCAGTCCTCTGCAGTCCTCTGCAGTACTCTGCAGTCCTCTGCAGTACTCTGCAGTACTCTGTAGTACTCTGCAGTACTCTGCAGTACTCTGCAGTACTCTGCAGTACTCTGTAGTACTCTGCAGTCCTCTGTAGTCCTCTGCAGTACTCTGCAGTACTCTGTAGTACTCTGCAGTACTCTGCAGTACTCTGCAGTACTCTGTAGTACTCTGTAATACTCTGCAGTACTCTGCAGTACTCTGCAGTACTCTGCAGTCCTCTGTAGTACTCTGTAGTACTCTGTAGTACTCTGCAGTCCTCTGCAGTACTCTACTCTGCAGTACTCTGTAGTACTCTGCAGTCCTCTACAGTACTCTGCAGTACTCTGTAGTACTCTGCAGTCCTCTGTAGTCCTCTGCAGTACTCTGCAGTACTCTGTAGTACTCTGTAGTACTCTGTAGTACTCTGCAGTACTCTGCAGTACTCTGCAGTCCTCTGCAGTCCTCTGTAGTACTCTGTAGTACTCTGTAGTACTCTGCAGTACTCTGCAGTACTCTGCAGTACTCTGCAGTACTCTGCAGTCCTCTGTAGTACTCTGCAGTACTCTGCAGTCCTCTGCAGTACTCTGCAGTACTCTGTAGTCCTCTGCAGTCCTCTGTAGTCCTCTGCAGTACTCTGCAGTACTCTGTAGTACTCTGTAGTACTCTGTAGTACTCTGCAGTACTCTGCAGTACTCTGCAGTCCTCTGTAGTACTCTGTAGTACTCTGTAGTACTCTGCAGTACTCTGCAGTACTCTGCAGTACTCGGTAGTACTCTGCAGTCCTCTGCAGTCCTCTGCAGTACTCTGTAGTCCTCTGCAGTACTCTGTAGTACTCTGCAGTACTCTGCAGTACTCGGTAGTACTCTGCAGTCCTCTGCAGTCCTCTGCAGTCCTCTGTAGTCCTCTGCAGTACTCTGCAGTACTCTGCAGTCCTCTGCAGTACTCTGTAGTACTCTGCAGTACTCTGCAGTCCTCTGCAGTACTCTGCAGTACTCTGTAGTACTCTGCAGTACTCTGTAGTACTCTGCAGTACTCTGCAGTACTCTGTAGTACTCTGTAGTACTCTGCAGTACTCTGCAGTACTCTGCAGTACTCTGTAGTACTCTGTAGTACTCTGCAGTACTCTGCAGTACTCTGTAGTACTCTGCAGTACTCTGCAGTACTCTGTAGTACTCTGCAGTACTCTGCAGTACTCTGCAGTACTCTGCAGTACTCTGCAGTACTCTGCAGTACTCTGTAGTACTCTGCAGTACTCTGCAGTACTCTGCAGTACTCTGTAGTACTCTGCAGTACTCTGTAGTACTCTGCAGTCCTCTGCAGTACTCTGCAGTACTCTGCAGTACTCTGCAGTACTCTGCAGTACTCTGCAGTACTCTTCAGTACTCTGCAGTACTCTGCAGTCCTCCACTGCCTCTCCATGCTCTCACACTTCTCTCCCTGCCTCCACTACTCCCCTCTCTCCACCCTCATCCCTCCTCCCACTGCTCTCCACTTCTCTCCACTACTCTCTCACACCTCTCCACTCCTCTCATCACTTCTACTGCTCTCCACTACTCTCCACTCCTCTCCACTGCTCTCCACTGCTTCTTCCACTGCTCTCCATCTCCCACTGCTCTCCACTACTCCACTCCTCTCTCAACTACTCTCTCCACTGCTCTCTCAACTGCTCTCCCGCTCTCCACTTCTCTCCACTGCTCTCCACGACTCTCCACTCCTCTCCACACCCTCTCCACTCCTCTCCACTGCTCTCCACTTCTCTCCGTGCTCTCCACCTCGCCCTGATGTTTCTCTCCTGTGCCGTGATGTTAGATTCTGTCGAGCGTGGATCATTCCTGTCCTCCTAACAGTTTGGGGGCGGACCTCCAGAATCACAGCTGTGGAGGTTTTTACAGTGACGTCAGAGAGAAAAGTCTTGTTTAAAATACAACCCATGTCTGTTACACAGTACTTTTATTTTCTTAAGTCCAAAAACATAAATGAAATATTACTAATACACAGAGTACACTATAGCTGCTGCTCTGGTCGTGTACTCTCACCGTCCCAGCTCAACCTGAGGTACTGCTCTGCCTTGTCAACTACAACAATCACCACTAAACTAAACACAAATACCAATAACTGCACTAAACTAAACAGCAAAACTAAATAAACTGCACTAACTAAACACAAACAATAACTGCACTAAACTAACACAAACAATAACTACACAAACTAACACAAACAATAACTCACTAACAAACACAAACTAACTACACTAAACAAACACACAACAAACTGCACTAAACTAAACACAAACATAACTACACTAACTAAACACAACAATAACTGCACAACTAAACACTAAACACAACAACAACTACAACTAAACTAAACACAAACAATAACTACACTAAACTAAACACAAACAATAAACTACACTAAACTAAACACAAACAATAACTACACTAAAACTAAAACACAAACAAACTACACTAACTAACACAAACAATAACTACACTAAACAAACACAAACAACTAACTACACGTATACACTAAACACAAACAATAACTGACACTAAACTAAACACAAACAATAAACTACACTAAACTAAACACAAACAATAACTACACTAAACTAAACACAAACAATAACTACACTAAACCTAAACACAAACAATAACTACACTAAACTAAACACAAACAATAACTACACTAAACTAAGACAAACAATAACTACACTAAACTAAACACAAACAATAACTGCCACTAAACTAAAACACAAACAATAACTACACTAACTAAACACAAACAACAACTGCACTAACTAACACAAACAATAACTACACTAAACTAAACACAAAACAATACTGCACTAAACTAAACACAAACAATAACTGCACTAAAACTAAACACAAACAATAAACTACACTAAACTAAACACAAACAACAACTACACTAAACCTAAACACAAACAAGATACTTACACTAAACTAAACACAAACAATAACTACACTAAACTAAACACAAACAATAACTACACTAAACTAAACACAAACAATAACTACACTAAACTAAACACAAACAATAACTACACTAAACTAAACACAAACAATAACTGCACTAAACTAAACACAAACAATAACTACACTAAACTAAACACAAACAATAACTACACTAAACTAAACACAAACAATAACTGACACTAAACTAAACAGAGCCAGGACACTCCTGTCCTTAGCCCCTCCTTCTCTTAAGGAAAAACTCCTAAAAAACCCAGCTGTGGGAAAAAAGCAGAAACCTTCTGGAGCCCAACTGAAGGAGAGATCCTGTCCCAGGACGGACAGCAACCTGTGTCAGGAGTTAGTCCATTACTCATCATAGGATCATAGTTCACTCTGTAAGGATTCATCCAGACAGGGGAGGGGGGTGAGGTAGGGGTCCAGGGGAGCGAGGGTGAGGTAGGGGTCCAGGGGAGTGAGGGTGAGGTAGGGGGAGGGGGGTGAGGTAGGGGTCCAGGGGAGTGAGGGTGAGGTAGGGGTCCAGGGGAGCGGGGGTGAGGTGGGTCCAGGGGAGCGGGGTGAGGTAGGGTCCAGGGGAGCGGGGGTGAGGTAGGGGTCCGAGGGGGGGGTAGGTAGGGGTCCAGGGAGCGGGTGAGGTAGGGTCCAGGGGAGCGGGGGTGATGTAGGGGTCCAGGGGAGCGGGGGGTGATGGTAGAGGGTCCGGGGAGCGGGGGTGAGGTAGGGTCAGGGGAGCGGGGGTGAGGTAGGGGTCCAGGGGAGTGAGGGGTGAGGTTGGGGTCCAGGGGAGTGGGGTGAGGTAGGGGTCGGCAGGGGAGCGGGGTGAGGTAGGGGTCCGGGAGTGGGGGTGAGGTAGGGGTCCAGGGGAGCGGGGTGAGGTAGGGGTCCGGGGAGCGGGGTGAGGTAGGGGTCCAGGGGAGTGGGGTGAGGTAGGGGTCCAGGGAGTAGGGGTGAGGTCGGGGGGGTCCAGGGGAGTGGGGGTGAGTAGGGGTCCAGGGAGCGGGGGTGAGGTAGGGGTCCAGGGGAGTGGGGTGGAGGTGGGGTCCAGGGGAGCAGGTTGAGGTAGGGGTCCAGGGGAGCAGGGGTGAGGTAGGGGTCCAGGGAGTGGGGTGAGGTGAGGGAGTGGGGTCCAGGGGAGTGGGGGTGAGGTAGGGGTCCAGGGGTGGGACAGAGGGCCAACCTGTGAACAGCTATGAAGTGATTAAAGATATAGAATATTAGATAATATTAATGAGAGTGGATAGAAGAGGAGCAGCAGATGAAACCAGAGGTCAGAGGTCAGTGCACCATACTTCCCCCAGCTTCTAGCTCCTAGAGCAGCTTAGCTTCAGCTGTGGAGTTAACCCTGTTCCTGGCCTGACCATAAGCTTTCTCACAGAGGAACGTTTTAACCTAACCTTAAATGTAGAGACTGT
>JAIMZQ010000029.1:152341-209841 GCA_020698575.1 Bostrychus sinensis
GGAAGCTTGATTCCATAAAACAGAGCTTGGTAACTACAAGCTCTACCTCCCAAACTGTACTTTTTAAAACCCTGTAAGTACTCTGCAGTACTCTGTAGTACTCTGCAGTACTCTGCTAGTACTCTGCAGTACTCTGTAGTACTCTGCAGTACTCTGCAGTACTCTGTAGTACTCTGTAGTACTCTGCAGTACTCTGTAGTACTCTGCAGTACTCTGCAGTACTCTGTAGTACTCTGTAGTACTCTGTAGTACTCTGCAGTACTCTGCAGTACTCTGCAGTACTCTGTAGTACTCTGCAGTACTCTGTAGTACTCTGCAGTACTCTGCAGTACTCTGCAGTACTCTGTAGTACTCTGCAGTACTCTGCAGTACTCTGCAGTACTCTGTAGTACTCTGCAGTACTCTGCAGTACTCTGCAGTACTCTGTAGTACTCTGCAGTACTCTGCAGTACTCTGCAGTACTCTGCAGTACTCTGTAGTACTCTGTAGTACTCTGCAGTACTCTGTAGTACTCTGCAGTACTCTGCAGTACTCTGCAGTACTCTGCAGTACTCTGCAGTACTCTGTAGTACTCTGCAGTACTCTGTCAGTACTCTGCAGTACTCTGCAGTACTCTGTAGTACTCTGCAGTACTCTGCAGTACTCTGTAGTACTCTGCAGTACTCTGCAGTACTCTGTAGTACTCTGCAGTACTCTGTAGTACTCTGCTAGTACTCTGTAGTACTCTGCAGTACTCTGCAGTACTCTGCAGTACTCTGTAGTACTCTGTAGTACTCTGCAGTACTCTGTAGTACTCTGCAGTACTCTGCAGTACTCTGTAGTACTCTGTAGTACTCTGCAGTACTCTGCAGTACTCTGCAGTACTCTGTAGTACTCTGCAGTACTCTGCAGTACTCTGTAGTACTCTGCAGTACTCTGCAGTACTCTGTAGTACTCTGTAGTACTCTGCAGTACTCTGTAGTACTCTGCAGTACTCTGTAGTACTCTGCAGTACTCTGCAGTACTCTGTAGTACTCTGCAGTACTCTGCAGTACTCTGTAGTACTCTGCAGTACTCTGCAGTACTCTGTAGTACTCTGCAGTACTCTGTAGTACTCTGCAGTACTCTGCAGTACTCTGTAGTACTCTGCAGTACTCTGCAGTACTCTGCAGTACTCTGTAGTACTCTGCAGTACTCTGCAGTACTCTGCAGTACTCTGTAGTACTCTGCAGTACTCTGCAGTACTCTGTAGTACTCTGCAGTACTCTGTAGTACTCTGCAGTACTCTGCAGTACTCTGTAGTACTCTGCATTACTCTGCAGTACTCTGTAGTACTCTGCAGTACTCTGCAGTACTCTGTAGTACTCTGCAGTACTCTGTAGTACTCTGTAGTACCTGCAGTACTCTGTAGTACTCTGTAGTAACTCTGCAGTACTCTGTAGTACTCTGCTAGTACTCTGCAGTACTCTGCAGTACTCTGCAGTACTCTGCAGTACTCTGTAGTACTCTGTAGTACTCTGCAGTACTCTGTAGTACTCTGCAGTACTCTGCAGTACTCTGCAGTACTCTGTAGTACTCTGCAGTACTCTGTAGTACTCTGTAGTACTCTGCAGTACTCTGCAGTACTCTGTAGTACTCTGCAGTACTCTGCAGTACTCTGCAGTACTCTGCAGTACTCTGTAGTACTCTGCAGTACTCTGCAGTACTCTGTAGTACTCTGCAGTACTCTGTAGTACTCTGCAGTACTCTGTCAGTACTTGTACTGCAGTACTCTGCAGTACTCTGCAGTACTCTGTAGTACTCTGTAGTACTCTGCAGTACTCTGCAGTACTCTGCAGTACTCTGTAGTACTCTGCAGTACTCTGTAGTACTCTGCAGTACTCTGCAGTACTCTGCAGTACTCTGTAGTACTCTGCAGTACTCTGCAGTAGTACTCTGCAGTACTCTGCAGTACTCTGCAGTACTCTGTAGTACTCTGCAGTACTCTGGCAGTACTTCTACTGTAGTACTCTGTCAGTACTTCTACTGTAGTACTCTGTCAGTACTTGTACTGCAGTACTCTGACAGTACTTCTACTGCAGTACTCTGTCAGTACTTCTACTGCAGTACTCTGTAGTACTCTGCAGTACTCTGCAGTCCTCTGTGTACTCTGCAGTACTCTGTAGTAATCTGTAGTACTCTGCAGTACTCTTGTCAGTACTCTGCAGTACTCTGTAGTACTCTGCAGTAGCCTCTGTAGTACTCTGTAGTACTCTGTAGTACTCTGCAGTACTCTGTAGTACTCTGCAGTACTCTGCAGTACTCTGTAGTACTCTGCAGTACTCTGCAGTACTCTCAGTAGCTAGTACTCTGCATTACTCTGTAGTACTCTGCAGTACTCTGCAGTACTCTGTAGTACTCTGCAGTACTCTGTAGTACTCTGTAGTACTCTGCAGTACTCTGCATTACTCTGCGTACTCTGTAGTACTCTGATAGTAATCTGCAGTACTCTGTAGTACTCTGCAGTACTCTGCAGTACTCTGCAGTACTACTGCAGTACTCTGTAGTACTGCAGTACTCTGTAGTACTTCTGCAGTCCTCTGTAGTACTCTGCTAGTACTCTGCAGTACTCTGTAGTACTCTGTAGTACTCTGTAGTACTCTGCAGTACTCTGCAGTACTCTGCAGTACTCTGTAGTACTCTGCAGTACTCTGCAGTACTCTGCAGTACTCTGTAGTACTCTGCAGTACTCTGCAGTTACTCTGTAGTACTCTGCAGTACTCTGTAGTACTCTGCAGTAACTCTGCAGTACTCTGTAGTACTCTGGCAGTACTCTGTAGTACTCTGTAGTACTCTGCAGTACTCTGCAGTACTCTGTAGTACCTGCAGTAACGCTGGAGTACTCTGTAGTACTCTGTAGTACTCTGCAGTACTCTGTAGTACTCTGTAGTACTCTGCAGTACTCTGTAGTACTCTGTCAGTACTCTGTAGTACTCTGGCAGTACTTCTACTGTAGTACTCTGTCAGTACTTCTACTGTAGTACTTCTACTGTAGTACTCTGTCAGTACTTCTACTGTAGTACTCTGTCAGTACTTCTACTGCAGTACTCTGTAGTACTCTGCAGTACTGCTGCAGTACTCTGTAGTACTCTGGCAGTACTCTGCAGTACTCTGTAGTACTCTGCAGTACTCTGCAGTACTCTGTAGTACTCTGCAGTACTCTGTAGTACTCTGTAGTACTCTGTAGTACTCTGTAGTACTCTGTCAGTACTCTGCAGTACTCTGTCAGTACTTGTACTGCAGTACTCTGCAGTACTCTGTAGTAACTCTGCAGTACTCTGTAGTACTCTGCTAGTACTCTGTAGTACTCTGCAGTACTCTGCAGTACTCTGTAGTACTCTGTAGTACTCTGCAGTACTCTGTAGTACTCTGTAGTACTCTGTAGTACTCTGTAGTACTCTGTAGTACTCTGCAGTACTCTGTAGTACTCTGCAGTACTCTGTAGTACTCTGTAGTACTCTGCAGTACTCTGCAGTACTCTGCAGTACTCTGTAGTACTCTGCAGTACTCTGCAGTACTCTGTAGTACTCTGTAGTACTCTGCAGTACTCTGTAGTACTCTGTAGTACTCTGTAGTACTCTGCAGTACTCTTAGTACTCTGTAGTACTCTGCAGTACTCTGTAGTACTCTGTAGTACTCTGCAGTACTCTGTAGTACTCTGCAGTACTCTGCAGTACTCTGTAGTACTCTGTAGTACTCTGTAGTACTCTGCAGTACTCTGCAGTACTCTGTAGTACTCTGCAGTACTCTGCAGTACTCTGTAGTACTCTGCAGTACTCTGCAGTACTCTGCAGTACTCTGTAGTACTCTGTAGTACTCTGCAGTACTCTGTAGTACTCTGTAGTACTCTGCAGTACTCTGCAGTACTCTGCAGTACTCTGTAGTACTCTGTAGTAGCAGTACTCTGTAGTACTCTGTAGTACTCTGCAGTACTCTGCAGTACTCTGTAGTACTCTGCAGTAGCAGTACTCTGTAGTACTCTGCAGTACTCTGTAGTACTCTGCAGTACTCGCAGTACTCTCTAGTACTCTGTAGTACTCTGCAGTACTCTGTCAGTACTTCTACTGTAGTACTCTCTGTCAGTACTTCTACTGCAGTACTCTCTGTCAGTACTTGTACTGCAGTACTCTGTCAGTACTTCTACTGTAGTACTCTGCAGTACTCTGCAGTACCAGACGTTAGAACCAGGTCCAGGCTGTGACAGTGAGTGTGTAATAAAGCTGCAGTAGCTGCTGTCATAAATGTAAATATATAAATGTAAATATATAAATGTAAATATATAAATGTAAAAATATAAATGTAAATATATAAATGTAAATATATAAATGTAAATATAAATGTATGAATATTAAAGTCCCTGCTGTTCCAGTTTTATCTGAGTCTAACCCTGTGCAGGAGATGATTATAAACATAACTGGTTTTGTTTCTGACAGTTTGGGTGAGTTATGGTCAGTATGAGGCTGTGTTTAGATTTGAGGCTAAGAAGTAAACTCGACTGTGATATTACTGCCACTCCCCCGCCTCCGCCTGTGCTCCTCGCTGTCTGAAAGTTTACATGACTTGGGGGCGGAGCTTCATTAAGTCTCACATAATCATCCTGTTGTAGCCAGGTTTCTGTTAAGGCCAGTAGGTTAAGTTTAATAATAATAATAATAATGGATTGGATTATATTGCGCTTTTCAAGCTTGAGAAGTTTCTCAAAGCGCCTTACAATTTGGTCCATTATTCATTCACTCCTCAGTCACACTCGGTGGTGGAGGAAATGGACCTAATGTTTAGTTCTCCACATTTAATTATGTCATTGTTTTGATTATTATTAATATTATTAATAGGTCCACAAGTTATTTTTATTAAATTTGTGGCTCTCACTCTTATTTGTCTTTTGCTGTTGGAGTTAGTGTTTAGGCGGGGGCAGTCTCTATTTGCTCTGCTAAAATACCTTTATACTGGGTTTGTCCCAGCTCGTAAGGAAGCTCAGAGAAGTGTTTTAAACTCCTGCTCTGTGCCCGGGTCCCACCTCTGGCTCGTCAGGTTGAACGACTAATGCTATCAGCCATATTTCTGGACAGCAACGCGGCTCCATCCAACGTGGGATGAATGCCGTCTCTCCGTAAGAGACCGGGCTTTCCCCAAAACGCTCGCCAATTATCAATAAAGCCTATGCCGTTTTCTGGGCACCATCTACATAACCAGCAGCTGAATGATGAAAAGTGGTTGTACATTTCATCATTGGTCAAATTCGGCAGGGGACCAGAGAATATTACGGTGTCCGACATCGACTTAGCAAGTTTGCACCGACCCTACGTTCAACCTGAGCACCTCTGATTGTCTCCGCCGGGCGTTGTTACCGCCAACGTGAATCACGATTCGACGGAACCTGGTCCTACTCTGGGCTAAAAGCCTAAGGTTTCCTTCGATGTCACCCACTCTGGCCCCCGGGAAACACCTAACCGTAGCCGCTGGCAGCTTCACGTCTCTAACTATCGAGCTCCCAATCACCAGAGTCAATGGTTCAGAGGTGTGTCGCTGAGGGGAGAAAACCTGCAGGGGAGGCCCTGGGGAAGACCTGGGGAGGCCATGGGGAGGCCCTGGGGAGGTGCTGGGGAGGCCCTGGGGAGACCATGGGGAGGCCCTGGGGAGGTCCTGGGAAGGCGCTGAGGAGGCCCTGGGGAGGTGCTGGGGAGGCCCTGGGGAGGCGCTGGGGAGGCCCTGCTACTGCTAGCGCAGTCCGCGGTCCCTGTAGCTACCTGGCTAGCTGGCTTAGCCTCAGCCTCCACTGTGCGGAGCCGCGCTTCTAATGCTGCGTTCACACCAGCGTCCAATGAGACGCGTTTGACGCAAATTTGACTCAAACACGTCTCGTTGGACGCTTGAACATTTTGAAGTCAGGCGCTCTGTTCGAGCATCAAAACAAATGTGTTCAGAGGCGAATTTGCATCATGGGAGGAGTCTGTTGTGCCAGAGTAATGGCCGCTGTTTCAGGGCTAATTCCACCTTAGGCTGGTTTGCTCACCTGTGTCCTGTGCCCTTGCGATGACATGTCCCCAGGACACTGCTGCTGTATTTAAGCACTCCCCCAGCAGCAGAGCTGAGATATGAAGGAGTTATTTCTTGTTTAATAGCGCTCTCTAGTGGTTTTAGCGGGTTATAGGCTAGGCTAGCACTAGCTAGCAGGCTCTGTTTTCCCTGTTGTTTAGTAGCAGAGCAGTAACGGCTAATCCACCGAGCTCAGCTCAGGCTAAAGCTAACGTCCCTTTATATCTTGTTCCTGTCTTTGACTGCTGTCTTTATAAAAGTATCCGAGCTGCTGTAGCTTAGCTCCAGCTTCACACTGAAGCCTCGATGAGTCCGCTGTGATTGTTTTGATGGAGCTCCGCTTCCTCCCTCGTCACTGCAGAGCTAGATCCTGATTGGTTAACGCACTGCAAATATTCGCCAAAGTTCAGATTTTTCAACTCGGGCGTCTATAGCGTCAGACGCTCGATTCACGCCGCTCTATTCACGTGTTAAACCTGATTCGCAATGCGCTGGACGCTTGATTCGCACCGCAGGACGTCCAGACGTGCGTTTACATAGACTTAACGTAAATCAGACGCCTCAAACGCGTCCGGTGTGAACGCAACATAACTGCTCTAAGCTGGCCTCCAAAACTAAAAACTCCACTCCACACACCTGCTGCTGTCGTCGCTAAAGGAGGCAGGACTCTCACTGAACACATGGCACTGAGCACAACAGCCATGCTAATGCTAAGCTACGATAAGCTAAAGGCTAACAGAAGTTAACAACAAACTATTTCTGAGTCGCGAGCAGGAAGTGGCTTGGACACGAAGCGTTTCTGTACAGCACTAGATTTCTCACAGAGGAACTAAACTGCTGACGTTACGTCTTAAATCAGTTTAACACTGCACTCAGCAGGAACTGATCATTATTATCTGTCCTTCAGGAGTCCGGCCTCCCAGGGGAACCTCAGTGCTCTGATCCAGACCAGGCCCAAGACCAGGACCAGGACCAGGACCAGGTGGACTCAGACTGTCGGACCTTGAGCTCCGAGACTGAGTCTGAGGAAGACCTGCTCTCAGAACCGGCCCTGGACCTTTCACAGTCCATGCTCGTGGCCTCCCCGAGACTGACCAGAACCAGCTGCGCCGGATCTTCCCCGAGACGCCCAGGGACTCCAGAACCCGTGAGACCCAGTTTAAATTTGATCCTGGCTTTAGTTGTGTCCTAAATGTTTATCATTTTGGATCTTCTTGGATTTAGGACCCAGTATTTGGGTCTTCCTGGTCTAACTCAGTTTCTTCTCTGCAGCCGGACCTGGTCTCTGGTCGAGACCCGGTCTCTGGTCCGGACCCGGTCCTCGAGGACGGCGTGTCCGAGAGAGTCTGTAAAAGGTGGGACTCGAGTCTGTCCCTGAAAGACCAGCTGCTGATGGAGAAGATCCGGACTTACTATGAGACCCAGCTCCAGACCGAGTCCAGACCCAGAACCAGGACCCGGAGGAGGGACAGTCTGGAGGACATTCCTCCAGGGCTGGTCCAGAACTCGATCTACAGGATCAACTCTGAGAGACGCGGTCCCGGTGAGAGACCAGACCTCATGAACCTCAGGACCACTCTGGACTCTGATAAACTCTGAAACTCTTCTCCACAGAGTCCACCGAGTCCAGATCCTCCCAGGACTCTCTGAAGACTGCCCAGACCCAGTCCAGTCCAGACCGAGGACTAGACCAGGAGCAGCCCACCCACAAGCAGAGCCTTTCAGAGACTAGTCCAGGACCGGGACCCTCAGGTGTGAACCGGGTCCAGTCTGGGTCTGAGGAGGACTTCAGGCCCTGGTCTGAGATGATCCGGATCTGGAAAGAGCTGGACCGACAAAACCAGACAAAGACCAGAGGACGGATCAGAGAGCGAGCATCTTCATACAGGTTTATACTTTAGTCCTGGTTTAGTCCTGGTTCTGACCTGGTTTAGTCCTGGTTCTGACCTGGTTTAGTCCTGGTTCTGACCTGGTTTTGGTCTCCACAGTTGTGAAGCTGATGATGAGGAGGACCAGACCCAGAACAAAGTCCAGGTTTTGGCCCGCAGATACAGCCAGCGTTTAAAGACTACGACTCCCAGAACCAGAACCAGGACCAGGACCATGAGAACCACCAGGCCTGCAGGTCCCAGCAAAGTCCAAGGAGACCTGGTCCACAGCCGGTCCTGGGTTTCAGAGGAAGGCCACTCCTGTAAGAAATCGGCTTTTACTGAGTCCACTTCTGTCCCTCCTCATCTCCTAACTCCTGATCCTCTGTCCAGGTCCAGGAGAACCAGGTCCAGGAGAACCAGGTCCAGGAGAACCAGGTCCAGGTAAACCAGGTCCAGGTAAACCAGGTCCAGGAGAACCAGGTCCAAGTAAACCAGGTCCAGGTAAACCAGGTCCAGGAGAACCAGGTCCAGGTGAACCAGGTCCAGGTAAACCAGGTCCAGGAGAACCAGGTCCAGGTGAACCAGGTCCAGGTAAACCAGGACCAGGAGAACCAGGTCCAGGAGAACCAGGTCCAGGTAAACCAGGACCAGGAGAACCAGGTCCAGGTGAACCAGGTCCAGATAAACCAGGTCCAGGAGAACCAGGTCCAGGTGAACCAGGTCCAGATAAACCAGGTCCAGGAGAACCAGGTCCAGGTGAACCAGGTCCAGGTAAACCAGGACCAGGAGAACCAGGTCCAGGTGAACCAGGTCCAGATAAACCAGGTCCAGGAGAACCAGGTCCAGGTGAACCAGGTCCAGGTAAACCAGGACCAGGAGAACCAGGTCCAGGAGAACCAGGTCCAGGTAAACCAGGTCCAGGAGAACCAGGTCCAGGTGAACCAGGTCCAGATAAACCAGGTCCAGGAGAACCAGGTCCAGGTAAACCAGGTCCAGGAGAACCAGGTCCAGGAGAACCAGGTCCAGGAGAACCAGGTCCAGGAGAACCAGGTCCAGGTGTGAGGGGCGGGGCTCCAGAGGACACCTCTGATTGGCCCAACGTCCAGCAGCTGAGGTCCAAGTACAGCCCCCACCATCGGTAAGGACACTAGGACTAAACCAGGACTAAACCAGGTCTAAACCAGGTCTAAACCAGGACTAAACCAGGGCTAAACCAGGACTAAACCAGGACTAAACCAGGACTAAACCAGGTTTAAACCAGGACTAAACCAGGACTAAACCAGGTCTAAACCAGGGCTAAACCAGGACTAAACCAGGACTAAACCAGGTCTAAACCAGGACAAAACCAGGACTAAACCAGGACTAAACCAGGTCTAAACCAGGACAAAACCAGGACTAAACCAGGGCTAAACCAGGTCTAAACCAGGGCTAAACCAGGTCTAAACCAGGTCTAAACCAGGACTAAACCAGGGCTAAACCAGGTCTAAACCAGGACAAAACCAGGACTAAACCAGGGCTAAACCAGGTCTAAACCAGGTCTAAACCAGGTCTAAACCAGGTCTAAACCAGGACAAAACCAGGACTAAACCAGGTCTAAACCAGGTCTAAACCAGGGCTAAACCAGGACAAAACCAGGGCTAAACCAGGGCTAAACCAGGGCTAAACCAGGACTAAACCAGGGCTAAACCAGGTCTAAACCAGGACTAAACCAGGACTAAACCAGGTCTAAACCAGGTCTAAACTAGGACTAAACCAGGGCTAAACCAGGTCTAAACCAGGACAAAACCAGGACAAAACCAGGGCTAAACCAGGTCTAAACCAGGGCTAAACCAGGTCTAAACCAGGTCTAAACCAGGACTAAACCAGGGCTAAACCAGGTCTAAACCAGGACAAAACCAGGACTAAACCAGGGCTAAACCAGGTCTAAACCAGGTCTAAACCAGGTCTAAACCAGGACTAAACCAGGTCTAAACCAGGACAAAACCAGGACTAAACCAGGGCTAAACCAGGTCTAAACCAGGGCTAAACCAGGTCTAAACCAGGTCTAAACCAGGACTAAACCAGGGCTAAACCAGGTCTAAACCAGGACTAAACCAGGGCTAAACCAGGTCTAAACCAGGTCTAAACCAGGTCTAAACCAGGACAAAACCAGGACTAAACCAGGGCTAAACCAGGACTAAACCAGGGCTAAACCAGGGCTAAACCAGGTCTAAACCAGGACTAAACCAGGACTAAACCAGGACTAAACCAGGTCTAAACCAGGACTAAACCAGGGCTAAACCAGGTCTAAACCAGGACAAAACCAGGACTAAACCAGGGCTAAACCAGGTCTAAACCAGGGCTAAACCAGGTCTAAACCAGGTCTAAACCAGGACTAAACCAGGGCTAAACCAGGTCTAAACCAGGACAAAACCAGGACTAAACCAGGGCTAAACCAGGTCTAAACCAGGTCTAAACCAGGTCTAAACCAGGTCTAAACCAGGACTAAACCAGGTCTAAACCAGGACAAAACCAGGACTAAACCAGGGCTAAACCAGGTCTAAACCAGGTCTAAACCAGGGCTAAACCAGGTCTAAACCAGGTCTAAACCAGGACAAAACCAGGACTAAACCAGGGCTAAATCAGGTCTAAACCAGGGCTAAACCAGGTCTAAACCAGGGCTAAACCAGGGCTAAACCAGAACTAAACCAGGTCTAAACCAGGGCTAAACCAGGACTAAACCAGGTCTAAACCAGGGCTAAACCAGGACTAAACCAGGTCTAAACCAGGTCTAAACCAGGACTAAACCAGGACTAAACCAGGACTAAACCAGGTCTAAACCAGGGCTAAACCAGGGCTAAACCAGGTCTAAACCAGGACTAAACCAGGACTAAACCTGGTCTAAATCAGGACTAAACCAGGACTAGGACTAAACCAGGACTAAACCAGGACTGAACCAGGTCTAAACCAGGACTAAACCAGGTTTTTGTTTTCAGGTCTGTGGAGGCGGTGTTTGTTTTTTCTGTCGCTGCTGACGACTCTCGACATAAAGTCATAATTTTAGAGAAAAACCATGAAAAACCTGAAGAAGTCCCGGACCAGGACCTGAACCAAGACCAAGATCTGGACTTGAACCTGAAACCAACAGAAAGTCTGGGAGAAAGTGTTTTCGAAGAAGAGTCCGAAGACCAAAACAGGATCCGTGTGATGGACCTGGCTCAGAAACTGGACCCAAGGAAAAACCAGGACCAGGACTCTGAGAGACGAGACCTGGGTCTGGGACCGGACCTGGACCCGGCCGATCCACAAAGTCCCGGGACTAACGAGGACGGGACCACAACAGAAGACGTTTGGGTTAAAGTGAGTTCAGAAACTGAGACGAGGCTCGGAGGAGTGGACAGGAGCGAGGACACGGAGCAAAAGTCTAAGAAGAACGAGTCTGAACGAAAAAACAAAAACAGACGAACGGTCAAAGAAGTTCGACAGAAGTTTGAAATAAAACACGAGTCTGAATTTAACATTAAAAACACGACAGAGGGTAAAAACACGACAGAGGGTAAAAACACGACAGAAAGTAAAAACATGACAGAAAGTAAAAATACGACAGAGAGTAAAAACACAACAGAAAGTAAAAACACGACAGAAAGTAAAAATACGACAGAGAGTAAAAACACAACAGAAAGTAAAAACACGACAGAAAGTAAAAACACGACAGAGGGTAAAAACACGACAGAGAGTAAAAACACGACAGAAAGTAAAAACACGACAGAGGGAAAAAACACGACAGAAAGTAAAAACAAGACAGAGAGTAAAAACACGACAGAGGGAAAAAACACGACAGAGTTTAAAAACACGACAGAAAGTAAAAACACGACAGAGAGTAAAAACACGACAGAGGGAAAAAACACGACAGAGTTTAAAAACACGACAGAAAGTAAAAACACGACAGAGGGAAAAAACACGACAGAAAGTAAAAACACGACAGAGGGAAAAAACACGACAGAAAGTAAAAACACGACAGAAAGTAAAAACACGACAGGGAGTAAAAACACGACAGAGGGTAAAAACACGACAGAGGGAAAAAACACGACAGAAAGTAAAAACACGACAGAAAGTAAAAACACGACAGAGGGAAAAAACACGACAGAAAGTAAAAACACGACAGAGAGTAAAAACACGACAGAAAGTAAAAACACGACAGAAAGTAAAAACACGACAGAGGGAAAAAACACGACAGAAAGTGAAAACATGACAGAGAGTAAAAACACGACAGAAAGTAAAAACACGACAGAGTTTAAAAACACGACAGAAAGTAAAAACACGACAGAGAGTAAAAACACGACAGAGAGTAAAAACATGACAGAAAGTAAAAACACGACAGAGCTTAAAAACACGACAGAAAGTAAAAACACGACAGAAAGTAAAAACACGACAGAGTTTAAAAACACGACAGAAAGTAAAAACACGACAGAAAGTAAAAACACGACAGAGAGTAAAAACACGACAGAGTCGAACGCTGCAGGAACAGAACACACGTCGAGTTTCTCTGCGGAAATAAAAACGAGACAAAAATCAGCACAAAACACAGACGAGAATTTTAACTCTACACTCAGCGAAGAGTTCGGTAAAAACGACCCAGAGACTAAAGACACGAACAGGACTCTGGTCCCACAGACTTCAGATAAACCAAACCGAGTCAGAACAGAATCTGAGAAAACTCAGAAAAACCAGCTGCAAATAAAATCAGGGGAAAGACTGAAACTTACCGTTAAACTCAGGACCAAGTCCGGGTCCGACTCTGAGCCGGAGCCAATGAAGGAAAAAAATATAAATGATTCTGTTTCTGAACAAAAGGCGACTTTTCTGAAGGCAAAAGAGAAATTTAATGTGAAGAGATCAGAGTCAGCAGTTGCTCAGAAAAACACAAGAGACACAAAAGCTAAAGATGAAACGAGCCCACAACCAGAGCAAAATCCTGGACCAAAACCTGAATCAAGACTAGGTCCAGATTTAGAGCAGAAAACCAAAAACCGACAGAAAATGGTGGAGTTTGTAAAAAATAAATTTGAAACTCGACAAACGGCCGCTGTTGGTAAAACGACAGGAAACGTCTCAGGAACAAAAAACCAGAAAGAAACGGAGAAAACAGACTCAGAACCAAACCAGTGGCCTGGGTCTGGGTCAGGACCGAACCAGAGACCCGGGTCTGGGTCAGGACCGAACCAGAGACCCGGGTCTGGGTCAGGACCGAACCAGAGACCCGGGTCTGGGTCAGGACCGAACCAGAGACCCGGGTCTGGGTCAGGACCAAAATCTAAAAATGAACCAAGAACTGAAGAAAGTCGGTCCAGACCTGGTCACCTCAGCGTGGACCCCGAGCTTAGACCTGACCCTGGTCTGGCCCCGGGCCCCGAGGACGAGCAGTGCCTGGTCCAGATCCGGTCTCCCACGAGTCGAGAGAAGATCTGCGTTTGGGCCGTGTCCGAGCGCTGCCGGATTTACCAAACTGAGCACGAGAAGCACAAAGGACCAAACGCAGCAACAAACCGAGAATCAAAGGACCAGAACCGGGTCCAAAACCTGAAGCAAAGGTTCCAGAGTCTGAGAGGAACTAGGACTAAACCAGGTCTAAACCAGGACTAAACCAGGTCTAAACCAGGACTAAACCAGGTCTAAACCAGGTCTAAACCAGGACTAAACCAGGTCTAAACCAGGACTAAACCAGGTCTAAACCAGGACTAAACCAGGTCTAAACCAGGACTAAACCAGGTCTAAACCAGGTGTAAACCAGGACTAAACCAGGACTAAACCAGGACTAAACCAGGACTAAACCAGGACTAACAAACGTGAGTTTCCGGGCGGCAGGGGACGTTTGCCCACTAGCCTAAAGGTTGGTGGTTCGATCCCTGCACCAGGGCAGCTGTGGTGTGACTGAGGAGAAACTCCTGTGGTTTCCTGTGGTGCTGCATATTTATTTATGTTTATATGTAAACATGTGTATATATTATTTATACATATAAATATACATAAATACAAAAAAAATCATCCCCTCGCCCTCCGCGGGCGGTCTCCTCCCAACTCGGGTCCTGGGCCAGGTCCTGGGAGCTGAGGGTTCTGAGACTGAGTCTGGACTGAGACGTCTGATGTTTGTCCTGGGATCTGCTGCTCTTCAGTTTGGGAGTCTCCGCTGTGGCCTTCACTTTCCAGGCCTTCTCCAGTTCTTCTTCTTGGTTTTTCTCTGGTTCCTCGTGTTCCTTTCTCCTGAAGTTGTATTCGCTTGGTATTGCGACGTCAGCCACAGCGGCTTCCTCTGCTGTTTGTCCATCACCACACTATCCTCTGCACAGATGTTCCTGTACATTATCCTCTGCACAGATGTTCCTGTACACTATCCTCTGCACAGATGTTCCTGTGATACAGATTTGACCAAAGTCTAGTCCGGACCAGACCAGGTCCACAGACCGGGTTCTGTTGGGACCACACAGATTTTCAAGGTCCCAAACCAGAACCAGATGTGAAGTCTCAGAACTCTCTGATGTTATTTGGACTTCTCTTTGGACTCTGGTTTGGACTCTGGTTTGGACTCTGGTTTGGACTCTGGTCTAGACTCTGGTCTGGACTCTGGTCTGGACTCTGGTCTGGACTCTGGTTTGGACTCTGGTCTGGACTCTGGTCTGGACTCTGGTTTGGACTCTGGTTTGGACTCTGGTCTGGACTCTGGTCTGGACTCTGGTCTGGACTCTGGTCTAGACTCTGGTCTAGACTCTGGTCTGGACTCTGGTCTGGACTCTGGTCTAGACTCTGGTCTGGACTCTGGTTTGGACTCTGGTCTGGACTCTGGTCTAGACTCTGGTCTAGACTCTGGTCTGGACTCTGGTCTGGACTCTGGTCTGGACTCTGGTCTAGACTCTGGTCTAGACTCTGGTCTGGACTCTGGTCTGGACTCTGGTCTAGACTCTGGTCTGGACTCTGGTTTGGACTCTGGTCTGGACTCTGGTCTAGACTCTGGTCTAGACTCTGGTCTGGACTCTGGTTTGGACTCTGGTCTGGACTCTGGTCTAGACTCTGGTCTAGACTCTGGTCTGGACTCTGGTTTGGACTCTGGTCTGGACTCTGGTCTAGACTCTGGTCTAGACTCTGGTCTGGACTCTGGTCTGGACTCTGGTCTGGACTCTGGTCTAGACTCTGGTCAAACTGAAATGTTTTTTTTTTGTTTTGTTTTTTTTTGTAGTGGATTTTTGTTTTAAATTCCCAGTCCTCTGCTGTTAAAGTGAAACTTGTTTAAATTCTTGTTTTTGTTCAGCTCCTTCACAATAAAAGCACAAACCTGACTAACACTGGTTTTATTCTGACAAACCAGGACAAACCAGGGCAAACCAGGACAAACCAGGGCAAACCAGGACAAACCAGGACAAACCAGGACAAACCAGGACAAACCAGGACAAACCAGGACAAACCTAATATTTAAAAACAGACAAAACAAAGGAAGACGCTGCTGCTTCGGTGTTGACGCTTTTTTGAGCAAAGTCGTTCAGTTCTTGGTTTTATGTGAGACAGGTGTAGTTCTGAGGGCAGGTGTAGCTCTGAGGGCAGGTGTAGTTCTGAGGGCAGGTGTAGTTCTGAGGGCAGGTGTAGCTCTGAGGGCAGGTGTAGTTCTGAGGGCAGGTGTAGTTCTGAGGGCAGGTGTAGTTCTGAGGGCAGGTGTAGTTCTGAGGGCAGGTGTAGCTCTGAGGGCAGGTGTAGCTCTGAGGGCAGGTGTAGTTCTGAGGGCAGGTGTAGCTCTGAGGGCAGGTGTAGCTCTGAGGGCAGGTGTAGTTCTGAGGGCAGGTGTAGCTCTGAGGGCAGGTGTAGCTCTGAGGGCAGGTGTAGCTCTGAGGGCAGGTGTAGTTCTGAGGGCAGGTGTAGTTCTGAGGGCAGGTGTAGTTCTGAGGGCAGGTGTAGCTCTGAGGGCAGGTGTAGTTCTGAGGGCAGGTGTAGCTCTGAGGGCAGGTGTAGCTCTGAGGGCAGGTGTTGTTCTGAGGGCAGGTGTAGTTCTGAGGGCAGGTGTAGCTCTGAGGGTAGGTGTAGCTCTGAGGGCAGGTGTAGCTCTGAGGGCAGGTGTAGTTCTGAGGGCAGGTGTAGCTCTCAGGGCAGGTGTAGTTCTGAGGGCAGGTGTAGTTCTGAGGGCAGGTGTAGTTCTGAGGGCAGGTGTAGTTCTGAGGGCAGGTGTAGCTCTGAGGGCAGGTGTAGCTCTGAGGGCAGGTGTAGTTCTGAGGGCAGGTGTAGTTCTGAGGGCAGGTGTAGTTCTGATATGTTAAGTTAATATTAAGTTAATATTAAGTTAATATTAGCCATTGTGTAATTTTTCCCAAAATTATTTGGCAACCCCCTAAAATTATCCTGTGACCCCTGTGGGGGTCGGGTCCCTGAGGTTGAGAACCATTGCTTTCGAGGTCTGCTGTTAAACAGAATAATTATAAAAACACAAGAGGTCAGACCTGGAGACAGGAGGCCCCCTGGTGGACAGAGCTGAGCATAACAGTAAACAAACGCTTTATAATAATAATAATAATAATAATAATAATAATAATAATAATAATAATAATAATAATAATAATATCTCCTTGTGTCTACAGTCAGGATCAGAGCTCCTGTTTCCGGTGCCTTAAATCTTTTTTTTTTTTTTTCTTTTTCCTAAAACAGTATTTACAACATTTACTTAAACTTTGAGTTTCAGTTTCAAATCAGATAAAAGTTAAAGAAAAGAAAAAAGCAGCGTTAGATTGTTTACACACAAACAAACTGAGACCTGGTGAAGAAATAAAATAAATATGAAAACAGAGATCAGATATCTGTTTTTAATCTACAGGAAGAGTACAGTACTGATAATTCTAAAGAAGAAAAAAGAATTGTTCTTTCTAAGTATTAGTTTTATTAGTTGTATTAGTTTTATTGGTTTTAAACTTATTGTTTGTTTTTGTTGTTGTTGTTTTTTTAGATGATTTCGGAGTCAGTAAAGTTTTTATTTCGTGCGCAGAGCTTTGTCCTAAATCTGGAGCTGTCACTCACCGACGCCGTGACGTCACCTCTCTCTTCCGTTTCCGGTCCGGGAGGAGGGCGGGGCCTGCGTGTTCCCGAGGGTCAGGCGCGCGCACGGCAGCACGGACTCGCTTCCTGTCGCCGGCCCCGCCCTTTCAGAGTAAAAGCCTCAGGGCCTGCCTCTGTGTATCTGGGCCTGGGACCGGCTCCGAGGTCTGCGGGGGCCCGGGAATCGAACCCCAGACCCCACAAGACAAACCCTGGCCCCTCATCCGGACCCAAGACCGGACTTGTTCTTAGACCAGGACCAAGAAACCGGGCTAAACCAGGTCTGGGTGTTTTATTTTGAAGGAGCAAATGCGGAAATGCGCGTGCGCGCCAGCAGCTTGACGCGCGTTCCCGGAGTCGCCATTTCCCGAGTTTCAGACTCGGACTAAACCCAGATCCCGGCCCAGAACCAGAACCGACCCGGCCTCGTGCCCGCGCCCCGCTCTAGTATCAGTGCGCGTGCATGTGTCCCAGTGCGGGCGCGCGGACAGAACCCGTGTCATGGAGCCGCGCGCGCCGGCCTCGCGCTCGACCTAGCCCCGCGGACCTGGTTTGGTCCGAGTCCGGGTCCGGATTAGAGACTTCCGAACCGAGTCCGGGACCGAGGCTTCGGAGGACTTCACCCCGCTCCGGAGGCGCCGTCCGCGGCCACAGGCCACAGCCAGCCCCGGGAGACTCAGCGGACTGTCCTGAAATCTGTGGCCGGAAAACACGCTCCCATCCCGGACGCCGAGGTCAGGAAGAGGCCTCCCCACTCCCGGGTTAGGCTGGGCTTAGTCCTGGTTTAGACTTAGTTTGGACCTGGTTTGGTCCTGGTTTGGACCTGGTTTAGATCTGGTTTAGTCCTGGTTTGGACCTGGTTTGGTCCTGGTTTGGTCCTGGTTTGGTCCTGGTTTAGACCTGGTTTGGACCTGGTTTGGTCCTGGTTTGGACCTGGTTTGGTCCTGGTTTAGATCTGGTTTAGTCCTGGTTTGGTCCTGGCTTGGTCCTGGTTTGGACCTGGTTTGGTCCTGGTTTAGATCTGGTTTAGTCCTGGTTTGGACCTGGTTTAGTCCTGGTTTAGATCTGGTTTAGTCCTGGTTTGGACCTGGTTTGGTCCTGGTTTTGACCTGGTTTGGACCTGGTTTAGATCTGGTTTAAACCTGGTTTAGTCCTGATTTGGTCCTGGTTTAGACCTGGTTTAGTCCTGATTTGGTCCTGGTTTAGTCCTGGTTCAGACCTGGTTCAGACCTGGTTCAGGGTGAGTTTAGAGCTGCAGTGCTGGGTCTGAGAGTGTAGCCCAAGGAACTTTACTCAGAACCAAAACAAAACTAAACTTAAATATTCAGACAGCACCAGAGAGAGGTTCTGTGGTCCTGGTTCCGGGACCAGAGAGAAGTTCTGCGGTCCTGGTTCCGGGACCAGAGAGAAGTTCTGCGGTCCTGGTTCCGGGACCAGAGAGAAGTTCTGCGGTCCCGGTTCCGGGACCAGAGAGAGGTTCTGCGGTCCCGGTTCCGGGACCAGAGAGAGGTTCTGCAGTCCCGGTTCCGGGACCAGAGAGAGGTTCTGCGGTCCCGGTTCCGGGACCAGAGAGAGGTTCTGCGGTCCCGGTTCCGGGACCAGAGAGAGGTTCTGCGGTTCCGGGACCAGAGAGAGGTTCTCCGGTTCCGGGACCAGAGAGAGGTTCTGCGGTGCGGTCCTGGTTCCGGTCTGACCCGTGTGTTTCTGCAGGTCCCTGTGGTCCGGTTCTGACCCGGTCCTGACCCGGCCCTGACCCGGTTTTGACCCGGTCCCGTCAGGATGTCTGCGGAGGAGCGGCTGCGCCTCCTCCAGGCCCTGCTCTCGGCCCCGGAGCCCGAGTCCGGGGCCGACGTCCTGGGAGTGGAGACGCTGCTGGACCTCCTGCTGTGCTTCTGCTCCGAGTGCAGCCAGACTCCGCTCAAACGAGAGAAACACGTCCAGGACTTCCTCGAGTCCGGTAAGAACTCCCTCTGACCCTATCCACCAATCACCTGCTCCCTCTGACCCTATCCACCAATCACCTGCTCCCTCTGCATCCTCTTCTCTCACACAGACCAACTTCACTACATCCACAAACCTCCTCTCTGGTCTTGCTCTAGGCCTCCAGCTTTAATCTCTCTGTCCCCTCTCTGTCCCTCCTTTGTCCCCTCTCTGTCCCCTCTCTGTCCCTTCTCTGTCCCTCCTTTGTCCCCTCTCTGTCCCTCCTCTGTCCCTCCTTTGTCCCCTCTCTGTCCCCTCTCTGTCTCTTCTCTGTCCCTCCTTTGTCCCCTCTCTGTCCCTCCTCTGTCCCCTCTCTGTCCCTCCTCTGTCCCCTCTCTGTCCCTCCTCTGTCCCCTCTCTGTCCCTCCTCTGTCCCCTCTCTGTCCCCTCTCTGTCCCTCCTCTGTCCCTCCTCTGTCCCTCCTTTGTCCCCTCTCTGTCCCTCCTCTGTCCCTCCTCTGTCCCCTCTCTGTCCCTCCTCTGTCCCTCCTCTGTCCCCTCTCTGTCCCTCCTCTGTCCCCTCTCTGTCCCTCCTCTGTCCCTCCTCTGTCCCCTCTCTGTCCCCTCTCTGTCCCTCCTCTGTCCCACTCTGTCCCTCCTCTGTCCTCTCTCTGTCCCCTCTCTGTCCCCTCTCTGTCCCTCCTCTGTCCCTCCTCTGTCCCACTCTGTCCCCTCTCTGTCCCTCCTCTGTCCCCTCTCTGTCCCTCCTCTGTCCCTCCTCTGTCCCCTCTCTGTCCCTCCTCTGTCCCTCCTCTGTCCCTCCTCTGTCCCCTCTCTGTCCCTCCTCTGTCCCTCCTCTGTCACCTCTCTGTCCCTCCTCTGTCCCTCCTCTGTCCCCTCTCTGTCCCTCCTCTGTCCCCTCTCTGTCCCCACTCTGTCCCCTCTCTGTCCCCCTCTGTCCCTCCTCTGTCCCTCCTCTGTCCCCTCTCTGTCCCCTCTCTGTCCCTCCTCTGTCCCTCCTCTGTCCCCTCTCTGTCCCCTCTCTGTCCCTCCTCTGTCCCTCCTCTGTCCCCTCTCTGTCCCCTCTCTGTCCCTCCTCTGTCCCTCCTCTGTCCCCTCTCTGTCCCCTCTCTGTCCCTCCTCTGTCCCCTCTCTGTCCCTCCTCTGTCCCTCCTCTGTCCCCTCTCTGTCCCCTCTCTGTCCCTCCTCTGTCCCTCCTCTGTCCCTCCTCTGCTCCTCCTCTGCTCGTGGTTGCTCCTCCTCTGGAATCATTCATGTCAGATTTTCTAATAAAAACAAATTAAATACGACATAATTTTAAAATGTTTTTGGAGCTTGTCTCTGACAGATCGTCTGGCTCCAGTTTTTTCACAGACAAACTGAGTCAGACTCAGACTTTAATCATATTTAAAGACATGTGTAATAACAGTAAACCTCTGTATTTAAATACATGTGTAATAATAGTAATCCTCTGTATTTAAATACATGTGTAATAACGGTAATCCTCTATTTAAATACATGTGTAATAACGGTAATCCTCTATTTAAATACATGTGTAATAACAGTAAACCTCTGTATTTAAATACATGTGTAATAACAGTAATCCTCTGTATTTAAATACATGTGTAATAACGGTAATCCTCTGTATTTAAATACATGTGTAATAACGGTAATCCTCTGTATTTAAATACATGTGTAATAACGGTAATCCTCTGTATTTAAATACATGTGTAATAACGGTAATCCTCTGTATTTAAATACATGTGTAATAACGGTAATCCTCTGTATTTAAATACATGTGTAATAACGGTAATCCTCTGTATTTAAATACATGTGTAATAACGGTAATCCTCTGTATTTAAATACATGTGTAATAACGGTAATCCTCTGTATTTAAATACATGTGTAATAACGGTAATCCTCTGTATTTAAATACATGTGTAATAACGGTAATCCTCTGTATTTAAATACATGTGTAATAACGGTAAACCTCTGTATTTAAATACATGTGTAATAACGGTAATCCTCTGTATTTAAATACATGTGTAATAACGGTAATCCTCTGTATTTGAATACATGTGTAATAACGGTAATCCTCTGTATTTGAATACATGTGTAATAACGGTAATCCTCTGTATTTAAATACATGTGTAATAACGGTAATCCTCTGTATTTAAATACATGTGTAATAACGGTAATCCTCTGTATTTAAATACATGTGTAATAACGGTAATCCTCTGTATTTAAATACATGTGTAATAACGGTAATCCTCTGTATTTAAATACATGTGTAATAACGGTAATCCTCTGTATTTAAATACGTGTAATAACGGTAATCCTCTGTATTTAAATACATGTGTAATAACGGTAATCCTCTGTATTTAAATACATGTGTAATAACGGTAATCCTCTGTATTTAAATACATGTGTAATAACGGTAATCCTCTGTATTTAAATACATGTGTAATAACGGTAATCCTCTGTATTTAAATACATGTGTAATAACGGTAATCCTCTGTATTTAAATACATGTGTAATAACGGTAATCCTCTGTATTTAAATACATGTGTAATAACGGTAATCCTCTGTATTTAAATACATGTGTAATAACGGTAAACCTCTGTATTTAAACACATCTGTAATAACGGTAAACCTCTGTATTTAAACACATCTGTAATAACGGTAAACCTCTGTATTTAAACACATGTGTAATAACGGTAATCCTCTGTATTTAAATACATGTGTAATAACGGTAATCCTCTGTATTTAAATACATGTGTAATAACGGTAATCCTCTGTATTTAAATACATGTGTAATAACGGTAATCCTCTGTATTTAAATACATGTGTAATAACGGTAATCCTCTGTATTTAAATACATGTGTAATAACGGTAATCCTCTGTATTTAAATACATGTGTAATAACGGTAATCCTCTGTATTTAAATACATGTGTAATAACGGTAATCCTCTGTATTTAAATACATGTGTAATAACGGTAATCCTCTGTATTTAAATACATGTGTAATAACGGTAATCCTCTGTATTTAAATACATGTGTAATAACGGTAATCCTCTGTATTTAAATACATGTGTAATAACGGTAAACCTCTGTATTTAAATACATGTGTAATAACGGTAATCCTCTGTATTTAAATACATGTGTAATAACGGTAATCCTCTGTATTTGAATACATGTGTAATAACGGTAATCCTCTGTATTTGAATACATGTGTAATAACGGTAATCCTCTGTATTTGAATACATGTGTAATAACGGTAATCCTCTGTATTTAAATACATGTGTAATAACGGTAATCCTCTGTATTTAAATACATGTGTAATAACGGTAATCCTCTGTATTTAAATACATGTGTAATAACGGTAATCCTCTGTATTTAAATACGTGTAATAACGGTAATCCTCTGTATTTAAATACGTGTAATAACGGTAATCCTCTGTATTTAAATACGTGTAATAACGGTAATCCTCTGTATTTAAATACATGTGTAATAACGGTAATCCTCTGTATTTAAATACATGTGTAATAACGGTAATCCTCTGTATTTAAATACATGTGTAATAACGGTAATCCTCTGTATTTAAATACATGTGTAATAACGGTAATCCTCTGTATTTAAATACATGTGTAATAACGGTAAACCTCTGTATTTAAACACATCTGTAATAACGGTAAACCTCTGTATTTAAACACATCTGTAATAACGGTAAACCTCTGTATTTAAACACATCTGTAATAACGGTAAACCTCTGTATTTAAACACATCTGTAATAACGGTAAACCTCTGTATTTAAACACATCTGTAATAACGGTAAACCTCTGTATTTAAATACATGTGTAATAACGGTAAACCTCTGTATTTAAATACATGTGTAATAACGGTAAACCTCTGTATTTTTACAGTTCGTCCGTTCACAAACAAAGTGAGAGAGCTGCGTTTACATCGAGACGACTTCGAGATCCTCAAAGTAATCGGCCGAGGAGCCTTCGGAGAGGTGGGTCTTAGTCCTGGTCCAGGTCCTGGTTTAGATTCAAAGCTTTAGTCCTGACATGGTCCTGTTCTAGAGGTGGGTCTCAGGCCGTGTTCACATTCGCCGTGTTTGGTTTGCTTCAGTCTAACCCTGGTGCCCTTCCTGGGACAGAGTCCACTTCATCTGAGCAACTCTGAACTCAGGAGCCACCAAACAGAACTCTGGTCCTCCTGAGATCAGAGGTCTCAGTGTGGTGCGCTTTGAGTCCCGGTCTGGTCCCGGTCTGGTCCCGGTCTGGTCCCGGTCTGGTCCCGGTCTGGTCCCGGTCTGGTCCCGGTCTGGTCCCGGTCTGGTCCCGGTCTGGTCCCGGTCTGGTTCCGGTCTGGTTCTGGTCTGGTTCTGGTGAAGTGCGAATATAATGTGGACCAAACTAAGGACAAACGCCAGGGAGAGGGCTACAGCTCTGTTTACCAAGGGCAGAAAAACACAAGCATCTAACGTGACTAAAAAACAAATGTACAGTAAATAAATGTATTTAAATGTTGCTAACGTTTGCAAACAAATGTAAAACTCTGCTGAAACAACACAGAGTTCATTTTAATCACAGAGAGGCCACAGATCCTGCTCTAAACCTAACACTGCAGTAAACATTAATGAAAGTATGATATTATTGGATATATTCAGCTGAGGAGGCGGAGCTCTGACCAATACATGAGCAGGATTTCTTCTTCTCCAGTTTCTCTCAGTAAATACTGACGCACTGCCCCCTACAGGCCAGGTTTGTTACTGCTCCCTCAGTCAGTTCAGACCAATGACATCATCCACACAGGTGACCAATGACATCATCCACACAGGTGACCAATGACATCATCCACACAGGCGACCAATGACGTCATCCACACAGGCGACCAATGACGTCATCCACACAGGCGACCAATGACGTCATCCACACAGGCGACCAATGACGTCATCCACACAGGCGACCAATGACGTCATCCACACAGGCGACCAATGACGTCATCCACACAGGCGACCAATGACGTCATCCACACAGGCGACCAATGACGTCATCCACACAGGCGACCAATGACGTCATCCACACAGGAGACCAATGACGTCATCCACACAGGCGACCAATGACGTCATCCACACAGGCGACCAATGACGTCATCCACACAGGCGACCAATGACGTCATCCACACAGGCGACCAATGACGTCATCCACACAGGCGACCAATGACGTCATCCACACAGGCGACCAATGACGTCATCCACTCAGGCGACCAATGACGTCATCCACACAGGCGACCAATGACGTCATCCACACAGGAGACCAATGACGTCATCCACACAGGCGACCAATGACGTCATCCACACAGGCGACCAATGACGTCATCCACACAGGCGACCAATGACGTCATCCACACAGGCGACCAATGACGTCATCCACACAGGCGACCAATGACGTCATCCACACAGGCGACCAATGACGTCATCCACACAGGCGACCAATGACGTCATCCACACAGGTGACCAATGACATCATCCACACAGGCGACCAATGTCCTGTTTCCTGTTTTTCACAGTTCAGGTTTAGTTTTGGTGGAACCTCTTGTTCCAGATCCTGGTTAATGTTCCGTTAATGTTCGGTTAATGTTCCGTTAATGTTCCATTAATGTTCCGTTAATGTTCTGTTAAATCCAGCTCAGACCCAGTTTGTTCGTCGTTGGTTTGTTGGTGAGCGTCTGAGCCTCAGTCCTTCAGGTTCACAACAAAAGGTTTACACAAAAGATCCCTGAACTTTATTTGTTTATAAATTAAACAAACCCAGCTCTTCTCTGATTGGCCGTGGCGCTGACAGCTGTGGTGACATCACGAGCAGAGGATTGTGGGAAATGCAGTCAGTCCACTCTCGTGTTTATGTGAAGAGTTTAACCCTGAGTCATCCATGAGTCACAGCTGCGACACCTCATACCTCTCTCAGGTGTGTCGGACACGCCCACAGAGGAGCACCTGTCCCTGTGCGAGCACAGAGGACACCTGTCCCTGTGCGAGGACAGAGGACACCTGTCTCTGTGGGAGGACAGAGGGACACCTGTCCCTGTGCGAGGACAGAGGACACCTGTCTCTGTGGGAGGACAGAGGGACACCTGTCCCTGTGCGAGGACAGAGGACACCTGTCCCTGCGCGAGGACAGAGGGACACCTGTCCCTGCGCGAGGACAGAGGACACCTGTCTCTGCGCGAGGACAGAGGACACCTGTCCCTGCGCGAGGACAGAGGACACCTGTCCCTGCGCGAGGACAGAGGACACCTGTCCCTGCGCGAGGACAGAGGGACACCTGTCCCTGCGCGAGGACAGAGGGACACCTGTCCCTGCGCGAGGACAGAGGGACACCTGTCCCTGCGCGAGGACAGAGGGACACCTGTCCCTGCGCGAGGACAGAGGGACACCTGTCCCTGCGCGAGGACAGAGGGACACCTGTCCCTGCGCGAGGACAGAGGGACACCTGTCCCTGCGCGAGGACAGAGGGACACCTGTCCCTGCGCGAGGACAGAGGGACACCTGTCCCTGCGCGAGGACAGAGGGACACCTGTCCCTGCGCGAGGACAGAGGACACCTGTCTCTGCGCGAGGACAGAGGACACCTGTCTCTGCGCGAGGACAGAGGACACCTGTCTCTGCGCGAGGACAGAGGACACCTGTCTCTGCGCGAGGACAGAGGACACCTGTCTCTGCGCGAGGACAGAGGACACCTGTCTCTGCGCGAGGACAGAGGACACCTGTCTCTGCGCGAGGACAGAGGACACCTGTCCCTGTGCGAAAAAAAAAATTCTTCTACACAAAAAAATATGAATCTGTAAAAGTTCAGAAAATACAGCTCCAACACAGTTTGGGTCATATCTGATGTCTCCTCTCTCCTTGTCTCCTGTCTCCTTATCTCCTGTCTCCTTGTCTCCTGTGTCCTTATCTCCTGTGTCCTTGTCTCCTTGTCTCCTGTGTCCTTACCTCCTGTCTCCTTGTCTCCTGTGTCCTTATCTCCTGTGTCCTTATCTCCTGTGTCCTTACCTCCTGTGTCCTTGTCTCCTGTGTCCTTACCTCTTGTGTCCTTATCTCCTGTCTCCTTGTCTCCTGTGTCCTTATCTCCTGTGTCCTTGTCTCCTGTGTCCTTACCTCCTATGTCCTTGTCTCCTGTGTCCTTACCTCCTGTGTCCTTGTCTCCTGTCTCCTTGCCTCCTGTGTCCTTGTCTCCTGTGTCCTTACCTCCTGTGTCCTTGTCTCCTGTGTCCTTGTCTCCTGTGTCCTTATCTCCTGTGTCCTTGTCTCCTGTGTCCTTGTCTCCTGTGTCCTTGTCTCCTGTGTCCTTGTCTCCTGTGTCCTTAACTCCTGTGTCCTTATCTCCTGTGTCCTTACCTCTTGTGTCCTTGTCTCCTGTGTCCTTATCTCCTGTGTCCTTACCTCTTGTGTCCTTGTCTCCTGTGTCCTTGTCTCCTGTGTCCTTGTCTCCTGTGTCCTTGTCTCCTGTGTCCTTGTCTCCTGTGTCCTTGTCTCCTGTGTCCTTACCTCCTGTGTCCTTGTCTCCTGTGTCCTTGTCTCCTGTGTCCTTGTCTCCTGTGTCCTTACCTCCTGTGTCCTTGTCTCCTGTGTCCTTGTCTCCTGTGTCCTTGTCTCCTGTGTCCTTGTCTCCTGTGTCCTTGTCTCCTGTGTCCTTACCTCCTGTGTCTTTGTCTCCTGTGTCCTTACCTCCTGTGTCCTTGTCTCCTGTGTCCTTGTCTCCTGTGTCCTTGTCTCCTGTGTCCTTACCTCCTGTGTCCTTGTCTCCTGTGTCCTTGTCTCCTGTGTCCTTACCTCCTGTGTCCTTACCTCCTGTGTCCTTGTCTCCTGTGTCCTTACCTCCTGTGTCCTTGTCTCCTGTGTCCTTACCTCCTGTGTCCTTACCTCCTGTGTCCTTGTCTCCTGTGTCCTTGTCTCCTGTGTCCTTGTCTCCTGTGTCCTTACCTCCTATGTCCTTGTCTCCTGTGTCCTTACCTCCTGTGTCCTTGTCTCCTGTCTCCTTGTCTCCTGTGTCCTTACCTCCTGTGTCCTTGTCTCCTGTGTCCTTACCTCCTGTGTCCTTGTCTCCTGTGTCCTTACCTCCTATGTCCTTGTCTCCTGTGTCCTTACCTCCTGTGTCCTTGTCTCCTGTGTCCTTGTCTCCTGTGTCCTTACCTCCTGTGTCCTTGTCTCCTGTGTCCTTACCTCCTGTGTCCTTGTCTCCTGTGTCCTTACCTCCTGTGTCCTTGTCTCCTGCGTCCTTGTCTCCTGTGTCCTTACCTCCTGTGTCCTTGTCTCCTGTGTCCTTACCTCCTGTGTCCTTGTCTCCTGTGTCCTTGTCTCCTGTGTCCTTGTCTCCTGTGTCCTTACCTCCTGTGTCCTTACCTCCTGTGTCCTTACCTCCTGTGTCCTTACCTCCTGTGTCCTTGTCTCCTGTGTCCTTACCTCCTGTGTCCTTGTCTCCTGTGTCCTTACCTCCTGTGTCCTTACCTCCTGTGTCCTTACCTCCTGTGTCCATACCTCCTGTGTCCTTGTCTCCTGTGTCCTTGTCTCCTGTGTCCTTGTCTCTTGTGTCCTTGTCTCCTGTGTCCTTGTCTCCTGTGTCCTTACCTCCTGTGTCCTTGTCTCCTCAGGTGGCGGTGGTGAAACTGAAGAACACAGAGCGAGTGTTTGCCATGAAAATTCTCAACAAATGGGAGATGTTAAAGAGAGCTGAGGTAAAAACAGCACTTTACTGCGGTTCTACTGCGATTCTACTGCGATTCTACTGCGGTTCTACTGCGGTTCTACTGTGATTCTACTGCGATTCTACTGCGGTCCTACTGCGGTTCTACTGTGATTCTACTGCGGTTCTACTGCGGTCCTACTGCGGTCCTACTGCGGTTCTACTGCAATTCTACTGCGGTTCTACTGCGGTCCTACTGCGGTTCTACTGCGGTTCTACTGCGGTTCTACTGCGGTCCTACTGCGGTTCTACTGCGGTTCTACTGCGGTTCTACTGCGGTCCTATTGCGGTTCTACTGCGGTCCTACTGCGATTCTACTGCGGTCCTACTGCGGTTCTACTGCGGTCCTATTGCGGTCCTACTGCAGTCCTACTGCGGTTCTACTGCGGTTCTACCGCGGTTCTACCGCGGTCCTATTGCAGTTCTACTGCGGTCCTACTGCGGTCCTACTGCGGTCCTACTGCGGTCCTATTGCGGTTCTACTGCGGTTCTACTGCAGTTCTACTGCGGTCCTACTGCGGTCCTACTGCGGTCCTACTGCGATTCTACTGCGATTCTACTGCGGTCCTACTGCGGTTCTACTGCGGTTCTACTGCGGTCCTACTGCGGTTCTACTGCGGTTCTACTGCGATTCTACTGCGATTCTACTGCGGTCCTACTGCGATTCTACTGCGGTTCTACTGCGGTTCTACTGCGGTTCTACTGTAGTCTGCTGTACTTTATTGCGCCGCTGTAAATGTATCTCAGCTGTAGCTCGGCTGTATCTCGTCTGTAGCTCGGCTGTATCTCGTCTGTAGCTCGGCTGTAACTCTGCTGTAGCTCGGCTGTAGCTCGGCTGTATCTCGTCTGTAGCTCGGCTGTATCTCGGCTGCAGCTCGGCTGCAGCTCGGCTGTATCTCGGCTGCATCTCGGCTGCATCTCGGCTGTATCTCGGCTGTATCTCGGCTGTAGCTCGGCTGCAGCTCGGCTGTATCTCGGCTGTAGCTCGGCTGTATCTCTGCTGTATCTCTGCTGTATCTCGGCTGTAGCTCGGCTGTATCGCGGCTGTAGCTCGGCTGTAACTAGGCTGTAGCTCGGCTGTAGCTCGGCTGCAGCTCGGCTGCAGCTCGGCTGCAACTCGTCTGTATCTCGGCTGTAGCTCGGCTGTAGCTCGACTGTAGCTAGGCTGTAGCTCGGCTGTATCTCGGCTGTAGCTCGGCTGTAGCTCGGCTGTAGCTCGTCTGTAGCTCGGCTGTAGCTAGGTTGTAGCTCGGCTGTAGCTAGGCTGAAGCTTGGCTGTAGCTTGGCTGTAGCTAGGTTGTAGCTCGGCTGTATCTCGGCTGTAGCTCGGCTGTAGCTCGGCTGTAACTAGGCTGTAACTCGGCTGTAGCTCGGCTGTAGCTCGGCTGTAGCTAGGTTGTATAATGTGTGAATAACATGTTTCATGGTATGTTGTATTCACAGACGGCGTGTTTCAAAGAGGAGAGGGATGTTCTGGTGAAGGGAGACTCTCAGTGGATCACGACTCTGCACTACGCCTTTCAGGACGACAACTACCTGGTACTGCAGTACACAAATACTTCCAGTATACAAGTACTACACAGGTGAATACAGGTGAGGCACAGTCTCACCTGTGTCTCACCTGTGTCTCACCTGTGCAGTACCTGGTGATGGATTACTACGTGGGTGGAGACCTTCTGACTCTTCTGAGTAAGTTCGAGGATCGTCTTCCTGAAGAAATGGCCAAGTTCTACGTCGCAGAGATGGTTCTGGCCATCCACTCCATCCACCAGCAGCACTACGTCCACAGGTGAGTCAGGCCCCGCCCACAGGTGAGTCAGGCCCCTCCCACAGGTGAGTCAGGCCCCGCCCACAGGTGAGTCAGGCCCCTCCCACAGGTGAGTCAGGCCCCGCCCACAGGTGAGTCAGGCCCCTCCCACAGGTGAGTCAGGCCCCGCACACAGGTGAGTCAGGCCCCTCCCACAGGTGAGTCAGGCCCCTCCCACAGGTGAGTCAGGCCCCGCACACAGGTGAACTATGCCCAACAAACCTGAACTTAAGTCTGGGGTAAATACATTGTTCTAAAAGTTCTGGGGTAAATGCACTGTTCTGTGTTACAGAGACATCAAACCAGACAACGTTCTTCTGGACGTGAACGGTCACATCCGGTTGGCAGATTTCGGCTCCTGCCTGCGGATGTTGGACGACGGCACGGTGAGAACCTGCACCCACAGACCAAATACTGATCCAGGACCAGGACCAGGAGCAGACCCATGTCTGAGTGAAGTCTACTCAGGCATCAAACACAACCCTGGTCTGGTCCAGGTCTGGTCCAGGTCTGGTCTTGTTCAGGTCCTGGTTCTAACGTGTTTTGGTGTCTTCAGGTCCAGTCCTCGGTGGCGGTCGGGACCCCGGACTACATCTCCCCTGAGATCCTGCAGGCGATGGAGGCGGGGCGGGGCCGGTACGGTCCCGAGTGCGACTGGTGGTCTCTGGGAGTCTGCGTCTACGAGATGCTCTACGGAGAGACGCCGTTCTACGCCGAGTCGCTGCTCGAGACCTACGGCAAGATCATGAACCACCAGGTGAGTCCAAGGCCGGGTCAGGACCGGGTCTAAACCTGTTCAGATCCCTGTAAACCGGTTCAGATCCCTGTAAACTGGTTCAGATCCCTGTAAACCCTTCTCTCAGATTTAAACTCTTACAGTTTCTGGTCCTGCTGTGGTTTTTGGGCCGGCCCCAGTCCCCAGGCGGTCGGCCCACTTTAGTCTAAATCTGAACTGGGGCAGCAGCCGGTGAGACCGGACCCGGCTCAGGCTCTGATCTGATTCTAGAATCTGGACTTCATCAGCAGAACCACTCAGGTCCTGCTCTAACTCTGGTCTAACCCTGGTCAAACCCTGGTCTAAGCCTGGTCTAACTCTGGTCTAACCCTGGTCTAAGCCTGGTCTAAGCCTGGTCTAACTCTGGTCTAACCCTGGTCTAACCCTGGTCTAAGCCTGGTCTAACTCTGGTCTAACCCTGGTCAAACCCTGGTCTAAGCCTGGTCTAACTCTGGTCTAACCCTGGTCAAACCCTGGTCTAAGCCTGGTCTAACTCAGGTCTAACCCTGGTCTAACTCAGGTCTGACCCTGGTCAAACCCTGGTCTAAGCCTGGTCTAACCCTGGTCTAACCCTGGTCTAAGCCTGGTCTAACTCTGGTCTAACCCTGGTCAAACCCTGGTCTAAGCCTGGTCTAACTCAGGTCTAACCCTGGTCTAACTCAGGTCTGACCCTGGTCAAACCCTGGTCTAAGCCTGGTCTAACTCTGGTCTAACCCTGGTCAAACCCTGGTCAAACCCTGGTCTAAGCCTGGTCTAACTCTGGTCTAACCCTGGTCTAACCCTGGTCTAAGCCTGGTCTAACTCTGGTCTAACCCTGGTCTAACCCTGGTCTAACCCTGGTCTAACTCTGGTCAAACCCTGGTCTAAGCCTGGTCTAACTCAGGTCTAACCCTGGTCTAACTCAGGTCTGACCCTGGTCAAACCCTGGTCTAAGCCTGGTCTAACTCAGGTCTAACCCTGGTCTAACTCTGGTCTGACCCAGGTCTAACCCAGGTCTAACCCTGGTCTAACCCAGGTCTAACCCAGGTCTAACCCTGGTCTAACCCTGGTCTAACTCTGGTCTAACTCTGGTCTAACCCTGGTCTAACTTTGGTCTAACTCTGGTCTAACTCAGGTCAAACCCTGGTCTAACCCTGGTCTAACTCTGGTCTAACCCTGGTCTAACCCTGGTCTAACCCTGGTCTAACTCAGGTCTAACTCTGGTCTAACCCTGGTCTAACTCTGGTCTAACCCTGGTCTAACTCTGGTCTAACCCTGGTCTAACCCTGGTCTAACTCTGGTCTAACCCTGGTCTAACTCTGGTCTAACCCTGGTCTAACCCTGGTCTAACCCTGGTCTAACTCAGGTCTAACCCAGGTCTAACTCAGGTCTAACCCTGGTCTAACTCTGGTCTAACCCTGGTCTAACTCAGGTCAAACCCTGGTCTAACTCAGGTCTAACTCAGGTCTAACTCAGGTCTAACTCAGGTCTAACCCTGGTCTAACTCAGGTCTAACTCAGGTCTAACTCTGGTCTAACTCTGGTCTAACTCTGGTCTAACCCTGGTCTAACCCTGGTCTAACTCAGGTCAAACCCTGGTCTAAGCCTGGTCTAACTCAGGTCTGACCCAGGTCTGACCCAGGTCTGACCCTGTTCTAACCCTGGTCTAACTCAGGTCTAACCCTGGTCTAAGCCTGGTCTAACTCAGGTCTAAGCCTGGTCTAACTCAGGTCTAACCCTGGTCTAACTCCGGTCTAAGCTTGGTCTAACTCAGGTCTAACCCTGGTCTAACCCTGGTCAAACCCTGGTCAAACCCTGGTCTAACTCAGGTCTAACCCTGGTCTAACTCTGGTCTAACCCAGGTCTAACCCTGGTCTAACCCAGGTCTAACCCTGGTCTAACCCTGGTCTAACTCTGGTCAAACCCTGGTCTAACTCTGGTCTAACTCTGGTCTAACCCTGGTCTAACTCAGGTCTAACCCTGGTCTAACCCTGGTCTAATCCTGGTCTAACTCTGGTCTAACCCTGGTCTAACTCTGGTCTAACCCTGGTCTAACCCTGGTCTAACTCTGGTCTAACTCTGGTCTAACCCTGGTCTAACCCAGGTCTAACTCAGGTCTAACCCTGGTCTAACTCTGGTCTAACCCTGGTCTAACTCAGGTCAAACCCTGGTCTAAGCCTGGTCTAACTCAGGTCTAACTCAGGTCTAACTCAGGTCTAACCCTGGTCTAACTCAGGTCTAACTCAGGTCTAACTCAGGTCTAACTCTGGTCTAACTCTGGTCTAACTCTGGTCTAACCCTGGTCTAACTCAGGTCAAACCCTGGTCTAAGCCTGGTCTAACTCAGGTCTAACTCAGGTCTAACTCAGGTCTGACCCTGTTCTAACCCTGGTCTAACTCAGGTCTAACCCTGGTTTAAGCCTGGTCTAACTCAGGTCTAAGCCTGGTCTAACTCAGGTCTAAGCCTGGTCTAACTCAGGTCTAAGCCTGGTCTAACTCAGGTCTAACCCTGGTCTAAGCCTGGTCTAACTCAGGTCTAACTCAGGTCTAAGCCTGGTCTAACTCAGGTCTAACTCAGGTCTTTCTGGTCCTCTGTCTTCAGGACCGCCTGGTCTTTCCGTCCCACATCACGGACGTCTCAGAGTCGGCCCGAGACCTGATCCAGCGCCTGCTCTGTCCTCGGGAGAACCGGCTCGGATTCAGGGGGATCCAGGACTTTAAGGACCACCCGTTCTTCTCCGGGATCGACTGGGACCAGATCCGGACCACTCCGGCTCCGTACATCCCCGACGTGTCCTCCCCCACAGACACGTCCAACTTCGACGTGGACGAGGACATGCTGAAGAACCCGGTAAGACCAGGACCAGGGCTGGACCAGGACCAGGATTAGACTGGAGCTAAACCAAGAGCGTGGCCCTGATGGGCCCCCTGATGGTCAGAGCGTGGCCCCTGAGGGTCAGAGCGTGGCCCCTGATGGTCAGAGCGTGGCCTTGATGGGCCCCTGAGGGTCAGAGCGTGGCCCTGATGGGCCCCTGATGGTCAGAGCGTGGCCCTGATGGGCCCCTGATGGTCAGGGCCCCTGATGGTCAGAGCGTGGCCCTGATGGGCCCCTGATGGTCAGAGCGTGGCCCTGATGGGCCCCTGATGGTCAGGGCCCCTGAGGGTCAGAGCATGGCCCCTGAGGGTCAGAGCGTGGCCCCTGAGGGTCAGAGCGTGGCCCCTGAGGGTCAGAGCGTGACCCCTGAGGGTCAGAGCGTGGCCCCTGATGACCAACAGTAAAAGAGAGCAGAGGGAGCTCTGTAAAGTTTGTGTTAACACCAACCCAGCACTTCCTGTTCCCTTCAAAATAAAACTTCATCCTTTTCCAGAAACAGAAACAACAGGAGCTGACAGGGGCAGACAGGAGCAGACAGGAGCTGACAGGAGCACACAGGAGCTGACAGGAGCAGACAGGAGCACACAGAGGAGCTGACAGGAGCACACAGGAGCTGACAGGAGCAGACAGGCGCAGACAGGAGCACACAGAGGAGCAGACAGGAGCTGACAGGAGCACACAGAGGAGCAGACAGGAGCTGACAGGAGCACACAGGAGCTGACAGGAGCAGACAGGAGCACACAGGAGCTGACAGGAGCAGACAGGAGCACACAGAGGAGCAGACAGGAGCTGACAGGAGCACACAGGAGCTGACAGGAGCAGACAGGAGCACACAGAGGAGCTGACAGGAGCACACAGGAGCACACAGAGGAGCTGACAGGAGCAGACAGGATCACACAGAGGAGCTGACAGGAGCACACAGATGAGCAGACAGGAGCTGACAGGAGCACACAGGAGCACACAGAGGAGCACACAGGGGCAGACAGGAGCTGACAGGAGCAGACAGGAGCACACAGAGGAGCTGACGGGCAGACAGGAGCAGACAGGAGCAGACAGGAGCAGACAGGGGCAGACAGGAGCAGACAGGGGCAGACAGGAGCAGACAGGAGCTGACAGGAGCAGACAGGAGCACACAGAGGAGCAGACAGGAGCACACAGAGGAGCAGACAGGAGCTGACAGGAGCACACAGGAGCTGACAGGAGCAGACAGGAGCACACAGAGAAGCTGACAGGAGCAGACAGGAGCACACAGAGGAGCAGACAGGAGCTGAGAGGAGCACACAGGAGCTGACAGGAGCAGACAGGAGCACACAGAGGAGCTGACAGGAGCACACAGGAGCACACAGAGGAGCTGACAGGAGCAGACAGGGGCAGACAGGAGCAGACAGGAGCAGACAGGCGCAGACAGGAGCACACAGAGGAGCAGACAGGAGCACACAGAGGAGCAGACAGGAGCTGACAGGAGCACACAGGAGCTGACAGGAGCAGACAGGAGCACACAGAGGAGCTGACAGGAGCACACAGGAGCTGACAGGAGCAGACAGGAGCACACAGAGGAGCAGACAGGAGCTGACAGGAGCACACAGGAGCTGACAGGAGCAGACAGGAGCACACAGAGGAGCTGACAGGAGCACACAGGAGCACACAGAGGAGCTGACAGGAGCAGACAGGATCACACAGAGGAGCTGACAGGAGCACACAGATGAGCAGACAGGAGCAGACAGGAGCTGACAGGAGCACACAGGAGCACACAGAGGAGCACACAGGGGCAGACAGGAGCTGACAGGAGCAGACAGGAGCACACAGAGGAGCTGACGGGCAGACAGGAGCAGACAGGGGCAGACAGGAGCAGACAGGGGCAGACAGGAGCAGACAGGAGCTGACAGGAGCAGACAGGAGCACACAGAGGAGCTGACAGGAGCACACAGATGAGCTGACAGGAGCTGACAGGAGCACACAGAGGAGCACACAGGGGCAGACAGGAGCACACAGAGGGGCAGACAGGAGCTGACAGGAGCTGACAGGGGCACACAGAGGAGCTGACAGGAGCAGACAGGAGCTGACAGGGGCACACAGGAGCACACAGAGGAGCTGACAGGAGCTGACAGGGGCAGACAGGAGCTGACAGGGGCACACAGAGGAGCAGACAGGAGCACACAGGAGCACACAGAGGAGCTGACAGGAGCTGACAGGGGCACACAGGAGCACACAGAGGAGCTGACAGGAGCACACAGAGGAGCTGACAGGAGCAGACAGGAGCTGACAGGAGCAGACAGGAGCTGACAGGGGCAGACAGGAGCTGACAGGAGCAGACAGGAGCTGACAGGGGCAGACAGGAGCTGACAGGAGCAGACAGGAGCTGATAGGAGCTGACAGGGGCAGACAGGGGCAGACAGGAGCTGACAGGAGCTGACAGGGGCAGACAGGAGCTGACAGGGGCAGACAGGAGCTGACAGGGGCACACAGAGGAGCAGACAGGAGCACACAGGAGCACACAGAGGAGCTGACAGGGGCACACAGGAGCACACAGAGGAGCTGACAGGAGCACACAGAGGAGCTGACAGGAGCAGACAGGAGCTGACAGGAGCAGACAGGAGCTGACAGGGGCAGACAGGAGCTGACAGGAGCTGACAGGGGCAGACAGGAGCTGACAGGAGCAGACAGGAGCTGATAGGAGCTGACAGGGGCAGACAGGGGCAGACAGGAGCTGACAGGAGCTGACAGGGGCAGACAGGAGCTGACAGGGGCAGACAGGAGCTGACAGGGGCACACAGAGGAGGAGACAGGAGCAGACAGGAGCTGACAGGGGCAGACAGGAGCTGACAGGAGCACACAGGAGCACACAGAGGAGCAGACAGGAGGAGACAGGAGCACACAGAGGAGCAGACAGGAGGAGACAGGAGCAGACAGGGGCAGACAGGAGCTGACAGGAGCACACAGGAGCACACAGAGGAGCAGACAGGAGGAGACGGGAGCACACAGAGGAGGAGACAGGAGCTGACAGGGGCAGACAGGAGCTGACAGGAGCAGACAGGAGCACACAGAGAAGCTGACAGGAGCAGACAGGAGCTGACAGGAGCAGACAGGAGCACACAGAGGAGCAGACAGGAGCTGAGAGGAGCACACAGGAGCTGACAGGAGCACACAGAGGAGCTGACAGGAGCACACAGGAGCACACAGAGGAGCTGACAGGAGCACACAGAGGAGCTGACAGGAGCTGACAGGAGCACACAGATGAGCTGACAGGAGCTGACAGGAGCACACAGAGGAGCACACAGGGGCAGACAGGAGCTGACAGGAGCACACAGAGGGGCAGACAGGGGCAGACAGGAGCTGACAGGGGCACACAGAGGAGCAGACAGGAGCTGACAGGGGCACACAGGAGCACACAGAGGAGCTGACAGGAGCAGACAGGAGCTGACAGGAGCACACAGAGGAGCTGACAGGAGCTGACAGGGGCAGACAGGAGCAGACAGGAGCTGACAGGAGCACACAGGAGCTGACAGGAGCAGACAGGAGCTGACAGGGGCACACAGGAGCACACAGAGGAGCTGACAGGAGCTGACAGGGGCAGACAGGAGCTGACAGGGGCACACAGAGGAGCAGACAGGAGCACACAGGAGCACACAGAGGAGCTGACAGGAGCTGACAGGGGCACACAGGAGCACACAGAGGAGCTGACAGGAGCACACAGAGGAGCTGACAGGTGCAGACAGGAGCTGACAGGGGCAGACAGGAGCTGACAGGAGCAGACAGGAGCTGACAGGGGCAGACAGGAGCTGACAGGAGCTGACAGGGGCAGACAGGAGCTGACAGGGGCAGACAGGAGCTGACAGGGGCACACAGAGGAGCAGACAGGAGGAGACAGGAGCAGACAGGAGCTGACAGGGGCAGACAGGAGCTGACAGGAGCACACAGGAGCACACAGAGGAGCAGACAGGAGGAGACGGGAGCACACAGAGGAGCAGACAGGAGGAGACAGGAGCAGACAGGAGCTGACAGGGGCAGACAGGAGCTGACAGGAGCACACAGGAGCACACAGAGGAGCAGACAGGAGGAGACGGGAGCACACAGAGGAGCAGACAGGAGGAGACAGGAGCACACAGAGGAGCTGACAGGAGCACACAGAGGAGCTGACAGGAGCACACAGGAGCACACAGAGGAGCTGACAGGAGCACACAGGAGCTGACAGGAGCTGACAGGAGGAGACGGGCAGTTCCTAAAGTTATTAAAGTTATTATATTTGCTAAAATTACTAAAGTCGCCCAGTATGACCGGAGCAGGAGTTTGGTTTGCATTGCCGGTTGTAAGTCAGACCTGTTCCCAGTGCATGTTGGACTCTGGCAGGGCTGCCCTTTGTCACCGGTTCTGTTCATTATTTTCATGGACAGAATTTCTAGGAGCAGCCAGGGGCCGGAGGAAGTCTGGTTTGGGAACCACAGGATTTCATCTCTGCTTTTTGCACTTTTTGTTGGCTTCATCAAACCAGGACCTCCAGTGTGCACTGGGACGGTTTGCGGCTGGGATGAGAATCAGCTCCTCCAAGTCCGAGGCCATGGTTCTCGACCGGAAAAGGGTGGCTTGCCCTCTCCAGGTTGGAGGAGAGCTCCTGCCTCAGGAGGAGTTTAAGTATCTCGGGGTCTTGTTCACGAGTGAGGGAAGGATGGAGCGTGAGACTGACAGGAGATCGGTGCAGCGTCTGCAGTAATGCGGTCGTTGTATCGGTCTGTTGTGGTGAAGAAGGAGCTGAGCCGAAAGGCGAAGCTCTCGATTTATCGGTCGATCTACGTTCCTACTCTCACCTACGTTCCTCCTCTCACCTATGTTCTTACTCTCACCTATGTTCCCGCTCTCACCTATGTTCCCCCTCTCACCTATGTTCCTACTCTCACCTATGTTCCTACTCTCACCTATGTTCCTGCTCTCACCTATGTTCCTCCTCTCACCTACGTTCCTCCTCTCACCTATGTTCCTACTCTCACCTATGTTCCTGCTCTCACCTATGTTCCTCCTCTCACCTATGTTCCTACTCTCACCTATGTTCCTCCTCTCACCTATGTTCCTCCTCTCACCTACGTTCCTCCTCTCACCTATGTTCCTCCTCTCACCTATGTTCCTACTCTCACCTACGTTCCTCCTCTCACCTATGTTCCTACTCTCACCTATGTTCCTACTCTCACCTATGTTCCTACTCTCACCTATGTTCCTCCTCTCACCTACGTTCCTGCTCTCACCTATGTTCCTGCTCTCACCTATGTTCCTGCTCTCACCTATGTTCCTCCTCTCACCTATGTTCCTACTCTCACCTATGTTCCTACTCTCACCTATGTTCCTACTCTCACCTATGGTCATGAGCTTTGGGTCATGACCAAAAGGACAAGATCCCAGATACAAGCGGCCGAAATGGGTTTCCTCCCTTAGAGATAGGGTGAGGAGCTCTGTCACCCGGGAGGAGCTCAGAGTAGAGCCGCTGCTCCTCCACATCGAGAGGAGTCAGCTGAGGCTCGGGCATCTGTTCCAGAGCCTCCTGGTCTCTCCCTGGGGAGGTGTTCATGTCCCACTGGGAGGAGGCCCCGGGGAAGACCTAGGACACATTGGAGGGACTATGTCTCTCGGCTGGCCTGGGAGCACCTTGGGGTTCCTCCAGAGGAGCTGGAGGAAGTGTCCGGGGAGAGGGATGTCTGGGTGTCCCTGCTTAGACTGCTGCCTCCGAGACCCAGCCCCGGATAAAGCGGAAGAAGATGGATGGAGCCAGAATTAAAACCTAGCCTGCATTTGCCCCGCGCTGGGTCCGAGGGTTGAACCCGGGACCTTCTTGCTGTGAGGCAGGAGTGCTAACCACTCTGCCGCCCTCTGCTCCTGACCGGGTTAATCCCAGAGACGCTGGAGGAGGGCTCGAACGCAGAGGTCGACTGTAACCTTTGACCTTTGACCTGTCTCTCTCAGGAGGTCTCCGCCCCCGTCTCTCTCAGCAGCTTCAGTGGACAGCAGCTGCCGTTCGTGGGCTTCACCTACACCTGTCCCAGTGGGCGTGGCCTGAGCGCAGGAGGAGGCGGAGTCTGCCAGGGGGCGGAGCTGGAGCAGTTTCAGAAGAAAATCCAGATACTCGAGCAAGAGAAACGGGAGCTATATCAGAAACTCACAGGTGACATGCAAATGAGGGGGCGGGGCCTGTATGTGAGGGGCGGGACTTGTATATGAGGGGGCGTGGTCTGTACATGAGGAGGCGGAGCCTCTACACTTACGGTGCTGTATGTAAATGAAGGAACGACCTTGTGTGTTCCAGAGTCAGCGCAGCCTCAGAGCCGAGCAGGAAGCTTATCTCGAGATAAAGAGATCAAGAAACTCAACGAAGAAATCGAACGACTCAAGAAGAAACTCGCAGGTTTGACCCCCTCCCCACCCTAGACTCTGATAGGCCGGTTTAATCTGTCCTAGACTCTGATAGGCCGGTGTAATGTGTCCTAGTCTCTGATAGGCCGGTGTAATGTGTCCTAGTCTCTGATAGGCCGGTTTAATGTGTCCTAGTCTCTGATAGGCCGGTGTAATGTGTCCTAGACTCTGATAGGCCGGTTTAATCTGTCCTAGACTCTGATAGGCCGGTGTAATGTGTCCTAGTCTCTGATAGGCCGGTGTAATGTGTCCTAGTCTCTGATAGGCCGGTGTAATGTGTCCTAGACTCTGATAGGCCGGTTTAATCTGTCCTAGACTCTGATAGGCCGGTGTAATGTGTCCTAGTCTCTGATAGACCGGTGTAATGTGTCCTAGTCTCTGATAGGCCGGTTTAATGTGTCCTAGTCTCTGATAGGCCGGTGTAATGTGTCCTAGACTCTGATAGGCCGGTTTAATCTGTCCTAGACTCTGATAGGCCGGTGTAATGTGTCCTAGTCTCTGATAGGCCGGTGTAATGTGTCCTAGTCTCTGATAGGCCGGTTTAATGTGTCCTAGACTCTGATAGGCCGGTGTAATCTGTCCTAGTCTCTGATAGGCCGGTTTAATCTGTCCTAGACTCTGATAGGCCGGTGTAATGTGTCCTAGTCTCTGATAGGCCGGTTTAATGTGTCCTAGAGTCTGATAGGCCGGTGTAATGTGTCCTAGTCTCTGATAGGCCGGTGTAATGTGTCCTAGTCTCTGATAGGCCGGTGTAATGTGTCCTAGAGTCTGATAGGCCGGTGTAATGTGTCCTAGTCTCTGATAGGCCGGTTTAATCTGTCCTAGACTCTGATAGGCCGGTGTAATGTGTCCTAGTCTCTGATAGGCCGGTTTAATCTGTCCTAGACTCTGATAGGCCGGTGTAATGTGTCCTAGACTCTGATAGGCCGGTTTAATCTGTCCTAGAGTCTGATAGGCCGGTGTAATGTGTCCTAGACTCTGATAGGCCGGTTTAATGTGTCCTGGTCTCTGATAGGCCGGTGTAATGTGTCCTAGACCCTGATAGGCCGGTTTAATGTGTCCTAGTCTCTGATAGGCCGGTGTAATGTGTCCTAGTCTCTGATAGGCCGGTGTAATGTGTCCTAGACTCTGATAGGCCGGTGTAATGTGTCCTAGTCTCTGATAGGCCGGTGTAATGTGTCCTAGACTCTGATAGGCCGGTGTAATGTGTCCTAGACTCTGATAGGCCGGTGTAATGTGTCCTAGTCTCTGATAGGCCGGTGTAATGTGTCCTAGTCTCTGATAGGCCGGTGTAATGTGTCCTAGTCTCTGATAGGCCGGTGTAATGTGTCCTAGTCTCTGATAGGCCGGTGTAATGTGTCCTAGTCTCTGATAGGCCGGTGTATTGTGTCCTAGTCTCTGATAGGCCGGTGTAATGTGTCCTAGACTCTGATAGGCCGGTGTAATGTGTCCTACTCTCTGATAGGCCGGTGTAATGTGTCCTAGTCTCTGATAGGCCGGTGTAATGTGTATAGGCCGGTGTAATGTGTATAGGCCGGTGTAATGTGTCCTAGACTCTGATAGGCCGGTGTAATGTGTCCTAGACTCTGATAGGCTGGAGAAGCAGCTGGAGGAGGCGGTCTCTCTGCGTCAGGATGAAAGCTCCGCCTCCAAACTGCGATCTCTGGAGAAACAAGTGAAAAGTCTGCGACAAGAAAAAGACGAGACGCACAAGGTACGCACTCATTTTTATTTACACAGATTTTTCTGTTTATCTTCACTGCAAGAACAACAATGACCTGAGGGGCCCGCTCTGACCTGAGGGGCCCCGCTCTGACCTGAATTCTTCCAACATTAAAATGATTTGACTTTAGATAAAACAGATTTTACTTTAACTGCATTTGTTCGTTTGTCAAAATTAAAATCACTGTCTACAATGACGCCAGGGGCCCCAGTCCGTCAGGGCCCCAAATCCATCAGGGCCCCAGTCCATCTGGGGACTGTGACCTGAGTCTGGGGTCCGGGGTCTTCAGGATTTGTTCTGCGCTAACCGGAAGTTCTCGGAAAATACATTTTATACTTGATAAACTCTCTCTGAGCCCGGTCTCTCTCTGGTCCCGGCCTCTCTCTGGTCCCGGCCTCTCTCTGAACCCGGTCTCTCTCTGGTCCCGGTCTCTCTCTGAACCCGGTCTCTCTCTGAACCCGGTCTCTCTCTGGTCCCGGTCTCTCTCTGAACCCGGTCTCTCTCTGAGCCCGGCCTCTCTCTGAACCCGGTCTCTCTCTGGTCCCGGCCTCTCTCTGAACCCGGTCTCTCTCTGGTCCCGGTCTCTCTCTGGTCCCGGTCCCTCTCTGAGCCCAGTCTCTCTCTGAACCCGGTCTCTCTCTGAGCCCGGTCTCTCTCTGGTCCCGGTCCCTCTCTGAACCCGGTCTCTCTCTGGTCCCGGCCTCTCTCTGAACCCGGTCTCTCTCTGGTCCCGGTCTCTCTCTGAACCCGGTCTCTCTCTGAACCCGGTCTCTCTCTGAACCCGGTCTCTCTCTGAACCCGGTCTCTCTCTGAACCCGGTCTCTCTCTGAACCCGTTCTCTCTCTGAACCCGGTCTCTCTCTGAACCCGGTCTCTCTCTGAGCCCGGTCTCTCTCTGAGCCCGGTCTCTCTCTGAACCCGGTCTCTCTCTGAACCCGGTCTCTCTCTGAGCCCGGTCTCTCTCTGGTCCCGGTCTCTCTCTGGTCCCGGCCTCTCTCTGAACCCGGTCTCTCTCTGGTCCCGGTCTCTCTCTGGTCCCGGTCCCTCTCTGAGCCTGGTCTCTCTCTGAACCCGGTCCCTCTCTGAGCCCGGTCCCTCTCTGGTCCCGGTCCCTCTCTGAACCCGGTCCCTCTCTGGTCCCGGCCTCTCTCTGAACCCGGTCTCTCTCTGGTCCCGGCCTCTCTCTGAACCCGGTCTCTCTCTGGTCCCGGTCTCTCTCTGAACCCGTTCTCTCTCTGAACCCGGTCTCTCTCTGAGCCCGGTCTCTCTCTGAGCCCGGTCTCTCTCTGAACCCGGTCTCTCTCTGAACCCGGTCTCTCTCTGAACCCGGTCTCTCTCTGAACCCGGTCTCTCTCTGAGCCCGGTCTCTCTCTGAACCCGGTCTCTCTCTGAGCCCGGTCTCTCTCTGAACCCGGTCTCTCTCTGAGCCCGGTCTCTCTCTGAGCCCGGTCTCTCTCTGAGCCCGGTCTCTCTCTGAACCCGGTCTCTCTCTGAACCCGGTCTCTCTCTGGTCCCGGAGCAGCAGCTGCAGGACTCCTTAGACCGACTCCGAGTCCAGAACAAGGAGCTGAAGGAGGCGCACAAACTGAGGAAGCAGGCCGTGACCGAGTTCTCAGACCTGTCCGAGACCGTGGACCAGCTCCGGTCCAACGAGAAGAAGCTGAAACGGACCATCAGGGACCAGCAGGACCAGATGGAGACCCTACAGAGGGGGGTCCAGGAGGCCCGGACCAGCCACGCCAGGACCAAAGAGGTAAGAACCAGACCAGGTTTCTCTCAGACCTTAGACCTGTCTCTGAGTCAGAGTTAGACCTTAGACCTGTCTCTGACTCAGAGTTAGAGCTTAGACTTGTCTCTGAGTCAGAGTTAGACCTTAGACTTGTCTCTGACTCAGAGTTAGACCTTAGACTTGTCTCTGACTCAGAGTTAGACCTTAGACCTGTCTCTGAGTCAGAGTTAGAGCTTAGACTTGTCTCTGAGTCAGAGTTAGACCTTTGACCTGTCTCTGACTCAGAGTTAGACCTTAGACCTGTCTCTGACTCAGAGTTAGACCTTAGACTTGTCTCTGACTCAGAGTTAGACCTTAGACCTGTCTCTGACTCAGAGTTAGAGCTTAGACTTGTCTCTGAGTCAGAGTTAGACCTTAGACTTGTCTCTGAGTCAGAGTTAGACCTTAGACCTGTCTCTGAGTCAGAGTTAGACCTTAGACCTGTCTCTGACTCAGAGTTAGAGCTTAGACTTGTCTCTGAGTCAGAGTTAGACCTTAGACTTGTCTCTGACTCAGAGTTAGACCTTAGACCTGTCTCTGAGTCAGAGTTAGAGCTTAGACTTGTCTCTGAGTCAGAGTTAGACCTTTGACCTGTCTCTGACTCAGAGTTAGACCTTTGACCTGTCTCTGACTCAGAGTTAGACCTTTGACCTGTCTCTGACTCTGAGTTAGACCTTAGACTTGTCTCTGACTCAGAGTTAGACCTTAGACTTGTCTCTGACTCAGAGTTAGACCTTAGACTTGGGCCTACTGCAGTTACTCTCTGTGTCCAGCTGGAGGCGCTGTTGGACGAGGCTCAATCTGAGGCCCAGAAGGAGAAGAAGCTCAGAGAGAACAGCGAGGTGTTCGGCCGAGAGCTTCAGGCCGAGCTGCAGGGGTTAAAGGTCAGAGTGTTATTATTATTATTATTATTATTATTATTATTATTATTATTATTATTTACAGAGTTGTATTTTATTATTAAGTTCTCTATATCGCTGCACTTTGTGGAGAGGTTTTAGCTAAATTCATTTAAATATTCCTAATGTTTTTATTTTTGTGTCTGAACCAATCAGACCCAGGGGGCAGAGCCTAAATCCGCAGAGGGGGCGGAGCTTCAGGAGATGAGGCGGCTGAGGGTGGAGCTGGAGCGGACTCTGGCCAATCAGGAGGAGCTGCAGCGGCGAGACTCCTCCCACTGTGCTGAGATCAAAGACCTGCGCTCACAGCTCCACCAATCAGAGAGCGTGCAGCTGTCAGCCAATCAGGAGCTGCGGTCTCTGAGGGAGCGGCTGGAGCTGGCCAATCAGGACAGGTCTGGGGTCACATGGTCTGGTACTGCTGTGACTTCTGTTTGTGTACTTTTGTGTACTTATATACGTACTTTTACAGACAAACCGACCTGCAGGAGGCGCTGTCTGCACAGAAGGAAAAGTACGAGAGAGAGAAGAATCTGTTAACGGAAGAAAACCGTAAACTCACCTCTGAGTCAGACAAGGTACAGTACGAGTTCTTCTGCAGTTCTTCTGCAGTACTACTGCAGTACTACTGCAGTTCTTCTGCAGTACTAAAATAGGACTGGTACTACTGTAGTCCTGCATATGCACTGTTCCTCTGCTCCTCCTTTTCTCTTCTCTGCTCCTCCTCTCTGCTCCTCTCTGCTCCTCTCGGCCTCTGACAGTTCTTGTTTGTGTTTTTAGATCTGTTCCTTCGTGGACCGTCTGACTGAGCAGAACCGACAGCTGGAGGACCAACTTCAGGATTTATCCTCAAAGAAGGAGAGCGTGTCTCACTGGGAGGCGCAGATCGCAGAAATCATTCAGTGGTGCGTCCTAACGAGCCTCAGTTACTGTTCTAACGTCCTAACGAGCCTCAGTTACTGTTCTAACGTCCTAACGAGCCTCAGTTACTGTTCTAATGAGCCTCAGTTACTGTTCTAACGTCCTAACGAGCCTCAGTTACTGTTCTAACGTCCTAACGAGCCTCAGTTACTGTTCTAATGTTCTAATGAACATCAGTTACTGTTCTATCGTCCTAACGAGCCTCAGTTACTGTTTTAATGTCCTAACGAGCCTCAGTTACTGTTCTAACATCTTAATGAGCCTCAGTTACTGTTCTAATGAGCCTCAGTTACTGTTCTAACGTCCTAACGAGCCTCAGTTACTGTTCTAATGAGCCTCAGTTACTGTTCTAACGTCCTAACGAGCCTCAGTTACTGTTCTAACGTCCTAACGAGCCTCAGTTACTGTTCTAATGTTCTAATGAACATCAGTTACTGTTATATCGTCCTAACGAGCCTCAGTTACTGTTTTAATGTCCTAACGAGCCTCAGTTACTGTTTTAATGTTCTAATGAACATCAGTTACTGTTCTAACATCTTAATGAGCCTCAGTTACTGTTTTAATGTCCTAACGAGCCTCAGTTACTGTTTTAATGTTCTAATGAACTTCAGTTACTGTTCTATCGTCCTAACGAGCCTCAGTTACTGTTCTAATGTTCTAATGAACATCAGTTACTGTTCTAACATCTTAATGAGCCTCAGTTACTGTTTTAATGTTCTAATGAACTTCAGTTACTGTTCTATCATCCTAACGAGCCTCAGTTACTCTTCTAACATCCTAACGAGCCTCAGTTACTGTTCTAACGTCCTAACGAGCCTCAGTTACTGTTCTAATGAGCCTCAGTTACTGTTCTAACGTCCTAACGAGCCTCAGTTACTGTTCTAACGTCCTAACGAGCCTCAGTTACTGTTCTAATGTTCTAATGAACATCAGTTACTGTTCTATCGTCCTAACGAGCCTCAGTTACTGTTTTAATGTCCTAACGAGCCTCAGTTACTGTTCTAACATCTTAATGAGCCTCAGTTACTGTTCTAATGAGCCTCAGTTACTGTTCTAACGTCCTAACGAGCCTCAGTTACTGTTCTAATGAGCCTCAGTTACTGTTCTAACGTCCTAACGAGCCTCAGTTACTGTTCTAACGTCCTAACGAGCCTCAGTTACTGTTCTAATGTTCTAATGAACATCAGTTACTGTTCTATCGTCCTAACGAGCCTCAGTTACTGTTTTAATGTCCTAACGAGCCTCAGTTACTGTTTTAATGTTCTAATGAACATCAGTTACTGTTCTAACATCTTAATGAGCCTCAGTTACTGTTTTAATGTCCTAACGAGCCTCAGTTACTGTTTTAATGTTCTAATGAACTTCAGTTACTGTTCTATCGTCCTAACGAGCCTCAGTTACTGTTCTAATGTTCTAATGAACATCAGTTACTGTTCTAACATCTTAATGAGCCTCAGTTACTGTTTTAATGTTCTAATGAACTTCAGTTACTGTTCTATCATCCTAACGAGCCTCAGTTACTGTTTTAATGTCCTAACGAGCCTCAGTTACTGTTCTAACGTCCTAACGAGCCTCAGTTACTCTTTTAACGTCCTAACGAGCCTCAGTTACTGTTCTAATGTTCTAATGAGCCTCAGTTACTGTTCTAATGTTCTAACAAGCCTCAGTTACTGTTCTAACGAGGCTCAGTTACTGTTCTATTGTCCTAATGAGCCTCAGTTACTCTTCTAACATCCTAACGAGCCTCAGTTACTGTTCTAACGTTCTAACAAGCCTCAGTTACTGTTCTAATATTCTAACGAGCCTCGGTTACTGTTCTAATGTCCTAACGAGCCTTAGTTACTGTTCTAATGAGCCTCAGTTACTGTTCTAACGTTCTAACAATCCTTAGTTACTGTTCTAATATTTTAACGAGCCTCGGTTACTGTTCTAATGTCCTAACGAGCCTCAGTTACTGTTCTAATATTCTAATGAGCCTCAGTTACTGTTCTAATGTCCTAACGAGCCTTAGTTACTGTTCTAATGAGCCTCAGTTACTGTTCTAACGTTCTAACAAGCCTCAGTTACTGTTCTAATATTCTAACGAGCCTCGGTTACTGTTCTAATGTCCTAACGAGCCTCACTTACTGTTCTAATATTCTAACGAGCCTCGGTTACTGTTCTAACGAGCCTCGGTTACTGTTCTAATGTCCTAACGAGCCTCAGTTACTGTTCTAACGTCCTAACAAGCCTTAGTTACTGTTCTAATGTTCTAACGAACCTCAGTTACTGTTCGAACGTCCTAACAAGCCTGGAGAATGTCTACAGTCTGTACCGCAATTTCAGTCTGTATTACCGCAGTTAGTCTGTATTACCGCAGTTACAGTCTGTATTACCGCAGTTTCAGTCTGTATTACCGCAGTTACAGTCTGTACCGCAGTTACAGTCTGTATTACCACAGTTACAGTCTGTATTACCGCAGTTACAGTCTGTATTACCGCAGTTACAGTCTGTATTACCGCAGTTACAGTCTGTACCGCAGTTACAGTCTGTATTACCGCAGTTACAGTCTGTATTACCGCAGTTACAGTCTGTATTACAGCAGTTACAGTCTGTATTACCGCAGTTACAGTCTGTATTACCGCAGTTAGTCTGTATTACCGCAGTTACAGTCTGTACCGCAGTTACAGTCTGTATTACCGCAATTTCAGTCTGTATTACCGCAGTTAGTCTGTATTACCGCAGTTACAGTCTGTACCGCAGTTACAGTCTGTATTACCGCAGTTTCAGTCTGTATTACCGCAGTTACAGTCTGTACCGCAGTTACAGTCTGTATTACCGCAGTTAGTCTGTATTACCGCAGTTACAGTCTGTATTACCGCAGTTAGTCTGTTTTACCGCAGTTAGTCTGTACCGCAGTTACAGTCTGTATTACCGCAGTTAGTCTGTATTACCGCATTTTCAGTCTGTATTACCGCATTTTCAGTCTGTATTACCGCAGTTACAGTCTGTATTACCGCAGTTTCAGTCTGTATTACCGCAGTTACAGTCTGTATTACCGCAGTTACAGTCTGTATTACCGCATTTTCAGTCTGTATTACCGCATTTTCAGTCTGTATTACCGCATTTTCAGTCTGTATTACCGCAGTTAAAGTCTGTATTACCGCAGTTACAGTCTGTATTACCGCAGTTAGTCTGTATTACCGCCGTTACAGTCTGTACCGCAGTTACAGTCTGTATTACGGCATTTTCAGTCTGTATTACCACAGTTTTACTCTGTATTACCGCATTTTCAGTCTGTATTACCGCAGTTAAAGTCTGTATTACCGCAGTTACAGTCTGTATTACCGCAGTTAGTCTGTATTACCGCCGTTACAGTCTGTACCGCAGTTACAGTCTGTATTCCCGCAGTTTCAGGCTGTATTACCGCAGTTTCAGTCTGTATTACCGCAGTTACAGTCTGTATTCCCGCAGTTTCAGGCTGTATTACCACAGTTTCAGGCTGTATTACCACAGTTTCAGGCTGTATTACCACAGTTACAGTCTGTATTACCGCAGTTACAGTCTGTATTACCGCAGTTACAGTCTGTATTACCACAGTTTTACTCTGTATTACCGCATTTTCAGTCTGTATTACCGCAGTTAAAGTCTGTATTACCACAGTTACAGTCTGTATTACCACAGTTACAGTCTGTATTACCGCAGTTTCAGGCTGTATTACCACAGTTACAGTCTGTATTACCACAGTTTCAGGCTGTATTACCACAGTTTCAGGCTGTATTACCACAGTTACAGTCTGTATTACCGCAGTTAAAGTCTGTATTACCACAGTTACAGTCTGTATTACCACAGTTACAGTCTGTATTACCGCAGTTTCAGGCTGTATTACCACAGTTACAGTCTGTATTACCACAGTTACAGTCTGTATTACCACAGTTACAGTCTGTATTACCGCAGTTTCAGGCTGTATTACCACAGTTACAGTCTGTATTACCACAGTTTCAGTCTGTATTACCACAGTTTCAGTCTGTATTATGCATTTTATTTTGAAGGGTGAGTGATGAGAAAGACGCCAGAGGATACCTCCAGGCCTTGGCCTCAAAGATGACGGAGGAACTGGAGTCTCTGAAGAGCTCCAGCCTGGGAACTAGGACCTTGGTAAAGTACTACTACTACTTCTACTTCTACTACTACTGCAACTGTAATATTTATATAAACAGCGCCTCCAGGGTGGGAACTATGGAAGTTCTACTTACTGCTAATACTTGAATAAAACTAACAGTTGTAGACCGATGTGACCAGCAGAGGGCGCTCTCAGACCAGCACGGTTTCTCTTTAATCAGTTTAACATCAAAGACGTTGTATACAGACATCCTCTGATCAAAGCCTTTGATGTGACGCCTGTGGATCTTTGAAGTCACACACATCAAAGCCAGCCTCCTCTGAGTCTTACGTTTGTGTTTTTATAAAACTGCAGGGGGCGCTAAACTGTTTTAAAGAAATTACATTAACACAGCACAGACTGTTTTTATTAACGCCATTTACAGATTTTACTTTACTGACAATCTTACTTTCTATTGGTTTGTTGGTCTGATGGAGTGTTTGTTGGTGTGATGGAGTGTTTGTTGGTCTGATGGAGTGTTTGTTGGTGTGATGGAGTGTTTGTTGGTGTGATGGTGTGTTTGTTGGTGTGATGGAGTGTTTGTTGGTGTGATGGAGTGTTTGTTGGTGTGATGGTGTGTTGGTGTGATGGTGCGTTTGTTGGTGTGATGGAGTGTTTGTTGGTGTGATGGAGTGTTTGTTGGTCTGATGGAGTGTTTGTTGGTGTGATGGAGTGTTTGTTGGTCTGATGGAGTGTTTGTTGGTGTGATGGTGTGTTGGTGTGATGGTGCGTTTGTTGGTGTGATGGAGTGTTTGTTGGTGTGATGGAGTGTTTGTTGGTGTGATGGAGTGTTTGTTGGTGTGATGGTGCGTTTGTTGGTGTGATGGAGTGTTTGTTGGTGTGATGGAGTGTTTGTTGGTCTGATGGAGTGTTTGTTGGTGTGATGGAGTGTTTGTTGGTCTGATGGAGTGTTTGTTGGTGTGATGGTGTGTTGGTGTGATGGTGCGTTTGTTGGTGTGATGGAGTGTTTGTTGGTGTGATGGAGTGTTTGTTGGTCTGATGGAGTGTTTGTTGGTGTGATGGAGTGTTTGTTGGTCTGATGGAGTGTTTGTTGGTGTGATGGAGTGTTTGTTGGTCTGATGGAGTGTTTGTTGGTGTGATGGTGCGTTTGTTGGTGTGATGGAGTGTTTGTTGGTGTGATGGAGTGTTTGTTGGTGTGATGGTGCGTTTGTTGGTGTGATGGAGTGTTTGTTGGTGTGATGGAGTGTTTGTTGGTCTGATGGAGTGTTTGTTGGTGTGATGGAGTGTTTGTTGGTCTGATGGAGTGTTTGTTGGTGTGATGGAGTGTTTGTTGGTGTGATGGAGTGTTTGTTGGTGTGATGGTGTGTTGGTGTGATGGTGCGTTTGTTGGTGTGATGGTGTGTTTGTTGGTGTGATGGTGTGTTTGTTGGTGTGATGGTGTGTTGGTCTGATGGAGTGTTTGTTGGTCTGATGGAGTGTTTGTTGGTGTGATGGTGTGTTTGTTGGTGTGATGGTGTGTTTGTTGGTGTGATGGTGTGTTGGTCTGATGGAGTGTTTGTTGGTCTGATGGAGTGTTTGTTGGTGTGATGGAGTGTTTGTTGGTGTAATGGAGTGTTTGTTGGTGTGATGGTGTGTTGGTCTGATGGAGTGTTTGTTGGTGTGATGGAGTGTTTGTTGGTCTGATGGAGTGTTTGTTGGTCTGATGGAGTGTTTGTTGGTGTGATGGAGTGTTTGTTGGTGTGATGGAGTGTTTGTTGGTCTGATGGAGTGTTTGTTGGTCTGATGGAGTGTTTGTTGGTCTGATGGAGTGTTTGTTGGTGTGATGGAGTGTTTATTGGTGTGATGGAGTGTTTGTTGGTCTGATGGAGTGTTTGTTGGTCTGATGGAGTGTTTGTTGGTCTGATGGTGCAGGACCCTCTGTGGAAGGTGCGGCGCTCTCAGAAGCTCGACATGTCGGTTCGTCTGGAGCTACAGTCTGCGCTCGACGCCGAGATCAGAGCCAAACAACTCCTGCAGGAAGAACTACGAAAGGTCAAGGGTCACTGCGCCGCGCTGGAGAGGTCAGAGGTCACACTCGCACACACAGCGGTTGTTTGAGATTAGCCCTGCGCATTTTCGATCGCAGTCGGTCTGTGCGCAGCTCGGGTTAGATCTGTGTCCTTGCTCCTGACGAGCGCGACGGTCACCAAACGTTTAAGAGATCCAAACGAGACCAGCGTTTGAACCTCCTGCAGGGCATCAGGAGCAACTGCAGAGGCTGCTCAGCCCAGTGCATGATGGGAAAATGCCCACCTGTCAGCGGTGAACGGACAGGTGCTGAGTCTGATCAAAAACACTTCACAGCCCCCTCTCCTCCTCTTCACTCTGTTTCTGTTAAATCCAGACTAAAGCTACAGTTTTGGATAAACTCCGCTGCCCCCTGCTGAGTGGAGGGGAGTATTTTTACAGAGTTGATATCTGCTGTTACAGGTTTAACTTACGTACTGTGTAAACTTAAACATAAGCCTCATGGTCCTAAAGAGCAGCCCACAGACTGTGGCCAAAGACAGAAGTTTCCATAAATCAGTTTTTTTTTGTTTTTTTTTTTTTTGATAAGAAAACTTAAAAAAGACACTAAATAATAAATAATAATAGGAAAAAATTGCAGCTATAAAGTAATTGCAATAAAATATTTATGTACATTATGTCAGGATAGTTGCCTGTGCACGACACCACACAACATTTATTCTGTATAGTGTCATGTGCATGAGCGTACAATTCTCGATTTAATATTATATTGCCACATTGTTGTTATTATTATAATAAAAATAAATCAGTTTAATGCATTTATTCACAAAATTACATCCAACACGCGAGCATTTTAGGCTGATGCTGAGACAAACTCCAGGCGTTTTCTCGTCCTCTCGCTGCGGCCATGCGCTCTCGTCCACCTCAGGCCAGGCTACGGTCACAGGGGTCAAAGGTCACAGGGGTCAAAGGTCACAGGGGTGAGAGCTTGGATTGGGACAGTTCCGTTCAGGCCCAAGCCCTCAGCGATGGGTGAGGGTTGTTTCTGTAAACACATAGACCCTCGTGCACGCTCCCAGCCTCATGCACTCTCTGACCTTATATGGACGTGTCAGGAACAGACTTAGTCTCTTTTAATGAATGGAATGTTACAGACATTTTATTTTTGGAGTAATTTATCATTTATATAAACGCTGTATATATTTTAACACAGGACATTTATATTTAAAAAATGATTGTTTTTCAGTAAAGTGAAGGATCTGGAGGAAAAGAGCAAACTCACTCAGGACCAACTGGAAACTCTTCAGAAAGAACTGAACCAGAACCGGACCACCTCAGGTCTGTGCCAGAACCAGTTTTGTGTAAAAGATTTAGGTCTTAGACTTGGTTTAGGGAGTTAGGAGATTCCTGGCAGTAAAATAATTTATACAAATGGTTTTAACATCTTTGTCCTGGTCTTGTCCAGGTCTGAATCTAGATTTAGCCCTGGTTGAGTCCTAGTTTAGTTTTGGTTTTGTCCTAGTGTAGACCTAGTTTAGATGCTTAGTCCTGGTTCTAACAGTTCTTGTCCTGGTCTTGTTCAGGTCTGAATCTGGATTTCCAGGACTCTATATTTGAGTATTTCAACACGTCTCCTCTGGCTCCGGACCTCACCTTCAGAGTGAGTCTCTGATCCACCTTTTTATGCATAGAAGAGGATTTTTACCTTTTTAACCTTGACCTTTGCTCTGCAGCCATCAGACCTGGACTCCTCCCCAAAAGAGGCCACACCCCCCTCACCTGCCGCCTCACCTGAGCAGCCGGTAAGACATGAGAGGAGAGTGGTACAGAGTAAAGGGAGTGGTTTGTTCTTAACTGTTTTAAATGTGTGTGAACAGGAAGTGAGGTCACCATCAGTCTCAGAAAGCCCCGCCCCCTACGCCGGACCAGGCCACACCTCTTTGCAGGTAACACTCACCTGGTGCATATGGCTGAGGTGTAATATCAGTGACACAGCACAGGAGGTGCAGTAGCACATCATGTTTGGTTTATTTGGCTGTAGTATAAAATAATATCCTAAATGTGTTTTATACCGTCATTCCCACAGCAGAACACTGTATTTTACCGTCATTCCCACAGCAGAACACTGTATTTTACCGTCATTCCCACAGCAGAACACTGTATTTTACCGTTATTCCTACAGCAGAACACTGTATTTTACCGTCATTCCCACAGCAGAACACTGTATTTTACCGTTATTCCCACAGCAGAACACTGTATTTTACCGTCATTCCCACAGCAGAACACTGTATTTTACCGTCATTCCCACAGCAGAACACTGTATTTTACCGTCATTCCCACAGCAGAACACTGTATTTTACCGTCATTCCCACAGCAGAACACTGTATTTTACCGTTATTCCTACAGCAGAACACTGTATTTTACCGTCATTCCCACAGCAGAACACTGTATTTTACCGTTATTCCCACAGCAGCAGAACACTGTATTTTACCATCATTCCCACAGCAGAACACTGTATTTTACCGTCATTCCCACAGCAGAACACTGTATTTTACCGTTATTCCCACAGCAGAACACTGTATTTTACCGTCATTCCCACAGCAGAACACTGTATTTTACCGTTATTCCCACAGCAGCAGAACACTGTATTTTACCATCATTCCCACAGCAGAACACTGTATTTTACCGTCATTCCCACAGCAGAACACTGTATTTTACCGTCATTCCCACAGCAGAACACTGTATTTTACCGTCATTCCCACAGCAGAACACTGTATTTTACCGTTATTCCTACAGCAGAACACTGTATTTTACCGTCATTCCCACAGCAGAACACTGTATTTTACCGTTATTCCCACAGCAGCAGAACACTGTATTTTACCATCATTCCCACAGCAGAACACTGTATTTTACCGTCATTCCCACAGCAGAACACTGTATTTTACCGTTATTCCCACAGCAGAACACTGTATTTTACCGTCATTCCCACAGCAGAACACTGTATTTTACCGTTATTCCCACAGCAGCAGAACACTGTATTTTACCATCATTCCCACAGCAGAACACTGTATTTTACCGTCATTCCCACAGCAGAACACTGTATTTTACCGTCATTCCCACAGCAGAACACTGTATTTTACCGTCATTCCCACAGCAGAACACTGTATTTTACCGTTATTCCTACAGCAGAACACTGTATTTTACCGTCATTCCCACAGCAGAACACTGTATTTTACCGTTATTCCCACAGCAGCAGAACACTGTATTTTACCATCATTCCCACAGCAGAACACTGTATTTTACCGTCATTCCCACAGCAGAACACTGTATTTTACCGTTATTCCCACAGCAGAACACTGTATTTTACCGTCATTCCCACAGCAGAACACTGTATTTTACCGTTATTCCCACAGCAGCAGAACACTGTATTTTACCATCATTCCCACAGCAGAACACTGTATTTTACCGTCATTCCCACAGCAGAACTCTGTATTTGACCGTTATTTCTGTAGCTCAGGTGGTGCTTTTGTTGTTCTCATTCCATCTTTTATAGCTCAGTTTTTCTGGATTTTATTCTGTTTCAGCCTCGAGCTCATCAGCTCAGCATCAAAACCTTCAGCGCTCCTCCTCAGTGCAGCCACTGCAGCTCTCTCATGACCGGCCTGACACGGCAGGGCTATGGCTGCGAAGGTAAGACCTGGTTTAGAACTGGTCCTGATGCGGTATCCAGGGTTGTACAGGGGACATCATCACTGAGACAAACCAGCTTACACCGGAGGGAGGTGGGGCCAAAGAAAGGAGGCATGGCTCAAGGGTTTAGGAGGTTGTGCGCTTACTCTGATTTTTTTTTTACAGTTTTTTTGCTGTTTGTTCACAGTGTGCTCGTTTATTTGTCACGTGACCTGCCGAGACCACGCCCCTCAGATCTGTCCAATCCCGGCAGAGCTCAGACCTCAGGGTATCGACGTCCAGAGAGGCATCGGGACCGCCTTCAAAGGATACGTCCGGGTGAGTCCCGAACACAAAGACAACAAACAAACCTGGGACAAACAGAAACAGCTGGGTCCATTTTGTGAGACTCGGTTCTGACCTGGTTCTGACCTGGTTCTGTCTGGTTCCAGGTCCCAAAGCCCAGTGGGGTGAAGAAGGGCTGGCAGAGAGTCTGGGCTGTGGTCTCTGACTGCCGATTGTTCCTCTACGACGTTCCTGAGGGAAAATCCACCCAACCAGGAAACTCTGCCTCACTGGTCCTGGATCTGAGGTACTGCAGAGGTCTAGAGGAAGACCGAAGGCAGGAGGTGTAGAGGAAGACCAAAGGCAGGAGGTCTAGAGGAAGACCGAAGGCAGGAGGTGTAGAGGAAGACCAAAGGCAGGAGGTCTAGAGGAAGACCAAAGGCAGGAGGTCTAGAGGAAGACCAAAGGCAGCAGGGCTAGAGGAAGACCAAAGGCAGGAGGTGTAGAGGAAGACCAAAGGCAGGAGGTCGAGAGGAAGACCAAAGGCAGGAGGTCTAGAGGAAGACCAAAGGCAGGAGGTGTAGAGGAAGAAGAAAGGCAGGAGGTCTAGAGGAAGACCAAAGGCAGGAGGTCGAGAGGAAGACCAAAGGCAGGAGGTCGAGAGGAAGACCAAAGGCAGGAGGTCGAGAGGAAGACCAAAGGCAGGAGGTCTAGAGGAAGACCGAAGGCAGGAGGTGTAGAGGAAGACCAAAGGCAGGAGGTGTAGAGGAAGACCAAAGGCAGGAGGTCTAGAGGAAGACCAAAGGCAGCAGGGCTAGAGGAAGACCAAAGGCAGGAGGTGTAGAGGAAGAAGAAAGGCAGGAGGTGTAGAGGAAGAAGAAAGGCAGGAGGTCTAGAGGAAGACCAAAGGCAGGAGGTGTAGAGGAAGACCAAAGGCAGGAGGTCTAGAGGAAGACCAAAGGCAGCAGGGCTAGAGGAAGACCAAAGGCAGGAGGTGTAGAGGAAGAAGAAAGGCAGGAGGTGTAGAGGAAGAAGAAAGGCAGGAGGTCTAGAGGAAGACCAAAGGCAGGAGGTCTAGAGGAAGACCAAAGGCAGGAGGTCTAGAGGAAGACCAAAGGCAGCAGGGCTAGAGGAAGACCAAAGGCAGGAGGTGTAGAGGAAGACCAAAGGCAGCAGGGCTAGAGGAAGACCAAAGGCAGCAGGGCTAGAGGAAGACCAAAGGCAGGAGGTGTAGAGGAAGACCAAAGGCAGGAGGTCTAGAGGAAGACCAAAGGCAGGAGGTGTAGAGGAAGACCAAAGGCAGGAGGTCGAGAGGAAGACCAAAGGCAGGAGGTGTAGAGGAAGAAGAAAGGCAGGAGGTGTAGAAGAAGACCAAAGGCAGGAGGTCTAGAGGAAGACCAAAGGCAGCAGGGCTAGAGGAAGACCAAAGGCAGGAGGTCTAGAGGAAGACCGAAGGCAGCAGGGCTAGAGGAAGACCAAAGGCAGGAGGTGTAGAGGAAGACCAAAGACAGGAGGTCTAGAGGAAGACCAAAGGCAGGAGGTCTAGAGGAAGACCGAAGGCAGCAGGGCTAGAGGAAGACCAAAGGCAGGAGGTCTAGAGGAAGACCAAAGGCAGCAGGGCTAGAGGAAGACCAAAGGCAGCAGGTGTAGAGGAAGACCAAAGGCAGGAGGTGTAGAGGAAGACCAAAGACAGGAGGTCTAGAGGAAGACCAAAGGCAGGAGGTGTAGAGGAAGACCAGAGGAGATTTATGGATGTAATGGAAGAGAACCTGAGGTTAGTTAGGAGCAGAGGGTCGGAGGGAGCAGAGGATTCCCAGTGAGTTCAGAGCGCAGGATCTAAGCCTGGACTCAGTTCTGGGTCAGTTCTGGTTCTGGTTTGTTTTTTCAATGAACTGATGCCAGGTTCTGTTCTGGTCCCAGGGACGAGTTCTTTTCCGTGAGCCCGGTTCTGCCCTCGGACGTGATCCACGCGACCCGCAAAGACCTGCCCTGTATCTTCAAAGTCCAGGTGGGCTCTAAGGACTCTGTCGTGGGCCCCGTATCGGTTCTGGTTCTGGCCGACTCTGAGGCGGATCAGAAGAAGTGGGTCAAAGTTCTGGAGAGCCTCCACGTCCTCATGAAGCAAAACCAGCTGCTACAGACCAGAGAAGACCAGGTACAGCGCCCCCTGGAGGTGTACGACCCAGCATTACCACTGATCAAGACCACACTGAGCGCTGCCGTTCTTGGTAAGAGGAACCTTCAGGGTTGAGGGGGTTGTGATGTTCCACATGAGGAGGTTTTAAGGTCTTTAGCTGGCCCTAGGGGTTTAGACGGGTTTTGTTGTGGTTTTGATTGGTTTTGTTGTGGTTTTGTTGAGGTCTTGAGCGGTTCTGATGAAGTTCTGAGCAGTTCTCATTGGGTCTGAGCAATTCTGATGTGGTTCTGAGTGATTTTGTTGTGGTTCTGTTTCAGACCGGGAGCGTATTGTTCTCGGGACAGAGGACGGCCTGTTCGTGGTGGAGCTGACTCGAGACGGTCAGTGGTTTACAGTCTTTACAGCTACAGTTTTATTATTAATGTTTTACAGTAGTTTCCTGTTTTTCTCTTCAGTTATCGTCCGAGCCTCCGACAATAAGAAGATCCACCAGATCGAGCTGGTTCCTCGCGAGAACCTCGTGGT
>JAIMZQ010000029.1:214841-279841 GCA_020698575.1 Bostrychus sinensis
GGTTAAAAAATTTGAGTCTATTTTTCCCATAGAATATAATGGCTCATTATATTATTATTATATTAAGAGAAGAGAATGAGTTATAATGTGATGCTACACAAAAACTAACAGTGCACCAAAGCCAATATTTTGGATAATCTTTAACCTACACAAGACACATTGGAAAACAATTGCCATGATCCCCTGACATCTGTTTTGTGGGGGAAGTAATTTTTTTGTGTGTTTTTTTTTCATAAACAACAGTGACTTTATGTTTTCAAACTGGAAATTTAAGGGTTAAAGGGTTAAATCACTGAATATTTGGTAGTTTTGAGCAAGACTAAAGTTGTTTAGAAGATTTATGCAGAAAAATGCTGAAAAAAAATTATTAATCCAGTCCATTTATATAGCAGTATTTTGGAAGTGGACATTTATGTCAAGTGTAGAGTGAAGCGATGCCTTTTTTTTTTATTGGTTTATTTGACAGGGACAGTGTACATTAATAGCATTGCTGCAAATGCACCAGAATTAGCCAAAAGGCTATTTTTCATCTGTTGTGGCTATTTTTCATCTGTTTAACCTGAGGGTTAAAAACCAAACCCTCAGTTTAATCTGAGATCTCAGGAGTTTGATTAACGGTGCCAAGAGCAGAGATTATGTTAACCGGGAATTTTCCGTGATTGACAGATTATTTATAGCTGTTACGGAAAATTCTGAAGGCCGCCTTTCATTTTGAAAGAATAAAAAGAAGGAAGGTGGAGTTGCAATTCTCAGTTCTGTCCAGGAGATGGCAACAGAGCAAGTTAATTAAACTATCAGTGTTTGTCTCAACCTCAGAGCTCCTGGCTCTCGTCCTGTGACCCTCAGAGCGTTAGCTTCAGTTCACATTACAGTAAAAAAAAAAAAAAAAAAAAAGCTCTGCGGAGACAGAGAGGAAATAAAGCGACACATTCAGAGCGGCGCGGTAAGGTCCTCTCTCTGGTTAAGTTCTGCTTTAGTTCTGCTTTAGTCCTGGTTTAGACCTGGTTTAGACCTGGTTTAGTCCTGGTTTAGTTCTGCTTTAGTCCTGCTTTAGTCCTGGTTTAGTCCTGGTTTAGACCTGGTTTAGTCCTGGTTTAGACCTGGTTTAGACCTGGTTTAGTCCTGGTTTAGTCCTGCTTTAGTCCTGGTTTAGTCCTGGTTTAGTCCTGGTTTAGACCTGGTTTAGTCCTGGTTTAGTCGTGGTTTAGACCTGGTTTAGACCTGGTTTAGCCCTGGTTTAAACCTGGTTTAGTCCTGGTTTAGTCCTGGTTTAGACCTGGTTTAGCCCTGGTTTAGACCTGGTTTAGCCCTGGTTTAGCCCTGGTTTAGACCTGGTTTAGCCCTGGTTTAGACCTGGTTTAGACCTGGTTTAGCCCTGGTTTAGCCCTGGTTTAGACCTGGTTTAGACCTGGTTTAGCCCTGGTTTAGACCTGGTTTAGTCCTGGTTTAGTCCTGGTTTAGACCTGGTTTAGCCCTGGTTTAGACCTGGTTTAGCCCTGGTTTAGACCTGGTTTAGACCTGGTTTAGCCCTGGTTTAGACCTGGTTTAGTCCTGGTTTAGTCCTGGTTTAGACCTGGTTTAGACCTGGTTTAGCCCTGGTTTAGCCCTGGTTTAGACCTGGTTTAGCCCTGGTTTAGCCCTGGTTTAGACCTGGTTTAGCCCTGGTTTAGACCTGGTTTAGACCTGGTTTAGTCCTGGTTTAGTCCTGGTTTAGTCCTGGTTCAGTCCTGGTTCAGTGAGGTGTTTGTGCTGCAGGGAGATGCTCCGAGACCCTGAGCTTCGGTCTAAGATGATCTCAGGACCCACGAACTTCAACCACGTGGTCCACATGGGACCAGGAGACGGCAAACAGATCCTCATGGACCTCCCCATGGTGAGTTTACAGAGGAGGAGCAGAGAGGAAGAGCAGAGAGGAGGTGCAGAGTGGAGGTGCAGAGAGGAGGTGCAGAGAGGAGGAGCAGAGAGGAGGTGCAGAGAGGAGGAGCAGAGAGGAGGCAGAGAGGTAGAGCAGAGAGGAGGAGCAGAGAGGAGGAGCAGAGAGGAGGTGCAGAGTGGAGGTGCAGAGAGGAGGAGCAGAGAGGTAGAGCAGAGGAGGTGCAGAGTGGAGGTGCAGAGAGGAGGAGCAGAGAGGAGGAGCAGAGAGGAGGAGCAGAGAGGAGGGTTGGAGGATGCAGAGGGTTAGAGGATGCAGAGGGTTGGAGGATGCAGAGGGTTGGAGGATGCAGAGGATGCAGAGGGTTGGAGGATGCAGAGGATGCAGAGGGTTGGAGGATGCAGAGGATGCAGAGGGTTGGAGGATGCAGAGGGTTGGAGGATGCAGAGGGTTGGAGGATGCAGAGGATGCAGAGGGTTGGAGGATGCAGAGGGTTGGAGGATGCAGAGGATGCAGAGGGTTGGAGGATGCAGGGGGTTGGAGGATGCAGAGGGTTGGAGGATGCAGAGGATGCAGACTGAGAGGAAGCCTGTCTTTCAGAGCGTGGTTCCTCAGGACTCAGACTCAGTTCGAGAGAAGTCCAGGCCTCTGTCGGCTCTCTCCAGACACCAGCAGCGCAGCAGGAGCCACATCACCAGGACGGCCTCAGGTAACCCCTGACCTCTGACCTCTCACATCTGACCTCTGACCTCTCACATCTGACTTCTCACATCTGACCCCTGATCTCTCACATCTGACCTCTCACATCTGACCTCTGACCTCTCACATCTGACCTCTCACATCTGACCCCTGACCTCTCACATCTGACCCCTGACCTCTGACCCTAACCAGCACTGCCTGTGATTGGTTTAGATTTTGGAGGCGGAGTTCCCTCTCGACTCAGAGACGAGCCGGACGCAGACCTGGACCGAGAGGTGAGCGCTTTTAAAGGATTTTAAAGAATTGTAACAGGTTTAAAGGATTGTAACAGGTTTAAAGGATCGTAACAGGTTTTAAAGGATTGTAACAGGTTTAAAGGATTGTAACAGGTTTAAAGGATTGTAACAGGTTTTAAAGGATTGTAACAGGTTTTAAAGGATCGTAACAGGTTTAAAGGATTGTAACAGGTTTAAAGGATCGTAACAGGTTTAAAGGATTGTAACAGGTTTAAAGGATTGTAACAGGTTTAAAGGATTGTAACAGGTTTAAAGGATTGTAACAGGTTTAAAGGATTGTAACAGGTTTAAAGGATTGTAACAGGTTTAAAGGATCGTAACAGGTTTAAAGGATTGTAACAGGTTTAAAGGATCGTAACAGGTTTAAAGGATTGTAACAGGTTTAAAGGATTGTAACAGGTTTAAAGGATTGTAACAGGTTTAAAGGATCGTAACAGGTTTAAAGGATCGTAACAGGTTTAAAGGATCGTAACAGGTTTTAAAGGATTGTAACAGGTTTAAAGGATTGTAACAGGTTTTAAAGGATCGTAACAGTTTTTAAAGGATTGTAACAGTTTTTAACCGTTGTTTTTTCAGCTGCTGGACTCAGACTCCACCAAACTTTCGTCGAACAGCTCGAACCCCAGCAGCCCCCCCTCCCCCAACTCCCCCCACCGCACCCCGGACCTGGACCTGGACCACACACACTACTCCTAGTCCGGACTCAGACCTAAACCAGGACCGGGACTCAGACCTAAACCAGGACCGGGACTCGGACCTAAACCAGGACCGGGACTCGGACCTAAACCAGGACCGGGACTCGGACCTAAACCAGGACCGGGACTCGGACCTAAACCAGGACCGGGACTCAGACGTAAACCAGGACCGGGACTCGGACCTAAACCAGGACCGGGACTCGGACCTAAACCAGGACCGGGACTCAGACGTAAACCAGGACCGGGACTCAGACGTAAACCAGGACCTGGACTCAGACGTAAACCAGGACCTGGACTCAGACCTAAACCAGGACCTGGACTCAGACCTAAACCAGGACCTGGACTCAGACCTAAACCAGGACCTGGCCAGGTCTTCTCTAAGTCGTTATCAGATAAAGTCTGCTGCAGGTGGAGACTCGGTGAATGAATGGTCTGGGCCGTACCCTGCCTCGGGTCCTGCGGGTCCGGGCTGTACCCCGCCTCGGGTCCGGGCTGCCCCTAATGGGAATAAGAGGAATGTGTCGCCTCATTAAACACTTAATTATTTTAATTTGAGTTTTATTTTGGGTTTCTGCTGCTTTGGTTTTATGGTTCAGGCCCAGACTCAGGTCCAACGTGAGGCTCCGGGCCACGTTTACATTTTAATGTGTCACTAAATAAACAGGAGCGTCCCTCCTGGATTTGGATCAGGATTTAACCTGAGACCTCGCTCTAGAAACAAAAAACTTTTCTGTGTACTTTATAGAAACGCGTCTCGTTTCAGCTGCTGAAGAATCCTGTGCAAATAAAACTGAATATCTCTAGAATATAACAGACTAAAGTGCATTAAACTGACTTATTTCAACTGTAGTGTATGTTCCCAGTACTCACAGTACTACAGTACTACAATACTGTGATACTGCAGTACAATTATTACAGTCCTCTCTGCTTTTTAAGGAACTGTATGCTTCACTGACATTAGAGTTAAAGTTGGACACTGAGACGTTCTGGGACGTCCTGAGGTCTGCAGGGGCCTCTACAAAATGGCGGCCAAAGCTTGGGGCAGATTGGAACTGATTGGATGTAAATAGCTCGGTCTGTTTTATAATTTTCAGATGATTTTAAGACTGTTTTATTTCTGCTGCTGATTGTGGGTCCACTCTTTTTACTCGGAACTAAAGCTAAGTCCTGTCGTTTTATTGTTGATGGAAAAACACTGTAAAATAATGAGGAGTTGCACATTCTGATTTGATGACCTCTGACCTTTGCTCCTTCCCTGTTTGACCTTTGACACTACTGGGTTTTTTTTTTTTTTGATGGAATCACTTTAAAAAGATCTTTGTAATTATTAAAGTAAATGTGAGTCAAGACAATAAAATAATCTGAATCACACTGCGTTGTTGTTCTGTGACCTCTGACCCCTGACCTTAGAGATAGAACACTAGAGAGGACATAGCACTGCAGCGACCACATTTTGACTGTAGGTTAAAGCTAATGCTAATGAAAATGTTTAGGGTTTGTGACAAAGGTTTCATGGCGTTCCATTGAGCTCATAATAAAATGGAAAGGTACAAGAGAATTAACCCAATTAATATTGCAGTTGTCTTTTTATCCAGAGCCACTGTGTTTGTTTGAAACTTGGTGTGATGGTTTTTGAATGCAGTGGTCCTCACAGAGCACTGTCCAAAATGTCTCTGAGCTGAAGCATTCACTCTGCCACTCACTGGCGATAATGGCCAAACACTGAAACACTGTGAAACACTGTTAAATACTGTTCATCCAGGGTAAGAATGTGAGACGTGTGTGAGCTGAAGCAGACACAAGACTGAGGTAAATATAAAAAAGCCTAAACAGTTTACATTTATATGAACAGCCTCCTGTGTACAGAGTTGCTGATTGGTGACGAGAATTTAAATGTTAAAGTGAAAAAATGTAAATAAGTATTTACGTACAACTGACAAATACTCTGCAAAACCAAGTCCAGCTCCCTGTTTGGTTACAGTTTTCTTTGCCAGAGTCCTGGTCCACAGTCGGGTTCCTGAGAGTCCAGTCCAGGTTCCAGCCATGCCCCTGGCCCTAAACCAGGGAACAGTAAACTGACACAGAACCGAAAAAATAAACCTTCATTAAATTTTATTTCATTACATTTTACACACGATTCCCAAAAGCAGAACAAAGCTCTGCTGTCCTCGGTTTCTGAAACTGTTGGACTCTGCCTCCTTATCTCATGGTTCATGAGTCAAACTAAAGTTTCTGTGGAGAACTTCTGCTGCGGAGATGTTAGGTCAGAGCCTCGCTCTCTCCAGCAGGAGGCGCTCTAACTCAGACAAAGCTCTCTCCAGCAGGAGGCGCTCTAACTCAGACAGAGCTCTGTCCAGCAGGAGGCGCTCTAACTCAGACAGAGCTCTCTCCACAGCAGGAGGCGCTCTAACTCAGACAGAGCTCTGTCCAGCAGGAGGCGCTCTAACTCAGACAGAGCTCTGTCCACAGCAGTAGGCGCTCTAACTCAGACAGAGCTCTCTCCAGCAGGAGGCGCTCTAACTCAGAGCTCTCTCCAGCAGTAGGCGCTCTAACTCAGCCAGAGCTCTCTCCAGCAGGAGGCGCTCTAACTCAGACAGAGCTCTGTCCAGCAGTAGGCGCTCTAACTCAGACAGAGCTCTCTCCAGCAGGAGGCGCTCTAACTCAGAGCTCTCTCCAGCAGTAGGCGCTCTAACTCAGAGCTCTCTCCAGCAGGAGGCGCTCTAACTCAGCCAGAGCTCTCTCCAGCAGGAGGCGCTCTAACTCAGACAGAGCTCTGTCCAGCAGGAGGCGCTCTAACTCAGACAGAGCTCTCTCCAGCAGGAGGCGCTCTAACTCAGACAGAGCTCTGTCCAGCAGGAGGCGCTCTAACTCAGACAGAGCTCTGTCCAGCAGGAGGCGCTCTAACTCAGACAGAGCTCTGTCCAGCAGGAGGCGCTCTAACTCAGACAGAGCTCTGTCCACAGCAGGAGGCGCTCTAACTCAGACAGAGCTCTCTCCAGCAGGAGGCGCTCTAACTCAGAGCTCTCTCCAGCAGTAGGCGCTCTAACTCAGAGCTCTCTCCAGCAGGAGGCGCTCTAACTCAGCCAGAGCTCTCTCCAGCAGGAGTCGCTCTAACTCAGACAGAGCTCTGTCCAGCAGTAGGCGCTCTAACTCAGAGCTCTCTCCAGCAGGAGGCGCTCTAACTCAGCCAGAGCTCTCTCCAGCAGGAGGCGCTCTAACTCAGACAGAGCTCTGTCCAGCAGGAGGCGCTCTAACTCAGACAGAGCTCTGTCCAGCAGGAGGCGCTCTAACACAGAGCTCTCTCCAGCAGGAGGCGCTCTAACTCAGACAGCGCTCTCTCCAGCAGGAGGCGCTCTAACACAGACAGAGCTCTCTCCAGCAGGAGGCGCTCTAACACAGACAGAGCTCTGTCCAGCAGGAGGCGCTCTAACTCAGACAGAGCTCTGTCCAGCAGGAGGCGCTCTAACTCAGACAGCGCTCTCTCCAGCAGGAGGCGCTCTAACACAGACAGAGCTCTGTCCAGCAGGAGGCGCTCTAACTCAGACAGAGCTCTGTCCAGCAGGAGGCGCTCTAACACAGACAGAGCTCTGTCCAGCAGGAGGCGCTCTAACACAGACAGAGCTCTGTCCAGCAGGAGGCGCTCTAACTCAGACAGCGCTCTCTCCAGCAGGAGGCGCTCTAACACAGACAGAGCTCTGTCCAGCAGGAGGCGCTCTAACTCAGACAGAGCTCTGTCCAGCAGGAGGCGCTCTAACACAGACAGCGCTCTGTCCAGCAGGAGGCGCTCTAACTGCGCTTCAGCTCCATCAGGTTCCACTTTGTTCTGATTCTGGAGAAGAATGGAGGACTCTGATTGGCCGATTCAGGCTGGGGGCGGTTCTCCTCCACGCTGCCTTTGATCCGGCGAACACAGGCAGCTGATTGGCCGCTTTTCAGGAGGAGGAGCCTGGAGACGTGGGCCGCACTGAGGGAACAAGGAGGGAGGAGACACAAGGAGACAAGGAGGCAAGGAGGGAGGAGACGAGGAGACAAGGAGGGAGGAGACGAGGAGTTAGTGATCAGAATAAGTCTCACTGCTAACCCCTGACCCACTGTTGGGCCCTGGACCACTGTTTGGGAACCACAGGACTAAACCAGGTCTAAACCAGGTCTAAACCAGGACTAAACCAGGACTAAACCAGGTCTAAACCAGGTCTAAACCAGGCCTAAACCAGGTCTAAACCAGGCCTAAACCAGGCCTAAACCAGGTCTAAACCAGGTCTAAACCAGGCCTAAACCAGGTCTAAACCAGGACTGAACCAGGACTGAACCAGGACTAAACCAGGTCTAAACCAGGTCTAAACCAGGCCTAAGTCCTTGTGCAGAATGTTCAGGTGAGTCTCAGGAGGATGACACCTGAGTCGGACCACACCTGTCGTTGCCGTGGAAACAAGGTCACAGTCTGGTCCCAGTGAAACCAGACCCGGCCCTGCGTAGACTTCAGTCCAGGTCTCTCTGGTCTCTGTCTACTGCCGGGCCAGGACCGGGTCAGGGGCCAGGACCGGGTCAGGGGCAAGGACCGGGCCAGGACCGGGTCAGGGGCCAGGACCGGGTCAGGGGCCAGGACCGGGTCAGGGGCAAGGACCGGGCCAGGACCGGGTCAGGGGCCAGGACCAGGCCAGGACCGGGTCAGGGGTCAGGGGCCAGGACCGGGTCAGGGGCAAGGACCGGGCCAGGGGCCAGGACCGGGTCAGGGGCAAGGACCGGGCCAGGACCGGGTCAGGGGCAAGGACCGGGCCAGGACCGGGCCAGGACCGGGTCAGGGGCAAGGACCGGGCCAGGACCGGGCCAGGACCGGGTCAGGGGCAAGGACCGGGCCAGGACCGGGTCAGGGGCCAGGACCAGGCCAGGACCGGGTCAGGGGCCAGGACCAGGCCAGGACCAGGTCAGGGGCAAGGACCGGGCCAGGGGCCAGGACCGGGTCAGGGGCAAGGACCGGGCCAGGACCGGGTCAGGGGCCAGGACCAGGCCAGGACCGGGTCAGGGGCCAGGACCAGGCCAGGACCGGGTCAGGGGTCAGGGGCCAGGACCGGGTCAGGGGCAAGGACCGGGCCAGGACCGGGTCAGGGGCCAGGACCGGGCCAGGGGCCAGTCAGCCACAGATGTTAGAAAATGAAACGTAGTTGAAGTCCTGGACTCAGACCTGAGATCAGGGCAGGTCCGGACCAGAGAGACCAGTTCCAGCTGGACCAGGTCTGGGTCCTGGAGTCTGAGGACTTCTGAGACCTGCTGCAGGACCTGGGTCGTCCACTCACAGACACCGCCCTGAAACAAAACAACACAGATTTAATATACGCTTGGGCCCCTAGGGGCTCCCAGACCTGAGGTAAACCGGACTAACTCTGTCTGAGCGCCCTCAGTCCTCCAGGGATCACCCTCAGGGGCCAGGTCAAAGTCCAGTCCAGGTGAGTCCGGGTGAGTCCGGGTGAGAGTCCAGTCCAGGTGAGAGTCCAGTCCAGGTGAGTCCGGGTGAGAGTCCTGTCCAGGTGAGAGTCCAGTCCAGGTGAGAGTCCAGTCCAGGTGAGAGTCCAGTCCAGGTGAGAGTCCAGGTGAGAGTCCAGTCCAGGTGAGAGTACAGTCCAGGTGAGTCCGGGTGAGAGTCCTGTCCAGGTGAGAGTCCAAGTCCAGGTGAGTCCAGGTGAGAGTCCAGGTGAGAGTCCAGTCCAGGTGAGAGTCCAGTCCAGGTGAGAGTCCAGTCCAGGTGAGTCTGGGTGAGAGTCCTGTCCAGGTGAGAGTCCAGTCCAGGTGAGAGTCCAGGTGAGAGTCCAGTCCAGGTCAGAGTCCAGGTGAGAGTCCAGGTGAGAGTCCAGTCCAGGTGAGAGTCCAGTCCAGGTGAGTCCGGGTGAGAGTCCTGTCCAGGTGAGAGTCCAGTCCAGGTGAGTCCAGGTGAGAGTCCAGTCCAGGTGAGTCCAGGTGAGAGTCCAGTCCAGGTGAGAGTCCAGTCCAGGTGAGAGTCCAGTCCAGGTGAGTCTGGGTGAGTCCAGGTGAGAGTCCAGGTGAGTCCAGGTGAGAGTCCAGGTGAGAGTCCAGTCCAGGTGAGTCTGGGTGAGTCCAGGTGAGAGTCCAGGTGAGAGTCCAGTCCAGGTGAGTCTGGGTGAGTCCAGGTGAGAGTCCAGGTGAGTCCAGGTGAGAGTCCAGGTGAGAGTCCAGGTGAGAGTCCAGGTGAGAGTCCAGGTGAGAGTCCAGGTGAGAGTCCAGGTGAGAGTCCAGTCCAGGTGAGTCCAGGTGAGAGTCCAGTCCAGGTGAGAGTCCAGTCCAGGTGAGAGTCCAGGTGAGAGTCCAGGTGAGAGTCCAGTCCAGGTGAGAGTCCAGTCCAGGTGAGTCCGGGTGAGAGTCCTGTCCAGGTGAGAGTCCAGTCCAGGTGAGTCCAGGTGAGAGTCCAGTCCAGGTGAGAGTCCAGTCCAGGTGAGAGTCCAGTCCAGGTGAGAGTCCAGTCCAGGTGAGTCTGGGTGAGAGTCCTGTCCAGGTGAGAGTCCAGTCCAGGTGAGAGTCCAGGTGAGAGTCCAGTCCAGGTGAGAGTCCAGGTGAGAGTCCAGTCCAGGTGAGAGTCCAGGTGAGAGTCCAGGTGAGAGTCCAGTCCAGGTGAGAGTCCAGTCCAGGTGAGTCCGGGTGAGAGTCCTGTCCAGGTGAGAGTCCAGTCCAGGTGAGTCCAGGTGAGAGTCCAGTCCAGGTGAGAGTCCAGTCCAGGTGAGAGTCCAGTCCAGGTGAGTCTGGGTAAGTCCAGGTGAGAGTCCAGTCCAGGTGAGTCTGGGTAAGTCCAGGTGAGAGTCCAGGTGAGTCCAGGTGAGAGTCCAGGTGAGTCCAGGTGAGAGTCCAGGTGAGAGTCCAGTCCAGGTGAGTCCAGGTGAGAGTCCAGTCCAGGTGAGTCTGGGTGAGTCCAGGTGAGAGTCCAGGTGAGTCCAGGTGAGAGTCCAGGTGAGAGTCCAGTCCAGGTGAGTCCAGGTGAGAGTCCAGTCCAGGTGAGTCCAGGTGAGAGTCCAGGTGAGAGTCCAGGTGAGAGTCCAGGTGAGAGTCCAGGTGAGAGCTCAGTTGAGTCCAGGTGAGAGTCCAGGTGAGTCCAGGTGAGAGTCCAGGTGAGAGTCCATGTGAGAGTACAGTCAAGTTGAGTCCGGGTGAGTCCAGGTGAGATTCCAGTCCAGGTGAGTCCGGGTGAGTCCAGGTGAGAGTCCAGTCCAGGTGAGTCCGGGTGAGTCCAGGTGAGAGTCCAGGTTAGAGTCCAGTCCTGGTAAGTTACCTGTTGGGTGAAGAAGGTGTGCAGTTTGTGGGCGTCGGCTTTCATTCTGTTGGCTCCGCCCACCTGCTCCTCTGGACTCCGCCTCCTGGACTTCAGTAGGTTTTTAACGTAACGCAGTGCGACGTCCTGATGGAGGCGCCGCAGCACAGTCTACAACAGAACCAGGACTTAGACCAGAACCACACCCAGAGGAAGGCTCAATTAAAGTTACACTGTGTAAGATTCCCGGTCTTGCACCTCTAGAGGCCACAGGTGCCACTGCAAAACATGTAAACACTAGGACCCCTCCTCCTTCTGAAACTGTGCGAGTGTGCGTCTGTTTCCATCATTGTTTCAACTTTAGTTGACCTGCTGCTACCTTTGGAAGTTTGGACTGGATCTTCTATAGAGTTAGCGCTAGCGTTAGCTTATCAACAAATATTGCGCAAACTAATAACTGTATGAAAAAGCACGTTCTAAAGAAAAAATAAAGAGACTAATTTACCTGCCCAACAATAAAGAGGCAAAAACGTGATCCGATTTGCAGCCTTCTCTGACGCCAGCGAGCAAAATCTGTCCGATGTTGACTCTTGTTTGCGAACTGCTGCGGTCCCTTTCACTTTTTCTTTTTCTTGCCTCGTCCGACATTGTCTTCATCTTCTTGTGTCCTTCGGCCGTGACGAACTGGCGAAAATAACAACGCTAAAAGTAGCTTCATGGTTATACTGCGCCTCAGGTGTAAGAGCTGAAGGGGGAATGCCGTAAAGCGAGTCGTTCCCTGTCACGTGACTCTTCCTCAACAGCGGAGCGCTCCCGGCCAAACTGCGAGGGCGATTTCTCAGCACAGAAGCCCCGCTCGGAGCGACAGACCGCGCCTCCGGCCTCGCTCAAAAAAAATCACAAAAACAACTCAGTATGCCCCACATTTAGGAGAAAAGTTACACAGTGTAACTTTAAAATCAGTTTAGGGTTAGTGTGTCCTGGAGTCCACAGGTGAGTCCCAGTGTACTGTACCTGTTGTACAGGTATTACATTTACCTGTCGACAGGTGGGCTTGAGGTCGTGGAGCGGGGCCAGTTCCAGACTGATGAAGTCCAGGACAGAGTCCAAGACTGGAAGAGTCCCACTGATCCACGGCTCAGTCCACAAACCAGAAAGGAGCGGCTGGAACGACAAACATCACAGACCCGGACTCAGACCTGGACTGTAGTATTTATACACAGTACTCCACAGTACTCCGCAGTACTCCGCAGTACTCCGCAGTACTCCGCAGTACTACGCAGTACTACGCAGTACTACGCAGTACTACGCAGTACTGCAGACAGGCTGTGATCCAAACCCAAAGTCCGGCCTCTCACCTTGAGCTGTGATTGGATGGAGCTGGTGAGACTACAGTACCCACAATCCCTCAGTGCACAGAGAGATTCTAAACAGCGCCGTCTCTGCTGCTCCTCCATTTCCCGACTGCACACGAAGTCCCTGAAGGCAGCACAGCTGGTTTTATTGGAAATAAAGGGAAACCAAACGTTTACAGTGAAAGAAGTCCGGACCTGAGCTGCTCCTCACAGAAGAGCTGAGCCTTCAGAACCGAGCCCACGTTCTGCTGAGCCTTCAGAACCGAGGCCACGTTCTGCTGAGCCTTCAGAACCGAGCCCATGTTCTGCTGAGCCTTCAGAACCGAGGCCACGTTCCTCTGGTTCTGCTCCACAAACTCCTCCAGAGAACACAGATATCTGCAGACACAGGGCTTTAGTGTGGAGCCGGACCTTGTCTGGTCTAAGGTTCTGAGTCTAACCTGCTGAGAAAGCCCGGTATCTCCGCTGTGATCCGGTCTCGGCTCTGGTCCGGACTTACACGGCTCAGCTCCTCCAGGGCTCCGTCTATCACCTGGAAACATCATCCAGGAGTTAGTCCACGCCGCGCTTCAGGACAAACTCTGACGAGGAAGAACCGACCTGGATCACATCCAGAGCCAGAGGACTGAAGCAGAACCCGTCAATCACATCAGAACCAGGACCAGAACCAGGACTGGACCTCCACAGACCCTCCTCCTTCTGTAGAGCGTTAGCCAACCACTGCCGTACTCGAGACTGAGAAATCCAAACAGGACTGGGTCAGAACCAAACAGGTCTCAGATCCCTCTAAACCTGTTCAGATCCCTCCAAACATGTTCAGATCCCTCCAAACCTGTTCAGATCCCTCTAAACCTGTTCAGATCCCTCTAAACCCTGTTCAGATCCCTCTAAACCTGTTCAGATCCCTGTAAACCTGTTCAGATCCCTCTAAACCCTGTTCAGATCCCTCTAAACCCTGTTCAGATCCCTCTAAACCCTGTTCAGATCCCTCTAAACCCTGTTCATATCCCTCTAAACCTGTTCAGATCCCTCTAAACCCTGTTCAGATCCCTCCAAACCTGTTCAGATCCCTCCAAACCTGTTCAGATCCCTCTAAACCCTGTTCAGATCCCTGTAAACCGGTTCAGATCCAGGTTAAATCCAGTCTGTACCTGGGTGGTGTCCATGTGCTGGTCCTGGACCCTCTGGAGAACGCGTGGAGACAGTAAAGGGCCCAGATCTTCAGTGCTCAGTTTGTCCTTAAGTTGTGGGTGAAGCAGCACCTCCCTGAGAGGAGGTACAGAGGAGAAACAGTGGATATATGGTACAGAGGAGGAACAGTGAGGGTACAGAGGAGGGACAGTGAGGGTACAGAGGAGGGACAGTGAGGGTACAGAGGAGGAGCAGTGAGAGTACAGAGGAGGGACAGTGAGGGTACAGAGGAAGGGACAGTGAGGGTACAGAGGAGGGACAGTGAGGGTCCAGAGGAGGGACAGTGAGGGTACAGAGGAGGGACAGTGAGGGTACAGAAGAAGGACAGTGAGAGAACAGAGGAGGGACAGTGAGAGAACAGAGGAGGGACAGTGAGGGTACAGAAGAGGGACAGTGAGGGTACAGAGGAAGGACAGTGAGGGTACAGAGGAGGGACAGTGAGGGGACAGAGGAGGGACAGTGAGGGTACAGAGGAGGGACAGTGAGGGTACAGAGGAGGGACAGTGAGGGTACAGAAGAAGGACAGTGAGGGTACAGAGGAGGGACAGTGAGGGTCCAGAGGAGGGACAGTGAGGGTACAGAAGAAGGACAGTGAGGGTCCAGAGGAGGGACAGTGAGGGTACAGAGGAGGGACAGTGAGGGTACAGAAGAGGGACAGTGAGGGTCCAGAGGAGGGACAGTGAGGGACAGAGGAGGGACAGTGAGGGTCCAGAGGAGGGACAGTGAGGGTCCAGAGGAGGGACAGTGAGGTACAGAGGAGGGACAGTGAGGGTACAGAAGAGGGACAGTGAGGGTACAGAAGAGGGACAGTGAGGGTACAGAGGAGGAACAGTGAGGGTACAGAGGAGGGACAGTGAGGGGACAGAGGAGGGACAGTGAGGGGATAGAGGAGGGACAGTGAGGGGACAGAAGAGGAACTGTGAGGGTACAGAGGAGGGACAGTGAGGGGAATAGAGGAGGGACAGTGAGGGTACAGAGGAGGGACAGTGAGGGTACAGAGGAGGGTCAGTGAGGGGGATAGAGGAGGGACAGTGAGGGTACAGAGGAGGGACAGTGAGGGGACAGAGGAGGGACAGTGAGGGTACAGAGGAAGGACAGTGAGGGTCCAGAGGAGGGACAGTGAGGGTCCAGAGGAGGGACAGTGAGGGTCCAGAAGAAGGACAGTGAGGGTCCAGAGGAGGGACAGTGAGGGTACAGAAGAGGGACAGTGAGGGTACAGAGGAGGGACAGTGAGGGTACAGAGGAAGGACAGTGAGGGTACAGAGGAGGGACAGTGAGGGGACAGAGGAGGGACAGTGAGGGTACAGAGGAGGGACAGTGAGGGTACAGAGGAGGGACAGTGAGGGTACAGAAGAAGGACAGTGAGGGTACAGAGGAGGGACAGTGAGGGTCCAGAGGAGGGACAGTGAGGGTACAGAAGAAGGACAGTGAGGGTCCAGAGGAGGGACAGTGAGGGTACAGAAGAGGGACAGTGAGGGTCCAGAGGAGGGACAGTGAGGGTCCAGAGGAGGGACAGTGAGGGTCCAGAGGAGGGACAGTGAGGGACAGAGGAGGGACAGTGAGGGTCCAGAGGAGGGACAGTGAGGGTCCAGAGGAGGGACAGTGAGGTACAGAGGAGGGACAGTGAGGGTACAGAAGAGGGACAGTGAGGGTACAGAGGAGGAACAGTGAGGGTACAGAGGAGGGACAGTGAGGGGATAGAGGAGGGACAGTGAGGGGATAGAGGAGGGACAGTGAGGGGACAGAAGAAAAACTGTGAGGGTACAGAGGAGGGACAGTGAGGGGGATAGAGGAGGGACAGTGAGGGTACAGAGGAGGGACAGTGAGGGTACAGAGGAGGGTCAGTGAGGGGGATAGAGGAGGGACAGTGAGGGTACAGAGGAGGGACAGTGAGGGGACAGAGGAGGGACAGTGAGGGTACAGAGGAAGGACAGTGAGGGGACAGAGGAGGGACAGTGAGGGTACAGAGGAGGGACAGTGAGGGGACAGAGGAGGGACAGTGAGGGGATAGAGGAGGGACAGTGAGGGTACAGAGGAGGGACAGTGAGGGTACAGAGGAGGGACAGTGAGAGAACAGAGGAGGGACAGTGAGGGTACAGAAGAGGGACAGTGAGGGTACAGAGGAGGAACAGTGAGGGGACAGAGGAGGGACAGTGAGGGTACAGAAGAGGGACAGTGAGGGTACAGAGGAGGGACAGTGAGGGGACAGAGGAGGGACAGTGAGGGGACAGAGGAGGGACAGTGAGGGGACAGAGGAGGGACAGTGAGGGTAAAGAGGAAGGACAGTGAGGGGACAGAGGAGGGACAGTGAGGGGACAGAGGAGGGACAGTGAGGGTACAGAGGAGGGACAGTGAGGGTACAGAGGAGGGACAGTGAGGGGACAGAGGAGGAACAGTGAGGGTACAGAGGAAGGACAGTGAGGGGACAGAGGAGGGACAGTGAGGGGACAGAGGAGGGACAGTGAGGGTACAGAGGAGGGACAGTGAGGGTACAGAGGAGGGACAGTGAGGGTACAGAAGAGGGACAGTGAGGGCACAGAGGAGGGACAGTGAGGGTACAGAGGAGGGACAGTAGCTATAAGGTACAGAGGAGGGATAACCCCGCCCCTCTCACTGTGGGTAGCTGTGATTGGTCCACATCAGCAGGTAGGCGTGGTCTCTCTGGTCCAATGAGGCGTCTGCAAGCTCCTGGAGGCGGAGTCTGAAGGTGTTGTGGTAAAGTCTGAGGAAGTGGTTTAAAACGTCAAAGTGGTCCGGGTAAGACTGGGCTACGGACCGGGACAAGAACAGGAGGTCCTCCAGAACCACACGGCCCAGTCTGCATACCTGAGAGACAGGGGACACACCTGAGAGACAGGGGACACACCTGAGAGACAGGGGACACACCTGAGAGACAGAGGACACACCTGAGACAGGGGACACACCTGAGACACAGGGGACACACCTGAGACACAGGGGACACACCTGAGACACAGGGGACACACCTGAGACACAGGGGACACACCTGAGACAGGGAGGACACACCTGAGACAGGGGACACACCTGAGAGACAGGGAAGACACATCTGAGACAGGGAGGACACACCTGAGACAGGGGACACAACTGAGAGACAGGGGACACACCTGAGACAGGGGACACACCTGAGAGACAGGGGACACACCTGAGAGACAGGGGACACACCTGAGAGACAGGGGACACACCTGAGACAGGGGACACACCTGAGACACAGGGGACACACCTGAGAGACAGGGGACACACCTGAGACAGGGAGGACACACCTGAGACAGGGAGGACACACCTGAGACAGGGAGGACACATCTGAGAGAGAGATCTAAAGAAGATTGGTGGATAGGGTCAGATGAACAGAGGATCTAAAGAAGGGGAGTCTGCAGTAACTCACCTCTTGTTTGACAGAAGAGGACAGTTTGTTCTGGTCCTGGACTGGTTTTAGCTGGTCCTGGTCTGGTTTTAGCTGGTCCTGGTCTGGTTTTAGCTGGTCTTTAGGCTGTAGTTTTAGTCTGGACCGGACCATCTGCCGCAGGAGCTCGTTGTGGTTCTGTAAAGTCCGGCTCGGTCTCCAAACCGGGACCAGATCTGATGGGAAATCCTGCCAGCGCCGGTCCATGTCCTCCTGTTCCAGAATACAGTCCACAGCAGCACGAAGACCGCCTGAAACACAGCAGTTAGTCCTGGTCCAGGACTGGGTTTAACCCCAGCCCCGGTCAAGGACTTGGTCCTACCCTAACCCTGTAAATCTCACAAGGACTAACCCAAAAAACCAGTAATATTTATTACAATAATATCAAATATAAAAGTAACTCCTGTTTGTATGTCTAAACCAGGTCTAAACCAGGTCTAAACCAGGTACTAAACCAGGTCTAAACCAGGTCTAAACCAGGTCTAAACCAGGGCTAAACCAGGGCTAAACCAGGGCTAAACCAGGTATAAACCAGGTCTAAACCAGAGCTAAACCAGGTCTAAACCAGGTCTAAACCAAAGCTAAACCAGGTCTAAACCAGGTCTAAACCAGAGCTAAACCAGGGCTAAACCAGGGCTAAACCAGGGCTAAACCAGGACTAAACCAGGACTAAATCAGAGCTAAACCAGGGCTAAACCAGGTCTAAACCAGAGCTAAACCAGGGCTAAACCAGGTCTAAACCAGGTCTAAGCCAGGTGTAAACCAGGTCTAAACCAGGGCTAAACCAGGTCTAAACCAGGTCTAAACCAGGTCTAAACCAGGACTAAATCAGAGCTAAACCAGGGCTAAACCAGGACTAAATCAGAGCTAAACCAGGGCTAAACCAGGTCTAAACCAGGACTAAATCAGAGCTAAACCAGGGCTAAACCAGGTCTAAACCAGAGCTAAACCAGGTCTAAGCCAGGTGTAAACCAGGTCTAAACCAGGGCTAAACCAGAGCTAAACTGGGTCTAGACCTGCGCTGAAATCCACAGTGAACGTCTTGTGGACTTGGATTCGTATTTGGAGCCAGAGGTTCTCCAGGTCTATGTGGAGTTGGTCCTGGTCCTCCTCTGAGAGTCCAGGTCCCATCATCAGCTGCTCCCTCTGGACCAAAGCCTGGCTCAGGGACCGCAGGGGGTCCAGAGGAGCCACAGGGAGGTCCTCAGGTGAAAACACTGGGTCTGGGGCTAAAGAAGTGGACTTAGAGGCATCTGAACAGGTTTAGAAAGATCTGAAGCAGTTTTTGTTGGACATACCTGTGTCATGTTTTTTGTTTTTGCCGAACTTCAGTCTCAGCTTCAGTTTGTTCTTGTTCAATTCTGAAACAGAAATATACACACCTGTGGAGCTCACACCTGGCTAGCTCACGCCTGGCTAGCTCACGCCTGTGGAGCTCACGCCTGCGGCGCTCACGCCTGGGGCGCTCACGCCTGGGGAGCTCACGCCTGGGGAGCTCACGCCTGGGGAGCTCACGCCTGGGGAGCTCACGCCTGGGGAGCTCACACCTGGGGAGCTCACACCTGGGGAGTCTCTGGTCTCATTCTGCTCTTAAAACAATAAAGCTGGATGTTACAGTAAAACAAGGGTTAGGGTTACAAACTCTAACCTACCAAGAAAACAATTAACCAGGACTAAACCAGGACTAAAACAGAACCAGGACTAAACCAGGACTAAAACAGAACCAGGACTAAACCAGGACTAAACCAGGTCTAAAACAGAACCAGGACTAAACCAGAACCAGGACTAAAACAGAACTAAACCAGGTCTAAAACAGAACTAAACCAGGTCTAAAACAGAATTAAACCAGGTCTAAAACAGAAATAAACCAGGACTAAACTGGATCTTGTGTTTGTTTATTGTATAGAGAAGGAGTAGATGGAGCAGAGTCCTACCGTCCATGTTGCTGTCGCTTTGAGAAAACCTCAGAGTGAAATAACAGCTGCAGGTGGAGGCAGGGGGCGGAGCTACACCTGAGACACCTGCCGGTCACATGACCCTGAGAGCCTGACTCAGCTGTAAACAGAGCACACCCTGCTCCTGTTCCTTTACAAAAATGACTCCAGTTTTCTACATTTTATTATATTTATTTAAAAAGGTTTCATCACATTTAAACTTGGACATGACAGGAAGTTAAAAACACACAGCGGTCAGGGGTCACCCAGGGGTCAGAGGTCATGCTCAGGCACTGTACAGCTGTCCATTAGCTCGACGCCTCTTGCGACTCTGTTGCTGCTCGAAAAACTGACGGATGTCGTCTGGAGTCACAACCTGCGGCACAATTAAACAATGAATGAATTTTTATTGTGTTTTCCATACAAATATGCCCAGGCCTTACTTGGGCCTGGGCAAGACCCCATCAAATAAACAGAAGACCAGTTTTCAGACAGTAGGCACAGTAAATATATACAAAATAAACAATCAATCTTTTTCTAAATAAACAAGCCATTTCTTCCAGGCTTTACAAAAAAAATGTGGCCAAATTATACAAAATGACACAACAATTTAATCTTTTTATCATCAGAGCTCCAGAGCATCTCAGGGTTTTGGATAAACAACACACGCCACATGTCACAAGACACACACATCAATACAGACATTTAATACTTACATGTGCCTTTTAACAAACAATTTTTGTAAATAAATTCATACTTAAAAAGTTTCAGTGATTTTAAAAAATTTCCTACGAGTCCCTGAGTTGTCAAGAACTCTCTACCTTCAGTCTTTGTGTGTTTTAATTGAATGTTTCCTGGTGTAAGGCTGGGTGGTGCCCCGTTATTAAATTAAACATATCTTTAAGTTAAAACACTTCCCACTTGTCATATTGCTCCTACAGGGGGTACATCTAAGTCAATATATGTCTCACAGCTGCTCAGGTCTTTATTCAAGACTATGGTCTAGACCAGCTCAAACTGGACTCTCACCTTTCCCTCTGCAGCGAACCTCTGCAGGAAGTCCTTAAGCTCAGTCTTCAGGTCGTTGTACTCTGCAAGAAAAACAAAAGTAAGACCAAAACCAGCTAAGTCTGAACCAGGACTAAACATAAAAGTATGTGGCCTTGTGCAGTACTCCTGTCGGCCTGTAGGGGGAGTACAGAGCGCAGTACTCCTGTCGGCCTGTAGGGGGAGTACAGAGCGCAGTACTCCTGTCGGCCTGTAGGGGGAGTACAGAGCGCAGTACCCCTGTCGGCCTGTAGGGGGAGTACAGAGCGCAGTACTCCTGTCGGCCTGTAGGGGGAGTACAGAGCGCAGTACTCCTGTCGGCCTGTAGGGGGAGTACAGAGCGCAGTATTCCTGTCGGCCTGTAGGGGGAGTACAGAGCGCAGTACTCCTGTCGGCCTGTAGGGGGGGTACAGAGCGCAGTACTCCTGTCGGCCTGTAGGGGGAGTACAGAGCGCAGTATTCCTGTCGGCCTGTAGGGGGAGTACAGAGCGCAGTACTCCTGTCGGCCTGTAGGGGCCGTACCGTGGATCAGCTCCAGCTGCTGGACTCTATTGAGTCGGTCCAGCGCTGACATCAGGGGGTCTGCGCTCTGATTGGTCCGCTCGATGCTCTTCCCTTTCGTCTCATAGGCCAGAACTGTGTCAGCCTCATCCAATAGGAAAAGAGCTCCCGCCTCCGACAGCAGCTTCTGAAAACACACAGAGGAGGGACAGTGAGGGTCCAGAGGAGGGACAGTGAGGGTACAGAGGAGGGACAGTGAGGGTACAGAGGAGGGACAGTGAGGGTACAGAGGAGGAACAGTGAGGGTACAGAAGAGGGACAGTGAGGGTACAGAGGAGGGACAGTGAGGGTACAGAAGAGGGACAGTGAGGGTACAGAGGAGGGACAGTGAGGGTACAGAGGAGGGACAGTGAGGGTACAGAGGAGGAACAGTGAGGGTACAGAAGAGGGACAGTGAGGGTACAGAGGAGGGACAGTGAGGGTACAGAAGAGGGACAGTGAGGGTCCAGAGGAGGAACAGTGAGGGTACAGAAGAGGGACAGTGAGGGTACAGAGGAGGGACAGTGAGGGTACAGAAGAGGGACAGTGAGGGCACAGAGGAGGAACAGTGAGGGTACAGAAGAGGGACAGTGAGGGTACAGAGGAGGGACAGTGAGGGTACAGGGGAGGGACAGTGAGGGTCCAGAGGAGGGACAGTGAGGGTCCAGAGGGACAGTGAGGGTACAGAGGAGGGACAGTGGATACCTGACAGTCTGAGCATGTGCAGAGCTGTGACCTCCAGCCTGAAGGCCAGAACGTGGCTCCTGATTGGCTCCTGCTCTGACCAATCAGCTGCAGCTCCTTCAGACAGCACCGCTGAGACCCCTCCCCTTTAGACTCCTCCTCCTTAGACTCCTGCCCCTGGCGACCTCTGGCCTCAGGCTCCTCCTCCTGACGACCGCTGGCCTTAGGCTCCGCCTCCTGATGACCACTGGCCTTAGGCTCCGCCTCCTGACGACCGCTGGCCTTAGGCTCCGCCTCCTGATGACGAGGGCGTTTGCAGCTGGGCTCAGAGTCTGGGTCAAGCTGAAATAAACGGTAAATAAACAAGGCAGCCCTAGACTTCATGTGGCCCTCTCTTTACTCAGGTGTTTTTCTGGCTGGGACCACAGCCGGGCACTGGTCCCTCGCCTGGTCCTGGTCCAGGGATTGGTCCCAGGACCGTCAGACCAGGTACTATAGGACAATAAAGTCTGACTTTTAAAAACAGATTTACCTTAGGTTTAAGCTCCTCTGGTTCAGGGCCCTCTGGTCTGGTATTGGTCAGGTCAGGATCAGGTTTAACCTCAGAGTCTGAAACTGAACACCACAGGGTTAGACCCAGACTACTAAAGCAGGTCTAAACCAGGACTAAACCAGGACTAAAGCAGGTCTAAACCAGGACTAAACCAGGACTAAAGCAGGTCTAAACCAGGACTAAACCAGGACTAAAGCAGGTCTAAACCAGGACTAAACCAGGACTAAAGCAGGTCTAAACCAGGACTAAACCAGGACTAAACCAGGATTACCTGCGATGTGGGTGGAGTAGGTCCAGAGGAACTTGTTCTGGTTCATGCAGGACTCACAAATCATCTCCTGAAGCTCCACTGAGTCTGGGACTGGAGCTCCCAGGTGCTGTGGACAGAACCGGGTCAGGACCAGGGGCCTCATTTTAAAAGGCTGCGTAAGATCTTCACTAAGCAAGAGCGTCGCCTAGTGGCCAAAGCTGGGGCACGCAAACTAAAATACTGATTTATGAAGCCCTGTGTGCGCACACCTGCAGCAGATCCCACCTGGCGTAACAATGTGTGCGTATACCCACTTCAGGCCACGCCCTCTCCACACCTCTGGCCCCGCCCTCTCAACACCTCAGGCCACGCCCTCTCCATAACTCAAATCCAAAGAAAGGTCAATGCAAAGTGACTTAGGAATGAGATTTACCTAAACATGAGCCGCAAATGAGAGGGTTCACCAAGAAATGGAAGAGAAACACGAGATGCTCCACGCATCTCTACACGCATGCATCTCTATACGCATGCATCTCTACACGCATGCATCTCTACACGCATGCATCTCTACACGCATGCATCTCTACACGCATGCATCTCTACACGCATGCATCTCTACACGCATGCATCTCTACACGCATGCATCTCTACACGCATGCAGCTCTACACGCATGCAGCTCTACACGCGCAGCTCTACACGCATGCATCTCTACACGCATGCAGCTCTACACGCATGCAGCTCTACACGCGCAGCTCTACACGCATGCATCTCTACACGCATGCATCTCTACACGCATGCATCTCTACACGCATGCATCTCTACACGCATGCATCTCTACACGCATGCAGCTCTACACGCATGCAGCTCTACACGCGCAGCTCTACACGCGCAGCTCTACACGCGCACCTCGCGTAGGGATATGCAAGGTTTCACATCTATTTGGATTTTTATAAATTCCACGTTTGGCGCAGAGAGCGGTGTATGACATTTTCAGCCTTGTTTTGGGCGTACGCAGGGTTTATAGATGAGAGCCCTGGTCAGAAGCAGTTCAGAACCAGGTGGGACAGAAGTGAAGTTTATGGTTAGAGGGAGAGACTAACCCGTCCATGGAGCCAGTCCTCACAAACCACACATTGGATCATCTGGTCTTCCACCTGGAACAGACACGTGTTATATTAATTATATTTATAATTTAGGGAATACGTTTATGATTTAATGTCATGTCTTAGCAACAGTAATCATCAGTTATCAAGGACGATATCGGCTGATTCAGAATGATACGAGTCAACGCCTACATATCGATCCAGGAACTTTTAAATCCAGTAGCGGGCTGATGTCCCGCTGACAGAGCGCAAAGTTCAATATAACATTTTATTCCCTTAAAAACACAAAAATTACATCCAAAAAGACCCATGTGGTTTTATTTTAATGTGCACATTTCTAAAATGAATCTTTCCAATATTATTGATTTTGTTCCATGTATTGTACTCTTCCTGGAAATCGAGTCGACATGAGTTGATGCGTACCAACGTAGTAACTGTATCATTACACACAGCACATTTTTATTCAATATTTCATGTACTAACTTTTATACATCTCATTTAAACATCATTTAAATAATCTAGTCCTGGTATGGTCTTGGTCTAGCCCTGGTCTGAAGGTTTCGGAGGTTATGGTCAGGGGTTAAAGGTCAGGTCATCACCTGGTCCTCAGGGTCGGGGTATGGCCGGCTGCAGGTGCAGTAAAGGCCAAAGAAGTTGTGGCTGTATTTGTTCCCAGAGTTCACTTCCTCCTTGTCCTGGAACACAAAGGATCATGGGAAATGTGGGTAAAGGTTTACAGAGGATGGTAATAACTCCAAGTATTTTAATGCAGTACTCTGTAGTACCCACAGGAAAGAGTTTACTGTAGTACTCTGGAGTACTCACAGGATAGAGTTTACTGTAGTACTCTGGAGTACTCACAAGATAGAGTTTACTGTAGTACTCTGGAGTACTCAAAGGATAGAGTTTACTGTAGTACTCTGGAGTATTGTGTACTCACAGGACAGAGTTTACTGTAGTACTCTGGGGTACTCACAGTATAGAGTTTACTGTAGTACTCTGGAGTATTGTGTACTCACAGGACAGAGTTTACTGTAGTACTCTGGGGTACTCACAGTATAGAGTTTACTGTAGTACTCTGGAGTATTGTGTACTCACAGGACAGAGTTTACTGTAGTACTCTGGGGTACTCACAGTATAGAGTTTACTGTAGTACTCTGGAGTATTGTGTACTCACAGGACAGAGTTTGCAGCTGAGGTCTTTAAACTTGGAGTTTCCACAGTCGCAGCGGAAGTTTCTGAAAATGACAGAATCATATCATCACCAATACTACTGCAGTATTACAACACTGCAGTACTACAGATAGTACATCAGGGGTTAAAGCCAAAACATTTCATTTGACTGAAAATTTTTCCCAGTCAAATTCATATCGACAGATTCAGTAAAAGGTTTCGCACCACCATCAATGCATCCTCAACTTACACAAATACATTTATATTAACTTTAACTGTAATATCGTTACACACTGTCAGTTAACTGTAATACACCTATATACTGTCAGTTAACTGTAATACACCTATATACTGTCAGTTAACTGTAATACACCTATATACTGTCAGTTAACTGTAATACACCTATATACTGTCAGTTAACTGTAATACACCTATATACTGTCAGTTAACTGTAATACACCCATATACTGTCAGTTAACTGTAATACATCTATATACTGTCAGTTAACTGTAATACACCCATATACTGTCAGTTAACTGTAATACACCCATATACTGTCAGTTAACTGTAATACACCTATATACTGTCAGTTAACTGTAATACACCCATATACTGTCAGTTAACTGTAATACACCCATATACTGTCAGTTAACTGTAATACACCTATATACTGTCAGTTAACTGTAATACACCCATATACTGTCAGTTAACTGTAATACATCTATATACTGTCAGTTAACTGTAATACACCCATATACTGTCAGTTAACTGTAATACACCCATATACTGTCAGTTAACTGTAATACACCCATATACTGTCAGTTAACTGTAATACACCTATATACTGTCAGTTAACTGTAATACACCCATATACTGTCAGTTAACTGTAATACACCTATATACTGTCAGTTAACTGTAATACACCCATATACTGTCAGTTAACTGTAATACACCCATATACTGTCAGTTAAGTGTAATACACCTATATACTGTCAGTTAACTGTAATACACCTATATACTGTCAGTTAACTGTAATACACCTATATACTGTCAGTTAACTGTAATACACCCATATACTGTCAGTTAACTGTAATACACCTATATACTGTCAGTTAACTGTAATACATCTATATACTGTCAGTTAACTGTAATACACCCATATACTGTCAGTTAACTGTAATACATCTATATACTGTCAGTTAACTGTAATACACCTATATACTGTCAGTTAACTGTAATACACCCATATACTGTCAGTTAACTGTAATACACCTATATACTGTCAGTTAACTGTAATACACCCATATACTGTCAGTTAACTGTAATACACCCATATACTGTCAGTTAACTGTAATACACCTATATACTGTCAGTTAACTGTAATACACCTATATACTGTCAGTTAACTGTAATACACCCATATACTGTCAGTTAACTGTAATACACCTATATACTGTCAGTTAACTGTAATACACCCATATACTGTCAGTTAACTGTAATACACCCATATACTGTCAGTTAACTGTAATACACCCATATACTGTCAGTTAAGTGTAATACACCTATATACTGTCAGTTAACTGTAATACACCTATATACTGTCAGTTAACTGTAATACACCTATATACTGTCAGTTAACTGTAATACACCCATATACTGTCAGTTAACTGTAATACACCCATATACTGTCAGTTAACTGTAATACACCCATATACTGTCAGTTAACTGTAATACACCTATATACTGTCAGTTAAGTGTAATACACCTATATACTGTCAGTTAACTGTAATACACCCATATACTGTCAGTTAACTGTAATACATCTATATTCTGTCAGTTAACTGTAATACACCTATATACTGTCAGTTAACTGTAATACACCCATATACTGTCAGTTAACTGTAATACACCTATATACTGTCAGTTAACTGTAATACACCTATATACTGTCAGTTAACTGTAATACACCCATATACTGTCAGTTAACTGTAATACACCTATATACTGTCAGTTAACTGTAATACATCTATATACTGTCAGTTAACTGTAATACACCCATATACTGTCAGTTAACTGTAATACACCTATATACTGTCAGTTAAGTGTAATACACCCATATACTGTCAGTTAACTGTAATACACCTATATACTGTCAGTTAACTCTAATACACCTATATACTGTCAGTTAACTGTAATACACCCATATACTGTCAGTTAACTGTAATACACCTATATACTGTCAGTTAACTGTAATACACCCATATACTGTCAGTTAACTGTAATACATCTATATACTGTCAGTTAACTGTAATACACCTATATACTGTCAGTTAACTGTAATACACCCATATACTGTCAGTTAACTGTAATACACCCATATACTGTCAGTTAAGTGTAATACACCTATATACTGTCAGTTAACTGTAATACACCCATATACTGTCAGTTAAGTGTAATACACCCATATACTGTCAGTTAAGTGTAATACACCCATATACTGTCAGTTAACTGTAATACACCTATATACTGTCAGTTAACTGTAATACACCCATATACTGTCAGTTAACTGTAATACACCCATATACTGTCAGTTAACTGTAATACACCCATATACTGTCAGTTAACTGTAATACATCTATATACTGTCAGTTAACTGTAATACACCCATATACTGTCAGTTAACTGTAATACACCCATATACTGTCAGTTAAGTGTAATACACCCATATACTGTCAGTTAACTGTAATACACCTATATACTGTCAGTTAACTGTAATACACCCATATACTGTCAGTTAACTGTAATACACCCATATACTGTCAGTTAACTGTAATACACCTATATACTGTCAGTTAACTGTAATACACCTATATACTGTCAGTTAAGTGTAATACACCCATATACTGTCAGTTAACTGTAATACACCCATATACTGTCAGTTAAGTGTAATACACCCATATACTGTCAGTTAACTGTAATACACCTATATACTGTCAGTTATCTGTAATACACCCATATACTGTCAGTTAACTGTAATACACCTATATACTGTCAGTTAACTGTAATAAACCCATATACTGTCAGTTAACTGTAATACACCTATATACTGTCAGTTAACTGTAATACATCTATATACTGTCAGTTAACTGTAATACACCCATATACTGTCAGTTAACTGTAATACACCCATATACTGTCAGTTAACTGTAATACACCCATATACTGTCAGTTAAGTGTAATACACCTATATACTGTCAGTTAACTGTAATAAACCTATATACTGTCAGATTACTTTAGTACTAGATTGCTGAATGTCTGAGTTAATATTCCATGTAATCCTGTGTATAGCTTTATCATATATTGAACCTTATACAAAGTACAACATATCTGTTTGTCATTTCCTGTATTCTGGTGTATTTAACATTATATAATGCTTTCAGCTGGCTAAGTAATTTATGGGGACAAATTATGGTTTTATTTATTTTATTCTAACAACTTTTGAGTACATTTTGTTATATGAGTGTTGTAAATTGGAACAGGTCGACTACAGTGTGACGATGGAGGGACGACTGTGCAAAACATCTAAACTCACGTTTTATATAGCTTTTATGACAATAATACAGCAAATACATTGTATTAATAATGCACGTACTGAATAATTTTTCTACTTTAATTTTTCTTTTTTTGCACAAATAAAGTGAACAGTAAACTTCAAGACAGTATTTTTTCAGGTGTGTCGTGTGTGTACCTCTCAGTGAATAAGATAAATGTGTGATGCTGAAGAAGAGCATGTACCTCTTGGTGTAGAGCTCGTAAAGCTGGTGACCTTCATGACATTTGTAGGAACAGGCCAAACAGATCCCTGCTGCAGCGCCCCCTGGAGGACAGCAGGTGCCGCAGGCGTACAGGGCCTGCCGCTTCACATAGCCCTGCAGTCAAGAGAATAAATACACAGAAAAGAAACAATACAGAGCTAAAAGACGCTGGTCTGCAGGTAAACCTGACAGAACTCACACAGATCTACAGATGAAGGATTCTACATCACATAGCTCTACAGTGAACAAGTCTGCTGCTGGACTTAGACCTGAAATAAACAGAACTCACCCCTTTAGATCTACACAACACAGATCTAGGTCTAGGTCTTCTGCTCTGAACCAGACTTGAGATAAACTCTGACCTCTACCAGTTTTTAATCAGAAACGGCCTTATCTCCCTCACACAGAGAGGAGCCTAACCAGGACCAGCCCAGGACACCAGCCCAGGACCAGCCCAGGTTTAGACCTGCTACAGAACACATTCAGACCAGATTAATTTATCTGGTCTTAGTCAATTATGACCAGGTTTTAATAGAATAAAGTCTGGTCTTAGTCTGGTCATAGTCTGGTCTTAGTGTGGTTCACACTTGTTGGTCCGCAGGACTCGGTGTGCTTCGGGGCGAAAGTCCGCACCTGTGTGGATGTCATTGGTCTGGTTCGAGTTCACACTGAGCTCTGTCAAACAAACTGAACTGACTGAGGGAGCAGTAACAAACCTCGCCTGTAGAGGGCAGCGTGCCAGTATTTACTGAGAGAAACTGGCGAAGAAGAAACCCTGCTCATCTATTGGTCAAAGCTCCTCCTCATTAGTGTCCCAATAATACGGCAGCAGTAGCTCAGTCGGTAGAGACGCTTGCCCACTAACTATTATTAATTCATATTAAATGAAGTATTACGTTTAGAGCAGCAATAACAGCTGTGGACTCTCTCTGGTGACTAGTATGAAATCTGTGTTGTTTTAGCAGTGTTTTCACATATGTTTGCTAATGTTAGCAACCTTTTAAATACATTTATCTACAGTATATTTCTATTTTTTTTTCTTATAGTCATGTTAGATGTGCGTATGTTTTTCTGCCCTTGGTAAACAGTGCTGTAGTCCATTCCCTGGCATTAGTCCGTAGTTTGGTTCATGCTGCATTTGCACTTCACCAGGACCAGACCAAGAGCACACCAGGGCTCAAAGCGCACCACACCGAGACCTTTGATTTCAGGTGGACCAGAGTTCACCTGTTTGGTGCGGACCTGAGTCTGATTGGTCATTCACAGCTGCTCAAACAAACCAGACTTTGCCAGGAAGCGCACCAGGGTTTAATTGAAGCGAACCAAACATGACAAGTGTGAGAACAGCCTTAGTGTGGTCTTAGTCTGGGTCTGAAGTTACCTCTGAGTAGGAGCAGTGCTCGGAGTCGCTGGCTCCTAAAACAGCACTGGCCTCTTCCTCCAGCTCCTCGTCTTCCTCCAGAACATCAACCAGCGACACCACAGGCTCCTCGTCCTCCATCTGTGGGAAATATGATGTTTAACAAATGTCAATATAAAACCAAAACACAACCAACACATAATGAGCAGAGACCATGGGCTCGTCTTCCTCCTTCTGAGCAGTTCTAACAGTATTTATTACCTGTACTATTAAAAGTAACTGTATTTATTTATATATATATATTATTTATATAAATATATATAAAAATGTGATTTTTTTACGTTTAAATGCTAAGAAGGTAAAGCAGTACAATATTGTCAAAGGTTTAGCAGTTTTTCGAGTCTCTGCTGTAAATTATGCTCTTTTAAACTGTTAATAAATAATAAGCTCCTTTTATTTCAAAATGAAAGCGTAATTATGCAATGAGCAAATGACAGCAGTTTGAATATCATCAACAAGTTTTATTATTATTACTTGTCTTTTTTACTGTTTTAAGGAAATCTAATGAAAACACCAGACCTGGGCGCACAGCGTTTAGTCCGAGTTTAGACCTGGTTTAATCCCGGTGCAGACCTGGTTTAGACCTGGTTTAGACCTGGTTTGGAGCCTTTAACAGTTTATTTCAGAGATAAGTCTTTGACGTAGCTCCCGTGCAGTTTTAGCGCGAGGCTAAAGCTAAAGCTAAAGCTAACACTATCTCCCAGTTAAATGTTAGGTCCTCGCGGAGTCTGCGTGGCGTGATTCCGTTCCGATTCGGCTATGTCCCGGTTCTAAATCCGACGTGAAGCCGGTACGATGTTGTTGTAATCCGAGTTTCATGTAAAACAGCTGGAAACTCCGCTTATAGTTAGCTTCGCTGTTAGCCGCTTGGATGCTAACGTCAACTTCCTGTTTACTTCCGCAGCTCGAATTTGGCGGATATTTTTTTTTTTTTTTTTCCCGGGGAAGGGTTTACTTCTTCTTCTTCTTCTCATTTCCGGCAGTCTAGGCGCCTCACGGCACATTGCTGCCTTTCTTTGTTTGGGGTAACGCTACATGGTTAGAGCCATACCCGCAGCCCCGCCGCTGCACAGAAGTCCATAAGTGCTCTTACAGCGTAGTCCTGCCCCTGAGAAGGGCTGAGGAGTGTCCTGAGATTGACTGCAGAGTTTTTGGAATTTGACGCGACTGTTTGAAATAGATCCGCTCTTTGATTGTCAAATACCGGGCAGTCCATAAGAATATGTTTAACTGTTTGATCTTGTTTGCAGTAGCTACAGAGCCCATCTGGGTGTTTCTTTAATTTTGCAAGGTCCCATGCCAGCCCACAATGCCCTAATCTCAACCTGGTCAACAACACTGCAGCTTTCCTATCTTTTCCTGTGTATAGTGGCTCAGGTATCACTGTTGGTTTGATAGAATAGTAATGGCGACCCCTACTGTCGTTCTCCCACACTTCCTGCCAGACAGATGTAATATGGCTTTTAATTGCTGACCTCCACTCGAGCACACCTGGGACCACTCTGAACTCCAGCTCTTTCCTTAAGGCCCACTTGGCTGCCATATCTGCCATTTCATTTCCAAGTACTCCCACGTGTGCAGGTACCCACATAAAACCCACAGACCCTCCAGCTTTCTCCACCCTGAACAAGACGGTGAGTAACTCAATCACTAAATCTGGCCTGGCTTTAGCCTCATTGTATTGTAGGGAAGTTAGCACAGATGCAGAATCAGAGCATATTACAACACTTTCTTGTTTTGTGTCCTCTGCCCACTGTAATGCACAAATTATAGCAATTATCTCTGCTGTATAAACTGAAACGTCTTCTGGTAGTCTTTTGGAATAAATTATATCAAATTTAGGGACATAAAAAGCAAACCCAGCTTTCCTAGCTGTTAGATCTTTTGACCCATCTGCGTAAATCTGTACGTAGCCCTGCCAATTGCTCCCCAGAGCCTGCCTCACCAAGTCTGGGCAATTAGAGCCCTCTCCTGTTCTTACATAGTGCAAAACAGACAGGTCTATGTCAGGGGAGGGAAGGATCCAGGGAGGAACCGCAGGCCACACTAGATGTGGGGCCACCCCCACCTCTCCCAATCCCAGCCCCTGCATCTCTTTAAACGTTTTAGAAATGAAGGGTTCAGACTTCCCCTTTGCTCCCCATTCCCACGCATTTTCCAAAATTTGTTTTGCTGGAAAGCATCCCACATATCCTTTTAATTTAATTACATATTGCATTGCCAATTTTGTCCGTCGAATGGACAGCGGTGTTTCCCCCATTTCTACCAGTAAGGCCGGGATTGGGGATGTCCGAAGCGCCCCACAGCAGACCCTCAGTGCTTTTGCTTGCACTACATCTAATTTACTAAGGTGTGACATGGCTGCATTCCCGTAGCACAAACTTCCATAATCCAACCTGGATCGTATCATTGCTCGAAAAATCATAAGCTGAGTCTCTCTGGATGCCCCCCAAGAACTTCCTGACAGTGACCGCATTACATTTATCACTTTTCCACACTTAACAATAACACTTTCAATTTGCTTTTTCCATGTAAGTTTTTCATCAAAAAACACATCAAGAAATTTAAAATCTTTTACTCTCTCAATTGGCTGACCATACATATACAGACCCTGATCCTTTACTCTTTTATTTCCAAAAATAACAAATTTAGTTTTTTCAACTGAGATCTTAAATCCCCAAGTTTGTCCCCAATTGGCTACTTTATGTATAGCTTCCTGCATTTGCTCTATTACATACAGAATGTTTCTTTCCCTTCTCCAAATTGCCCCATCATCTGCAAAAAGGGAAGTCCCAAATCCAGGCCCTATATCATCAAAAATGTCATTAACCATTACATTGAATAAAACAGGACTTATAACGCTTCCCTGTGGGGTACCATTATCAATCTCTGTGCCATCTGATAGAGCACTTCCCACCCTGACCTGTATAGCCCGACTTCGGAGAAAGTCCTGAATCCAGTTCAGCATACGGCCACGCACCCCTACATTATATAACTTTATTATCACACCCTCTCTCCATAACATGTCATAAGCTCTCTCAATATCTAAAAAGATTGCCACTAGACCTTCCTTGTTGACCAAAGCTTTTTTTATGTCAGAGTCAAGACAAAGCGTAGCATCCATTGTATTCTGTCCCTTACGGAACCCACTTTGTATTGCGGCAAGCCAGCCCTTCCTTTCCAGCTTATATACTAACCTGTCGGTAACCATTCTCTCCATGACCTTGCAGAGTACAGAAGTTAGTGCTATTGGTCTATATGAACCTGCCTGTGATGCTTCCTTACCTGGCTTTAATATGGGCACAACTACTCCCTGTTTCCATGACCTAGGGAGTTTCCCCTGTTCCCAAATGTTATTGATAAGAGCAAGAAGCTCTTCTAGAACACTTTCACTTGTTCTCTTAAGGGGGAAAGGGTTTAGCTCCATACAAATGTTTTTATTCTGGGAATCATTACATTGCTACCATGTTCAAGTGGAACAACAAGGAATTAAAAAAAACAACAACTAAATGTCACATAACTACAGAACTCATCGACAGAAAACAGTTACCTGACTATAACCAATACATTTTATAAACATGGTCATCTTTAGCTTATGTTTCCCCACAAAAACACAGTAAGATCTAAACATCCCCTAAAAAGCAGATCAAATCTCAGTCTGAGCTTACAGCACTTTGCTTCACTGTTTGGACTTTAGAACCTGATCTTTGTGTTTCAGAAATAAACAGATTTTAGGATTTGCTTGGCATAATTGTCTGTTTATGTGTAAATATAGGTCACTGGGCCATTATTAGTATTAAAAACATAAGCGTGCAACTGGGCCAAATAACAGCAGGCTCTCTTCATGTGGCACTCCTGGTAATGTTTATGACTCACAGCAAGAATATTTTACATGTAACCTTTGAGAATATGCTCCCATTGATCTAATAATAATAATAATAATACATCAATTTTATATAGCGCTTTTCACACAACTCAAAGTCGCTTTACAATTTTTGATCTATTATTCATTCACTCCTCAGTCAGTCAGTGGTGGTGAGCTACTTCTGTAGCCACAGCTGCCCTGGGGCAGACTGATCTGAGGCTCAGGCTGCAATTTACAGCATGTTTTTATGAATAAGATACTGAAATAAAGACATTTAAGAGGTTTCCAAACAAAAGGGGTCCAACAGCATTTCAAGGGTTAGCTGTGACAGTAAAACTAGTCTCTGTTGCTTTTGCAAAGGTACAAGGTGCTGTGTGAGTCTCATGAGAGGAACCATGCTGTTGGATCTTTGCCTGTCCACAGACGTTCAGCTGTAAACCCAAACTACTTCACACACATGTTCAAATCATTCAGTTTTAATAAAAAACAAGGGCCAAAAGTGTGTCGTGGGTTAGGGTTAAGCCTGTCATATTAATATTAAAACAGTTTAATGAAATCAAATGGTGAGACTGATTTTAAAATAGAATTAAATATAGAAGGTCAAAGAGACAGGACTCGAACCCAAAACACCGAGGCAAACAGTAGTCACTCAGGGTATGCGCTGTATGCCCTACCAACTGAGCTACACCAAAGCACTGGACATACAACAGCATTAAGATGAGCAAAAGTTACTTGATAATGGACAGAGTGAGATCACAAAAGTATTTTAATGTAATACTTGTATATTTAGAAAGTAGTACTCTGCAAAAACAAATGTAATGTCTTTTATATATAATCATAATACAACTGTAAATGTCTGAGTGCAAAGGTTTGGTTCAGGTTTTAGTTCGTTTTGGTTCTGGTCCGGACATGTTCAGATCCTGTTCGTCCTCATTGTCTTCACTGTCTTCACTGTCCTCGCCGTCCACCTCTGAAAAAACATCACAGAGCAGTTCAACATTAATGATAATACAGTTCATAAATCAGTAAGTCAGGTTTTTCCTATGTTACACAAGAAGCACCTGTGGGACTCCAATCAGAGACTGATGTCGCAAGTGAAAATGTAAGTGTCCCAGTTTAAATGCACAGATACAACTCCAGCTGTGCTTCACTCAACCAATATCAATTAATGAAACCCCCAGAAACAAACTGGATCTGCCATTGTTCCCAATTGCTGCATGTTCCACTCCATCCAATTATCACAGAAACTAACCCTAACTCATCAGCGCTTCTCTCATTTCTAATACGATCCTCTGTGACACAGACAAACCCCAGACACCGCTGCTCCTCAGGATTTACCTCTGCAGACAAACCCCAGACACCGCTGCTCCTCAGGATTTACCTCTGCAGCCCCAGTGTCAGCTCTGTCTGCCCTGACCTAACCCTCGGTGTTTACATGTTCTACAGGTGTTTACATGTTCTACAGGTGTTTACATGTACTACAGGTGTTTACATGTTCTACAGGTGTTTACATGTACTACAGGTGTTTACGTGTTCTACAGGTGTTTACGTGTTCTACAGGTGTTTACGTGTTCTACAGGTGTTTACGTGTACTACAGGTGTTTACATGTTGTACAGGTGTTTACGTGTTCTACAGGTGTTTACGTGTTGTACTGGTGTTTACGTGTTCTACAGGTGTTTACAAGTACTACAGGTGTTTACGTGTTCTACAGGTGCTTACATGTTCTACAGGTGTTTACATGTTGTACAGGTGTTTACATGTTCTACAGGTGTTTACATGTTGTACAGGTGTTTACAAGTACTACAGGTGTTTACATGTTGTACAGGTGTTTACATGTTCTACAGGTGTTTACGTGTTCTACAGGTGTTTACGTGTTCTACAGGTGTTTACATGTTCTACAGGTGTTTACATGTTCTACAGGTGTTTACATGTTGTACTGGTGTTTACGTGTTCTACAGGTGTTTACAAGTACTACAGGTGTTTACGTGTACTACAGGTGTTTACGTGTACTACTGGTGTTTACATGTTCTACAGGTGTTTACGTGTACTACAGGTGTTTACATGTTGTACAGGTGTTTACGTGTTCTACAGGTGTTTACAAGTACTACAGGTGTTTACGTGTTCTACAGGTGTTTACGTGTACTACTGGTGTTTACGTGTTCTACAGGTGTTTACGTGTACTACAGGTGTTTACATGTTGTACAGGTGTTTACGTGTACTACAGGTGTTTACGTGTTGTACAGGTGTTTACGTGTTGTACAGGTGTTTACATGTTCTACAGGTGTTTATGTGTTGTACAGGTGTTTACGTGTTGTACAGGTGTTTACTTGTTGTACAGGTGTTTACGTGTACTACTGGTGTTTACTTGTTGTACAGGTGTTTACGTGTACTACAGGTGTTTACGTGTTGTACAGGTGTTTACGTGTTATACAGGTGTTTACGTGTTGTACTGGTGTTTACGTGTTGTACTGGTGTTTACGTGTACTACAGGTGTTTACGTGTTGTACAGGTGTTTACATGTTGTACAGGTGTTTACATGTTCTACAGGTGTTTACGTGTTCTACAGGTGTTTACATGTTCTACAGGTGTTTACGTGTTGTACTGGTGTTTACGTGTTGTACTGGTGTTTACATGTTCTACAGGTGTTTACGTGTTGTACAGGTGTTTACGTGTACTACTGGTGTTTACGTGTTGTACTGGTGTTTACGTGTTGTACAGGTGTTTACATGTACTACAGGTGTTTACGTGTTATACAGGTGTTTACGTGTTATACAGGTGTTTACATGTACTACAGGTGTTTACGTGTTGTACAGGTGTTTACGTGTTCTACAGGTGTTTACGTGTTGTACAGGTGTTTACGTGTTATACAGGTGTTTACGTGTTATACAGGTGTTTACATGTACTACAGGTGTTTACGTGTTGTACTGGTGTTTACATGTTCTACAGGTGTTTACGTGTTGTACAGGTGTTTACGTGTACTACAGGTGTTTACGTGTTATACAGGTGTTTACGTGTTATACAGGTGTTTACATGTACTACAGGTGTTTACGTGTTGTACTGGTGTTTACATGTTCTACAGGTGTTTACGTGTTGTACAGGTGTTTACGTGTACTACTGGTGTTTACGTGTTGTACTGGTGTTTACATGTTGTACAGGTGTTTACATGTACTACAGGTGTTTACGTGTTGTACAGGTGTTTACGTGTTGTACAGGTGTTTACATGTACTACAGGTGTTTACATGTTGTACAGGTGTTTACGTGTACTACAGGTGTTTACGTGTACTACAGGTGTTTACGTGTACTACAGGTGTTTACGTGTTGTACAGGTGTTTACATGTTCTACAGATGTTTACGTGTTGTACAGGTGTTTACATGTTCTACAGGTGTTTACGTGTTGTACAGGTGTTTACATGTTCTACAGGTGTTTACGTGTTGTACAGGTGTTTACGTGTTGTACAGGTGTTTACATGTACTACAGGTGTTTACATGTTGTACAGGTGTTTACGTGTTGTACAGGTGTTTACATGTACTACAGGTGTTTACATGTTGTACAGGTGTTTCCGTGTTGTACAGGTGTTTACGTATTGTACAGGTGTTTACATGTTCTACAGGTGTTTACGTGTTCTACAGGTGTTTACGTGTTGTACTGGTGTTTACATGTTCTACAGGTGTTTACGTGTTGTACAGGTGTTTACATGTTCTACAGGTGTTTACGTGTTGTACAGGTGTTTACATGTTCTACAGGTGTTTACGTGTTGTACAGGTGTTTACATGTTCTACAGGTGTTTACGTGTTGTACAGGTGTTTACATGTACTACAGGTGTTTACATGTTGTACAGGTGTTTCCGTGTTGTACAGGTGTTTACGTATTGTACAGGTGTTTACATGTTCTACAGGTGTTTACGTGTTCTACAGGTGTTTACGTGTTGTACTGGTGTTTACGTGTACTACTGGTGTTTACGTGTACTACAGGTGTTTACGTGTTCTACAGGTGTTTACGTGTACTACAGGTGTTTACGTGTACTACAGGTGTTTACATGTTGTACAGGTGTTTACGTGTTCTACACGAGTTTGAGACTTCTCCAGCCCTAAACTCTGCCTGTGTGCACGTGCACAGGTGTTTGGGCGGCGGAGGAAACACACCTGCAGCTGCTGCAGAATAATCCTGCCGTGTTCCTAACCTTTATATGACCCATGTTTAATTTTGTGTTTGGAGCCGGGCGGCTGCGCCTCACCTGCGGAGCACGTTCCCTGGCTCTGCTCCCGCTGCACGAGCTCTGTCAGTAAACACGTGACGCTGTGGCTGAGCTCGCGCACGGCTGTGATCAGGGAGCCCAGCTCGGTCCCGGACCCGGTCTGGACCCGGACGGTCTTCCTCTGTCCGTCTCTGAGGCGCAGCTCCGCGGAGAGAACCGCCGCCGCCATCTTGGTTCGGCTGCAGACTGAGCCACGTGATCAGGGTTGAGCCACGTGATCAGGCTCTGTGGCGTCACTGCCTCCTCGTGGCATAAAGTCTTAAAACATCCCACACATCTGTCCCGCACCTCTGACTCTAACAGACAGACGTCCTTTTCCCTTCTGAACTCTAAAACAAAATTATGTTACACGTCTTTACTTTGACACAAACAACAGTAAAATGAGATGTTTTACAGTCCCAGAACCCGGAGCAGGAAACACAGTTAAAATCTTTTATATTATCAAATAACAATATCATGAGATCCACATAAATATAAATGTAAGTTTGAAAAACAGGCTGTAGACAGGAAATGAGCTGCAGAGACAGGAAGTGGGACATTAGTTTATATATTTTGTTTAAAGTATGCAGAGTTTATTTGTAATAATAACACCAGTCTCTTTTCCCACAGAATTACTTTCACTTGGTGTGTGGTTCATAACTTTTCTATTTGAAAGGGTTTAGAACTCCCTAAACCTTGGGACAACAGTGGCGTAGAGGGTTAAGCATTTACCCAGCAACTGGAGGGTATCTGGTTCGGAGTTTGTACTCATCGTACTCATCTGCAGCTGAAGTATAAACCAGAGTCTGGTCTCTTCTTGCCCTTGTGGGAACAAATTAGAAAACTGATCTGTTTTGATCTCCAGCTGTCCCTGTCATTATTTTACAAAAGAGTTTTATTCAAAGAGGTGAGTTTCAAACAATGTGTCTTCACTTCATCCATGCATAAAACAGAGTCAGACAGAGACAAAAGAAAATAGCTCCAGTCAATAAAATAAATGTTTATTGAAGTAAGTGTGGAGGTGTTCTCTGTGACAGACTTTATACCTCTGTCCAACATAATCCAGCATCAAAATATTCTTAATTATTAATGGCATTCTGCAGTGTGTAAAGCTGTGGGTTCTTTTCCAGCGTTGTTCTTTATGACAGGAAGATGACAAAATACAGCACACATGTAATAAGTGTGACTTCATACAGAACACGTTAATGCATTTGTTGATGTAAGGACTGAAGTGTTCAGCCTGTCTCTGAGGGAGAGCGCATGTGTTTGTACTCAGGAAGATGATGGAGAATCCACGCAGCAGGAAACAAGAGGGCCGCCGCAAATACCGACAGCACCAGGACGGTCTGCTGCAAAATGAAATCACAGACAAAAATTATAGAAAGAAACATTATAGAAAGAAACAAAGTTGGAAAAAAAAGGACAGGCCATTACTATCATATAGTGTGTGTCTGTGGACATTTAGAGACACTCTCACCTGTACGTGATGTGTGTGTGTAGTTTTGCTCTTACCCCTGGGCCAATGTGGTCTCGAGGAGGTTTTCCATAAATCCATGCTCGTGGCTGAATCCAGGTCTTGGTTCTGGTCCGGATTTTTGTTGCCATGGAGAAGGCCCGAAGTGACATTATCATTCCCAGGTTTGCACTTTGATTAAACCTTCAGATCTGCGGTCCGCACTGGTCTGGTCTGGAGGTCCAGCTGCGGTCCGCACTGGTTTGGTCTGGAGGTCCGGCTGCAGTCCGCACTGGTTTGGTCTGGAGGTCCGGCTGCAGTCCGCACTGGTCTGGTCTGGAGGTCCGGCTGCAGTCCGCACTGGTCTGGTCTGGAGGTCCGGCTGCAGTCCGCACTGGTCTGGTCTGGAGGTCCGGCTGCAGTCCGCACTGGTCTGGTCTGGAGGTCCGGCTGCGGTCCGCACTGGTCTGGTCTGAGTGCTGGTGTCAGATTCAGAGGACACAGAGGAACAATTAGATAAAGTAAAATAAATGGAGGAAGAGGAGGAGCCTCACAGCAGCAGCAGAGACCTCCAGACCTGGACTGGACCAGAGCTCAGTCTGTGTTACCTCAGGAACCTCCAGACCTCTTTAGACCACACCTTTTTCCTTTCATTTGGAAGTAATTAGTTAGGGTTATGATAAAAAACAGTGTTCTTATAGCCTTTTATAATTCTTGGTAACCTTTACTATGCTGATGATAATGAAGTAGTAGGAAGGGAGTTGAAAAATCTATTAACATTTACTAAAAATAAATAATACTTTATAAAAATTAAATAATGAATTATAAAAATGTATGCCAGAATTTATGAGACAAAATATTAAACACTTGCCAATGTGCTGTTTGTTTGGAAACATTGTTGTATACTTTTACTGCTGCACTATTCTTCTTACTTTATTTATTTATTTGCTCATGACCATATTGTTGGCATGGAGCACAAAAACATTTATAAATCACAGACAAAGTGATACATTCATTAATACAGAGGAAGAACCCCTAACAGAAAGGCACCAAGCTTACAATTATTTATTGATTTTTTCAGACTGTAGTAACAGTACAAGCTTATACATTGATGAGTGCTTTAACTGAAATTTTGGCAAACATTTTTCTCTACATCTCACCACCTCAGGGTGTGTGCACTCAAACAAAACAATTCATCTTTCACACAGTTATTGCCACACAAATGACAAATTCTCAGATGTCTTTCCAGACCTTTATATGGACATTGACTGTAGGAATTCTGCTGTTATTTGTTCTAAAACTGCAGAAGGCTTGCCGATGGTTAAGATTCTCACACAAGTTTTTCTCAGATTTATATTCCTGTTTGAAGTCATGTCCCTGATTTCACTTTTGAATGTGCTGATGTTTTCGAATCTGCTCCACAGTTAGTTTAAGCCCAGTTAACTCTGCTGAACATCTGTGAGGTCCAGCTGTTGGACGGGCCACAGTCGTCCAGTCTGTGGTTTACTGCTACTACTACTATAATTCTACTGTAATACTACTGTAATACTACTATAATGCATCCAGCCTGTGTGTTACCTGCTGGAGCCACGGTGGAAATCATCAAGCCAGGCTGGAACAAGCATGTGGCAGTACACCATGCAGAAGCTAAACAAGCATATAAGGCATGGATGCAAGCAGGCCGACCCAGAGCTGGGCCTGTCCTGGAGTATAAAAAGCTCACCAGTGCAAGATATAAATACGCTATTCGCTACATCGCTAAATGTGAACAGAATATGAGAGCGGACTCTATGGCAGAAAAACTGCTATCTAACAATGTTAGGGGCTTTTGGAATGAGGTGAGGGCTCAAAACAGGACTAATAGATTACTGCCCAGTGCCATAGAGGGAGTCTCTGGGGACAATAATATTGCAGACCTGTGTTAAAAGAGAGCCCTTTAAGGTGGGAAGTATTGCCAACAGGGATGTTGTGATTATTACTCCTTGTGAAGTGCATCAAGCATTAGCACAATTGTTCGACAATAAGTCAACTGGCTCAGACGATATCACAGCAGAACAGAAGTAAGTAAAGTAAGTAAGTAAAGTTTATTTATAGAGCGCTTTTCACAGATAAAATCACAAAGTGCTTTACAAAGTGCAATCATTATAATAAACACATACAATCAATAAAAGTAAAAGGTCAAAAAAGCCCAGTTAACCAAAAACTTGTTTAAATAAGTTAAGCTGCCTTTTAAAAGAATCGACAGAGTCGGCCACACGGAGGGACAGGGGCAGGGCGTTCCAGAGTCTGGGGGCTACAGCCTGAAAGGACAGGTCTCCCCGGGTTTTATAGCGAGTCTTTGGGACCTTTAAAAGACTCTGGCCGGAAGATCGGAGGGCCCGGCCTGGAGAGTAGGGTCACAACAAATCAGCAATGTATTGAGGAGCTTGTCCATTTAAAGCTCTAAAAGTTAAAACCAAAATTTTAAAATCAATACGACATTTGATGGGAAGCTAGTGTAGGGAGGATAAAATGGGTGTGATGTGTGTCCTTCTGCCAGATCCTGTTAAAAGCCTTGCCGCAGCATTTTGAACCAATTGGAGACGAGTAAGAGCAGATTTGTTAAAACAATTAAAAAGAGAGTTACAGTAATCTAAACGAGAAGAAATAAAAGCATGAATAATCATCTCAAGATCTGAGTCTGATAAAATTGCCCTCAATTTTGCAATATTTCTTAGATGGTAGAAACAATTTCTGACCAAAAGTCTAGAGTGGCGGTCCAAAGACATGACTGGTCGAACCAGACACCAAGATTTCTGATGCTCGGCTGGACAGAGGAGCTCAGAGAGCCAAGATGTTGAACAATTGATGGGGTTATATTTTCTGGGGCAACAATTAGGGCTTCAGTCTTTTTTGTGTTTAGTTGGAGACAGTTACTTGCAAGCCATGACTTAACACAAGAAAGACAATCCAATAAATCCATTAGTTTGTGGAACTCAGAATCATTGAACGAGCAATACAACTGTATGTCATCAGCATAAAAATGGTAAGACACATTGTTAAAATTGTTCAAAATCTTTGCAAGTGGGCTGATGTACATTAAAAACAACAGTGGACCTAGGAGAGATCCCTGGGGGACACCATGCAAGAAAGGAGTGGCTTCAGACATAATACCATTAGCATATACAAAAAAGGTTCTGTCACTTAAGTAAGAGGTAATCCACTTTAAAACGGGCCCAGCAATACCATACTCTTTTTCCAATCTGTCAAGCAGCATTTTGTGGTCCACTGATGATAAATCCAAAAGAACCAATACTGAGTAAATTCCAGAGTCGGCAGCCATCCGTACATCATTAGACACTTTGAGCAGAGCAGTCTCAGTAGAGTGCATCTTTCTAAAACCAGACTGATACTTATCAAGAAGATTATTGTTATTTAGAAAAGCTGTCAGTTGCTCAGCCACTACCTTCTCCATGACTTTTGAGAGGAAGGGCAATTTTGATATTGGCCTATTGTCATGAGGAGACCGTTTTGGCTCCTCCTATTTCCTCATGTTTCCCTGCTCCCCTTTCCCCAGTGTGTGTTTGTCTCCTCCCTTGTTTTTTAGTTGCAGGTGTGCAGCTGCTTGGGTGGCTGAGGATAATTAGCAGCACCTGTCTCAGTCAGCCTCATCACCTGCAGTACTTAAGCCTGGGCTTCCACTCCACCAGTGCCAGTTCGTCTGTGTTCCTCAGTGGTACAGCAAGTTAGTACTATCAGAGTCTGGATTCTTCGTGACTAATTTTGTGGACTGCTAGCTCATTTTTTTGCAGCTTTGTTTTTTCCCTCTCAGGTGGAAGCCAATTTATCCTTGAGCCCTGTGAGCCTGGAGCTGTGGCCATTTTCTTTTGAACTTCTTTTCGACACAGCCACCAGTGATTTTTTTGTTTGTTTGAATAAACCAATTTGTTTTGGAACCAGGATCTGCGTGTGGGTTCTGTTTTGTTTGAAACCTAACACCTATAGTTGCAAGGCTCCGCTGGGTCCAGATTGGGCTTTTTTAAAATGGGGCTTATCGCTGCCTGTTTATAAAAGTTTGGGACAGTTCCAGTGGAAAGTGACAAGTTAATAATTTTGACAAGAGGAGCAACAAGATTGATTACTTTAAAAAACAAAGAAGTTGGTAATATATCCAACGGGCATGAGGATGTGTCATGCCTCTGGCTGTGACTCTGGCTTCCCTGTTTCTTTTTCCCCTCCCTTCTTTTCCCTGTGTGTATGTGTGTGGGCGGAGTCTCCTGGCTGCAGCAACCAGACTCACCTGTTGCTCATCTTCAATCAAGCTGCTGCTACTTGTATCCAGCTCTCCAGACAGACTCTGCCAGATTGTTCCTTCAGCCTGACGGTGAACAGCACGTGGCCACTCTGTTTGAGTATTTTGTACGTAATCTGAAAATCCTGTAACTTACCTTCGTCTCCTGTTTTTTAGTTCCTGCCTGTTTTTTGAAGACTCCAGCCAGAGATCCGCCTTACCTGCTCCTCCAAAGATCCAGCTTACCTCCTACAATTTTGGACAATAAATACTTACCTTTTCTTCAGTCTTGTGTCTACACTTGAGTCCTTTTAGTTAGCCCTAACAGGATGGCTTCATCTTTTTAAGTAAGACCATGACATTGTCTAATGAGATTGCAGAAAAGCTAGCCCAGGAACAATTTAAAAAGGCTACACCAGTGGTCCGCTCAGCAGATGGTTTTACACTTTGTCTGATCTCATTCACCTTATTTACAAAGTGTCTTAGAAATCTGTTGCAGTCATCAATGGTGTAGACAGGCACCAGTGGAGTTGAGGGTGAAACAATATTCTGAATAGTGTCAAAGACAACTTTGGGGTTTCTCTTATTCAGATTTACAAGATCAGAGAAATACTTAGATCTAGCCTGCTTTATCATTCCATTTAGTGATATAACCATCTCTTTTAAATGCAGTCTGTGCACTTCCAAGTCGGTGGATTTCCACAAGCGCTCTACCTGGCCACATTTTCTCCTGAAGAAAACAATCTCCTCATTTAACCAGGGACAAGGATTTTTAGGAGAAGTCATTTTGTGCTTTACAGGAGCCACTATGTCCAAAACAGACAGGCAATGGTCATTAAAATGATTGACAAGAAATTCTACATGATTATAATCCTCAATGAAATTAGGCTGAAACAATTCTGAAAAATGTTCAACAACAGTTTGATTTATAATACGCCTCTGGGATACCACTTTATGAGTATTACTGAGCACATTACATGACACATTAAAATATACACAAAAATGGTCAGTCACATGAACATCCACCACATTCAGAAACTGTATGTCTAGGCCACAGGAAAAAACAAGATCTAAGGTGTGGCCTTTTTTGTGTGTAGGACTAGAAACATGTTGCTTTAAATTAAAAGAGTCTGTTAAAGTTAAAAACTCAGACGCTACATTACAAGAGGGGTCGTCAATGTACAAATTAAAATCACCAAGAATTAAAACTTTGTCTAATTTAATAAGAACAGATAAAAACTCAGAAAACTCATTTAAAAACTCTCTCGCAGGACCAGGAGGTCGGTAAATTAAGATACAATAAAAGAAATCAGTATTTCCAACCTTTGACATTTGGAGCTCGAATGAGTTGAAAGGCTCCAGCTTCATAAGCCTACAGTGAAAGCAGTTTCTGTTGATGAGCGCGAGGCCGCCTCCTCGCCGTGCAACCCATGGAGTGCCAAGCACTGAGCAGCCCGGAGGGCACAACTCATTTAAATGGCAAAATTCCTCTTCCCGCTGCCACGTCTCCGTGAGGGCCATGAAATCAAGGTTTTTCAATGTGAACAAGTCTCCCAGATAGTGCGCCTTGTTTGATATTGAGCGGGTGTTCAGAAGAGCAAACCGCGCTTGCTGTGCGCAATGGACAGGAGATGCGCGCTGATCAGTGGGACACCTCGGCGTAGCCTGGACACTATCCATCGTGACGGTTCGCAGGACCTGGACACGTGGGGCGAGGATCCAGCCCTGCCGGGTTGGAAAGACACGAGCAGAGTGCCAAAAAGATGGAGAAGTATAGGCCGGTGGCGCACAGAGCAACTCCAATGACCCGTCACTGACTGGAACACGACGAAGGCAACGCTCGACTCCACCAGATCTGGACCCACCTCGCTGCTTTCTCTGTCTGGACTGTATACCAGCCCTCACTCCCCTCTTCCTTCTCCTGCCGCGATGCTTCACTAGCAGCAGGTACTCCGGTGATGACGTGGCGGATTGAAAAAGTGGAGGGAAATACTCCTTGTACCTGTCCCAGGTAACACACACGTCTTTCATTTGCTCCTTTATGCGGAACATCGTGTGCCGATCATACTGAATAACAGCAAAGACTGCTTTTAGTTGACAGGCGTAATAGCACATAGTATAACACTAGGCAAAGCACTAGTGTCCGAGTCAGCAGAGGGGTGGCAGAGGCAAAGCCAAACACAGGCGCCATCTTGCCATGTCCCCCTTACAGCCTAAAGTATGCAAGCTCAAAGTCTGCTGTACTGCTGGCCTTGTGTTTCTCTGGGTTCATGACCCATGGACTGTTACCTGATTCTTTACTGTCTGTCACTCTGGTGCCTGTCATAAAGAACAAAGCCTGGATAACTATAGGCCAGTAGCCTTAGCTAGTGTTATATCCAAAGTTTTTGAGAAGATACTGTTTGATCATCTGTGTCACTGTATAACAACAACACATAATCAGTTTGGCTTTAAATCCAAGTTGGGAACAGACTTGTGCATCTACGGCCAGAAGGAGGCAGCACAGATGTATTTAAGACAAAACTCCTCTGTGTTAATGGGGTTTATTGATGCATCTAGGGCATTTGACAGGGTCAATCACTCTAAGCTTTTTTATAAATTATGGCAAAGAGGTGTTCCTGAGAGCATTGTAAGAATATTGGCAGACTGGTATTCTAATCAGAAGATGCAGGTCAAATGGGGCAGTACCATCTCAGCCTCCTTTGGTTTGTAAGAATTGTTCATTTTCTGGTGTAAGCATCAAAGAAGACGATGATTTAGAAGTGCAATCAAATCAGAAGGTGTTCTCAGTTCAGCATAGCATTATCTTCTTTGTCTTCCTGGACCTCCCGCGCATTGGCAGGGTCACGGGGGTTCACATCTGCAGCCTTGAGTCTGATAACTTTGTAGCTGCCCCATTATATGTACAGTTTTAGGAATGAACAATGCACCCAAAGGTACGATGACCTTTCAGTGGAAAAAAAATCACATAAGACCCAAGTGTTATTATTACTATTAGGGTTAGCAGTAGTACATCAAAATATATGTTTAATGGTAATAGGGTTAGGAATTTGAAATTATCTCGATGACTCTCACTGCCACACTCTAGGCGAATGTGCAGTTTAAAGAGAGTCAAAGGTAGTGCACTGGCCCACGCACGTCATGACTACTCCTCCTACCTATAATATACTCGTCCATCAAAGTATCTTCTTTATGGATGAAAGGTGTCTTCAGGGGATTCCCAGAGACATCATGACAGCAGAGCATTCAAGCCTCCAAAGTGGAGACTGAGAGAGTGTTGAGGTTCCAGATGTTCCATGGTCCAGAGTGGCGACTGGGAGAGACTTGCGAGACATTGCAGAAGTTCCATGGTCCAGAGTGTGTTTAAAAGATGTTTAAGTTTTGTCCGAGTTTTTACAGTGGCATATTAGTTCTTACCTGAGTTCCTCTGTCCAGTCAGGGTTAGTTATGGGTTTTAGACAGTGTTAAATTTAGAATTAGGATCAGGTTAGGAGGCAGAATGTGACTTAGCTGTTATAGAGATTCCTGTGTCCAGGGTTAGGTTTAGGCGAGGATGTTAGATGTGGTTAAGTTTTAGGGTTAGGTTTTTGTATATATCTCGATGAGTCTCCCCACCCGCTCAGTGTGAGCAGGCAGTTGAATGGAGAAACAAAGGGTAAGCACTGGCACACGCACGTCACACATCCTCCCCTGTCTCCTGTCCTTGGCATGGAATGTGTAGTACAATACAGTGTGTAAAAGAAAGGAAAGAAATATGTAAACATCTGACTGGCCGTGCCCATGGGATAAAGGCCATCCCTCAGAAACATGACAAGTTCTCTACCACAAAGAATGTATAAAAGATAAATGTAATGCCACATGTTGTCCATAGGTCTCGAATGAAGAAGTCATATAAGGTAGTTGTCCTGTGTCTTGTGTATCCGGATTAAGGAAGAACGCAACCTATTATTATTTTCCTATTTAGTGTTATTGTTTAAGTTAAGACCTGTTTTTAAGTTTATGAAGGACACATCATCAGTAGTGTACCCTGAAATCCTTGAGTGTTTCGGCCATTTATCACTAGACACTCTCATTCAGGGGAGGCCCCCCCAGGCTGATCAATTCCTGGGGTGTGTCCACTAATTTAAAGTAAGTAAACTAATCTAGCCCGAGTGTTTTTATAGCGCTCAAGTATTAATTCTGGGTTGTTTTTCATTATTTATTGAAGGATTTAAATCCGAACAGAGTTAAAGTCCGTTTTGGTGAAAATCCGTATTGGGAATTGAAGCTCCTAAAATAAAGGCAAATAAAATAACTCAATTTTATGGCATTCAGCCTTTAAAGAGTGAAATACATAATTAATCCAATGAACTGAAGGTGTCACATTTACCTAGTCCAGTGTTAGATTCCAAATATTATTTTGACCAGGATTAATAAATTATGAGGGTTAGAGTTAGGGATATAGGGATGTTAGCCACCACCGTAGTGTCCGGCTGCAATAACTCGAGAACGGAAGCAGCTAGAGACGTAATTCTATTTGCTTTGTGTTCAGCTCGGCCTAAGCTATCCGCTGATATGTGTATCTTTTCTGTGCCCGGTAGGGTTCCTGAGATACGGACCCCCCCTCATTTTGGAAGTGCCCGCCTGCAATAAGTGGGGAACGCAAGGAGCTAGAGACGTGATTCTTTTTGTTTTGTGCTCAGCTTGGCCTAAGCTATCCGCCAATATGTGTTTGGTTCTTGTGCGCCACTGGGTTTGGTATTGGCAGAGTGGTGAGCACTGGTTAAGATTAGGGCCGGATCCCCGAGTGGTTAAGGTTAGTTCCAGGGACATGTCCAGGTCTAAATAAATAGAAAATGTGACAAAAAAAGTGCAAGTGAAATTTGAAGTGAATGTAAAGTGAAAATCAAGGTGAAAGTGTGTGTGTGTGTACTTACCTGTAATGTGTGTGCGTGTACTTAGCTGTAATGTGTGTGTGTGTGTACTTAGCTGTAATGTGTGTGTACTTAGCTGTAATGTGTGTGTAATTACCTGTAATGTGTGTGTGTACTTACCTGTAATGAGTGTGTGTACTTACCTGTAATGAGTGTGTACTTGGCTGTAATTGAAAAAATGTAGAAAATTCATATAAAATCAGGAAAAGGTGTTAGAGAGCTGATATTTGGTGTGGGGGCTATTGAGAAGGTGCTCTTTCAGTGCGCATAGGGTCCAATGGCAATTTCGAGGTGCAGTACCAAAGTTGTCCAGAAGGTGGCGCTCTAAAGGCAATATGATAGAGGGTGACGAGGTAAGGCTACAGTGCAAGTTTGAGATTTTTCTCTCTTTTTGTTAGCTAGATATAGGGCTTAACGAGGCAAAAGTAATTATCCTTTGTCGGCCTCTAGCGGTGGGTAGAAAACAGCTAGAGCCTGGATTTAAAGACAGGCGTTTTCAGCTGGAGGAGAGCTTTCCAACAAGCCCTCATTGAAGCCTGTGGGAGGTCTAATTAAAAAAGTGTCTTTGGATCAGCTTAGAAAATCAGGTCCCCTAAGAGTCTAAGGCCGCAGACCCCCTTTTGAAGCCAAAGTGGAGATTTGAGACTTTTTTCCAGATGAAGTGTGAGAGAGCTGAAAGTGGGTGTATTAGAAGGTGAAAATGTGTGTGAGTGTGTGAGTGAATTTGTGTGTGTCTGTGTTGTTTGCTTTAATTTGTGTGTGTGTATTTCTCAGAAATGAGTTAATGTTTGAAAATGTGTATAAAATCAGGGAAAAGTCCTAGAGAGCTGAAATTTGGTGCGGCTGCTTTTGAGAGGGCGCTCTTTCAGGGCGCATAAGGTCCGACGGCACTTTCCGAGGTGCAGTACCAAAGTTGTCCAGAAGGTAGCGCTGTTAAGGCAGTACGATAGAGCACGGCGAGTTAAGCCTACACAGCAAGTTTGAGATTTTTCTCTATTTTGGTTTGCGAGATATAGGACTTAATGAGGTCAAAGTATTGTTTGAAGTATTGTTATTATAGTATTGTTATTTCATGAAGTAAATAAAGGCAAATGAGGTACATCAGAACAATTTTTATTTATAAGAACAACAAAACAAAGCTTAATAATCACCCAAATGAAAAGAACAACTTTAAAAAAAGAACTAATCAACAAAAAAAATTAATCTTCTGCCCCTGACTCAGCAGTTTCATCTGCAAGAAAGCATAAGAAAAATGGAGTCAAAGTAATAATAAATGTATAAATAATGAACAAAATCAAATACAATCTTCACTTTCAGAGTGGGCAGTGTGGTAAGAGTCTGGGCTTGAGTTCACACTGCCCCCGCTTATAGTGGGGTCCTGAATTGGAGGCGGCTGTAATATATTTATAATTATTCAATTTGAAGCTACAAATATATAGTTGAGATCCAAATTAAATGTTATTTTTATGATATGCATACCCTGGCATCATCTGGACCCTCTTGGCCATCCTCCTCCTCTGTCTCCACCTCTTCTTGTTGGGGATTGAGTCTTGAGGCTTTAATGAAAAAGATTTTGAAAGTTGTCAAAACAAAAAGAAGCCATAAAATGGTTAAATAGATAAAAATAAACAACAATAATAAATATAAAGTTAATGAAGCCCTATCAGAGTAACTGTTTTTGATACTAGCCACCATAAAGAAAGTATAATACAACTTAATATTACATTCTTACCATCACTCTCCTCGTCACTGTCAACATCTGGTTCCTGATCACTGTCAGGCAGGGTTGAGGATGATACCTCTGCATGCTGCTCAGGTTCAGGCTGGTTCCCCTGTTCCGCCATGTCCTATAAAACATTGAAACAATAAAACAAATCATTAACACCAATGACAATTTAAATAAACATGAAACTCACTTTGTGGTATTTTTGTGTGTAGCTGAAATGTGTGTGTGTGTTTGTGTGTTTGGTTGTGTTTGTACTTACCTGTAATGTGTCAGAGTGTGATGACTGCTTTTTTACCTTTTGTTGCAATGCAATTACCCTGGACCAGTGACAGTCTTTACAGACATATCTCACTTTAGGTTATACTTATAGGTTTTTTTGTACTAGAAATGCTTATGCTAGGGTTTGTGTCTTAGGGTGTGCTTATACTTACTTATACCTGCAATGTGTCTGACTGTGTGTATTACAGTCTCCTGAAAATGTAGATATGTTATTTGTCTCTGTAGGACTTACGGTTCCAGAGTTATCATAGTTTGAAGTTTGACAAAATTTTTCGAACAAAACACGTGCGCGAAAAAAGACGCTAATCGTCTGACGCTATATAAAGCTGTTGCATTCATTTCGAAGCCACACTTCAGCAGTTGCACAGAGAGAGACAAGTCGCTCCAGTTGGCTTAGGAACAAAAACCTTCAGAAAAACAAGTTACACAGTGTCTTGTGCTTCAAGCCTCATTTCATTCGAAGCACTCTTGAGTGTACAACTCCATCTGCTATTTTCAATCAACAATGGAGCCACTGCCTTGTTTTGATATATTTGATGTGGCAGAGGGGAACTTTTGCGCATTAGCAGACATGTGGGTGGAGGCAGGCAATTTGTCTGATTTTTTGTCTGCTGACAAAGTCATGCCGTTCCATTCTATCACGTTACAACCAATGGACTGGTTCTACAGGCGGACAGCAGATATTGACGGTGCCGTGGTGGAAGTGAGCAAGATGGCAGCAGTGAAGCTCCCTTTTAGTTTTCTAAAACTTCCGGATTTCCTTCCTACTCACATAAGACCGCAGTATGACTTCTTGAAAAAGCATTTTGATCTGAGTAGTATCCCAAAGGCCATGCTCCCGGCCTTAAAGTCCATTCGAGGGGTGGAGGTTGGCTTGGAGCAGGGGTGGCACCTGATGATGACTCTAATACCTAGGGTCACAAGAACCCCTAACCCACAGCTGTCCAACGCCAATTACGTTGAAACCTTGGCATTAGCAACATTTCGGGAAGTTGTGTCTGAGGTGAAGCGGCTGCTCACCTCTCTGTCACCTGAGGATTTAGCCAGGGAGACGCCACGGAAAACAAAATTGACTGACCTTTCCTATGTCAGTCTTCATCCTAAAGATCAGGAATTTGTTTTCGACATCATTGATCAGGCCATTGATGCAAAAGCGAATACGGAGGACTTCTACGTCATGTTTATCCTTTCTAAGCTGGGGCAAAAGTCTGTGCAGGCACTAGACTTGTCTCAGCTTGTGGACATGCAGTGCGTCAAACGTGTGTCTCTTCACGTTGGCATGCGGGTCAGGCCACGTGATCCGACAATGGATGTGTTTTGGGCACGGGCTGGTTTGCAGCAGTTAGTGGGAAATGAGGGAAGATCGTTTAGCAGTGTGGGAATCTACGAAGCTGTTAACTGGCAGTCACAACTCAATGGATCTCCTCTCACTGTCAGTCCAGCTCTCCGCCGACTGTTTCCATCTGGTGACCTCACTTTCCTACAGTTTTACGCTGAAACCCCTCATTTGAGATCTGTCACGCATTACAGTCATCCCGTAAGTGGATGCATTGTGACAAGTGGTCTCATGCATCAACGCACGGAGAACGCAATGAAAACAAGGGCAGAGAATTACATTTCAACAATGGAGGACCTTGCGCTAAAATTTAAAAGTCAAATTGGGTGTAGGGTTGAGGGGGTTGTAGCTTTTAGCCAAGCTGGTGGCATCCCTTCTGAATTCAAAGCTGCGGAATGTGTGTCAAAGGCCCAGATGGCAGATCTCATTGCCACTTATCCTCTGGTTCTGCCATTTTAGCTAAGCGATAACCACCCAGACCTCAGTCTCCGTAAAATCCTCCATACCATTGCCACCAGTTTTGTCAGAGAGCTTAAAGAGGTCTACTTTGCGATGGTTTGTAGGGGAGGGTACGCTGCAGGGTGGAGGACGTTTCAATTAGAACTTTTACTTGAAACGATGGTGTATGGGAGACCTCTAAATCCGGCAGATGGCCCCCTGTGTGTGGCTTTGGGTGTGGACACATGCAATGAGCAGAGTCTCACTGCACGGCGTGGGTTTATCGGGGTGGCACCTTACAATCGTGCCAGTGCAGGGGTGGTCCCCCCGCCATTGCAAAGTTGGACTAGAGATCAGTCGACAATACAAAGGATTGAGTGAGTGTTTCCTCTGACAGAGACAGTTTTTGCTGCACCTGCTGTCGTGGGGGAGGCACTCATCCTTGTATTTTTGAAAGATCTCTACCAAAGAAATCATGACATTCCTGTGGGGGACATGACAACTCTCAATCCCCCATCTACTGGTGTCCTCAGAAATATTGCACGAGTTGAAGATGTGGTGAAGAACCTTGCCACCAGGGATGCTTTCACTTTCCCTGCAACATTTGGAAAAGCAAGGATCCTTGTAACCAAAAGTGGCCACGATGTTCATGATTGTCTAATGGCAGGGTTTTTAGCCATGGGCCTGAAAATCTTCCCAGATTTCAAATACCGCGATCTTCACAAGTCCCGAAGAGTTGTTTGGAATGGGATAGATTTCGTTGAACTTTTGAGTGGTGAGCAGAAAGCTTCTCTAGAAGCTACTTGCGGTTCTCTGACCAGACAGGTTTGCGAAGAAATCCAGCAGCGCAACCTGTCCTATTTTCGGAACATTGAAAGGTATGACATTTATGGAATGCCATGGATGTCTCCAGTGCTGCAGCGCTTACCGAAAGATCTACAAAAGGAAGATTTGCTAAAGGTATTAACCTTTGTTTCTTGTGTGGCAATGCTTCAAAATGGTGATTACGTTTCCTATGAGGAAATAGCCAAACTCCAGCATGAGCTTACTTTGAGCCAGAAAAGACTGAATGAGCTGCAAATACTGTCCAATCATTCCCTACGCTACATCAGGGGACTGTTGTTGTGGAAACTTCATGAATCCATTCCATATGCAATGGGCCAACATGTTCAAAAAGTTGGAACAAAGAGAAAGCATGAAGAAAAACAGGATGATACTGAACGTCCTTCAGAGTCTGTTCAAGATAATCTCCTCCCAGCTCTAAGTAAGGAACAAACTGAAGGTTCTGGAGTTGGAATGATCGCCAACAGTCTTAGGGCCCCACATACCAAAACAACTAAGTGGGACCCATTGGAGACGAGCATAATCGATCTATCTACAAACATGTCACACCCGGAGGCCTTTCAGCGTTATTTGAACGATTGTAGGCAGAGACAAATAACCTCCAGAGGGTTTGCAGCGTTTAAAAGGAAGCGCATGAGGCTCATTCAAGAAAGTTAAAACATTAGCAGTGTAGTTTACATATGTTCTCTTTTGATATATAGGGTAGAGTTAGCAGTAGCTTGTTCATAATTTGTAGTTCATTATTTTTGAAAAAACGTAAAAAAATTTTGTTGTGTTTGCCAAAAGTAAAACACCCAGATTGTAAGCCCACATCGTGGGCAGCTTGTTTTGTGTGTGTATGGTTCAAATAAATGTGTTCAAAATAAAAGAAATTTTGTGTGTGTATGGTTCAAATAAATGTGTTCAAAATAAAAGAAATTTTGTGTGTGTATGGTTCAAATAAATGTGTTCAAAATAAAAGAAATTTTGTGTGTGTATGGTTCCAATAAATGTGTTAAAAATAAAAGAAATTTTGTGTGTATGGTTCAAATAAATGTGTTCAAAATAAAAGAAATTTTGTGTGTGTATGGTTCAAATAAATGTGTTCAAAATAAAAGAAATAAAACCAAAATAAAGTGTCTGTAATTATTAAAAAAAAAAAAGAATAAAAATAAATAAAATCAGAAAAGAAAATAGCGTGCAGAAACAACGTTTCGAGGGTTAGGGTTATAATCAGGTAAGTTGTTATAAAGATTCCTGTGTCCAGCGTTAGGGTTAGGGTTAGGGGTTAGGGTTAGGAGAAGGAAGTAATGCCTGGACCCGGAGACCAGGTCCTGGCTGTGCACGGTCTGACCTGGAGCCAGTCGGCCACCTGACATGTGACCCAGCCGGGTCGTGGACAGGGGGACGGCCGTCCCCACGGTCCCATGCCACCGTCCCTACACCCTGATTGTAAGCCCACATTGTGGGCAGCTTGTTTTGTGTGTGTGTGGTGTATATAAAATGTGTTTAAAGTAAAAGAAATAAAAGAAATAAAACCAAAATAAAATGTCTGTAATTAATAAAAAATGAATAAAAAATAAAATCTGAAAAGAAAATAGCGTGCAGAAACGACGTTTCGACATTGATCGGTCTTTTTCAAGTTTGCACGCTAAAAATAGAGCGGCCTGAGGGCTGTCAGTGTGCCGAGTCTGTGTTAGAACAGGTATGAGAAGGAGGAGAGCAAAGCAGCAGGCAGATCCTCCTCAGCTCCTCCTCTCTCCCTCTGGGCGTGCTCCCATTGGTTGAGGAGGGGGGAGTCTGTAGTCAGGAGAGAAGCAGTGGAAAAACACTAGCTGGACTGCAAGTCAGTGGAGTTAACCCGATAAATGCCGAACGCATTAGATGTAGTGAAAACAGAGCAATTTTGACTCCAAGAGCTTTTAAATAAGATTAGTTCCTGTACAACACTAATTGTGATTATGAATGTAATTAATTAATTGGGGAACAATGGTCTTAGGGTTAATTTTGTTTAGGGTTAGGCCTGATTAGGTTTAAGATGTATTAAAATTTAGACTATCCAATTAGGGCTTTTAAGGACAAGCAAAAAACAGGTCAGGGTTCAAGTCCAGTGTCCAGTCATTGGTTAGGGTTAGGGCTATAAGCCTAAATGGTTAAGGTTAGGTAATAGGTCTGGTTGGGGGGTCAAAATAGTGTCCAGTCCACAGGGTTAGGGTTAGGGTTAGGGGAATGAAACACACCCCGTTCCCGTGGGTCCGGGGAGAAAGCACGGGTTCGCCGGTCGCCGCCGTGTGTGGGTGCCCCAAGCCGGGACCAAGTCATACCACACACCCATGTTCACATCCCCCCCTGAATATTCCTCAGACATGTGAGCCCACATGACTGAGCAGCAGTTTTTTTAATCAATTATTTTTTTGTTATTTTTTATTATTTTTTTTGTATTTTTTTGTTTTTTATAAAATGAAATGAAAAATAAAATGAAATGAAATATAAATTAAATTAAATGAGAGAATTAAAAAATATGAATAAAACTGGCCAAAATAATCAAAAGGCGTGCCAAACAACGTTTCGACGAGGAAAGGTCTTCGTCAGGTATCGGGCACGCAGAAAAAATAAAAATGTTTTTAATTGTGCGGCTGTATGCTGTCTCTGTGTCTGTGATGAAAGCTCCGTAAAGGAATGAGCACCCAGGCTGCAGCTGCTGCTTCTTATATAGGCCCCCGCCCCTCGTGCCAACAGGTGAGAGCTGATTGGCTGAGGGGAGAGGGAACCTCCGGCTGGTTGCCATGCTGTTGCTATGGGCCTCTCCATAGTAAAAAATAGGAAAATAAAAAGTGGAAAATAAAGAAAAGTAAAAAAGATATAAAGCTGAGATTTAGTCAGTCGATAGTCAGTCGGTCCAGTCAACAATGTACAAAGTTACAGCTTTGTAACTTTTGTAAAACCCTTTTAAAACAAAAAATTGAGAGTCAGTCTACGTTGTGTACCACAACGTAAACAAGGCCTCAAAACATTCCTTTAAAAGAAAGAAAGCTAATAAAAGTGTTTAAAAGCCAATTTTAGGCTCAATATAAACAGTTGAAGCTAAAATATTTTAATGAACACATTTTATTAATTTTACTCAGTTTTTTTGTTAAGTTTTTGTTATTATATTAATTTTTTTGTAAGTTTTTTTGTTATTTTTTGTTAAATTAATGAACATATTTTTATTTAAAGGTTTTTATCCAGTCTTTTGTCATTTTCTTCATTTTAATCAGTTTTTTAAGACCATAAGATGCCATAAAGATGTTCGCATAGGCAGGTGCAAACCTTTTCCCCATTGCTGTCCCTTTTATCTGGAGATAATACTTTTCATCAAATACAAAATCGTTTTTAGTCAAATTGATTTCTAATAGTTGTAACAACTCCTCGTCCGGCCTTTTGGGATCTGGATACTTGGCAAATATGTTACGGACGGCCTGCAAACCAGCAGGGATGGGAATGTTTGTGTACAGTGAGTCTATGTCAATTGAGAAAAAGAAGGCTGACTCTGGGACTGTGAGAGCTTTTATTGAACTAATAAAATGTGATGTATCTTTTACGTATGAAGGATGCCTAATTGAGAGAGGGGTCAAGTAGAACTCCATGTACTCAGCAGTGTGATACGTGTCACTCCCGCAGTCGGACACTATAGGCCGGCCTGGCGGTATTTGGCCCGGCACTGTCCACTTTGCCTTGTCTTTGTGTATCTTTGGAAGTGTATAAAACCTACGTACGCGTGGTTCTATTGTCCCTTTGAGATACAATTTTTGTTGTGCTGTGATGTAATGTTTACTGTACAACGTGTCAATGATTCCATGCACTACTGGGATGGTGTCCGGGTACACTGGTTTGTCAAGTGATACGTAATACGTAGGGTCAGAGAGTTGTTTATTAGCCTCAAACGTATACTGGGACTTGTCCATTATCACCAAAGTGCTACCCTTGTCCGCAGGCTTGATCACTATCTCCTTGTTTCTTTTTTACTCTTGTAACGCCTCGTACTCATCAACAGTAATGTTATGTCTTTCAGGTTGTAGTCTGTATAGACGTTTAAAGGCCAAATTGTCTTGTTTCACTAATACTGGGAGCTCTGGTGGCAACTTAGATGGTGGTGGGCACCAGAAGGACGGAGGCCGAAAACGCGCGGACAGCAACATCTTAGAAAGCTGTCTGGGCCTGTCCTTAAAATAACAAGACAACTGAATCTTATGGTGATACTGTTGCATGTCTTGTTGCAGTAGAATACGTTGATGTTTACGTGAACCACAAGTGGGGATAAACGTAAGGCCTTTGTTTAACAGACTGAGTTGTGAGTGCGTCGGAGTGAACTGTTTACACAGAACAACAACATTTTGAGCCCATAAAGGACTCTGTGCTGTTTGCCCCTGTGAGCTAGGGTTTAAGGGGCCTGGGATTTTAAACAGTTTTCCCAATGAACCAAAATGGCTCTGGCAGTAGCCCTTGTCCAGTGAATGTTGTCATCAATAGTGAGAAAATGTTCTTGTGGTAACTGTGGCAGATAGGGCAAGTTATGCATGATGTAGTCATTGAGAATCCGCATGTTGGCCTTATGAGCTTCAGACAACTGGTTAGAGAAGTTTATGAGTGCAACATACAGCTTGGCATATGGAAAGCGATGTTTTGCCGCACATACTGCCGTCTGTAACTGTTTCACTGTAGTTTCACGGATCCTCTGAAGTCTGCAATCAATGCCAAACGACAGCACCACATGTGTAACAAGTTTATTCACTACTGCAAACTGCAAAAGGTGGGCTACGTGTCTGAATGTGGCACCTGGATAACTCTCCACTTGCATATCTGGGTGGTTATGAGAATGAATTCTAGCCAGATTTGAGTCTCCAATAAGTAGTATTTTTTTGTTGACGTGCAACGACCAGTCCACTAACTTTCTCTGTGTGTTTCTGTGTCGTGTGACTTTGTATTGACTTCTGCTAACGTCCACTGACATAGTCGTGGTCTGCTCAGCTGCGAACAGGCCAGACAACATGTCCTTATCTAACGGAGAGTCAAACAAAAGTGGAGAACAGTCCTGAGCTGGGGTCGAGGCTTGTGGGGCCACGGCCGAGGCCTGTGTAGCTTGACGTATACTGTCATCAAACTTCTCCTCTGGCAAAACATTAGGCCCAGTAGTACGGATTCTGCGTACTTGTCTCTGTTCTCTTGGAGGCTGTGGACTAGGCAAATGCAGTGAAAAAGACAACTCATTATTTTGTGACTCCTGTGGGACAATAGGAGACAGGGTTAGGGTTAGTGTTACTCGCCCCCCCACCTCAATATCTGTCTTACCGAGCACTACTCATCCTTTCAAAATAATATATTAAAAATATATATTCCGAAAGAATATTTCACGCCGCCAATCACAAACATGTCCCAACCAAGCTCCACTCGGCTGTGACCCAGTGCGGGTAAGCTGCTAGCCCTGCTTGGGCATGTCCAGGCATATTCCTGGAGCAGCAATAGTTGGACCCAGATGGGTCAATGTAGGGCTGAGAACATGTCTGCTCTTGGAATGTAAGAGGTAATACTGTAAAGCGGTTACAGGCTAAGCCCAACTCCCTTAAAAGGAAGTGGGAATGCACGGCCCATCCTCATGCACAGAGCAACACCCGGGCACTACAGCGTGGCAGAACCACTCGCGCCGCCGTCAACTACCAAAGCCACACCAGCCCACACCAAACCAGGCCCCCAGAGCGAAACGCACAAACACATAGAGGGATGCACAAGGCCCGAATAACAGCTGATTGAGCTGTAACCAAACAAAATACCCACTGGTTAGGGTTAGGGCTATCTCCCTAGGGTTAGGGTTAGAGAAAAGCCCTGTTTGGGCTTAAAAGGACAGCAACAAAGCAGCTAACTGAGCTGCAAACAGAAACCTGCACATTGGTTAGGGTTAGGGCTGTCTCCCCCTGGTTAGGGTTAAGAATAAGGCCTGGTCTGGGCCTAGAAAGGACAGCAAGCAAACCAGAAGTAGTGCCCACTGGTTAGGGTTAGGGCTGTCTCCCTAGGGTTAGGGTTAGAGGGTTAGGTTTTTTGCAGGGTTAGGGTTAGGGTTAGGGTTAGGGTTAGGGGTTAGGGTTAGGGATATGGGGAAGGATACCACTCGAAATTGACCGAAGTGAAATATCTCAAAGACGGAATGAGATAGAGCTCTACTTTCTTTTGCGTTGTGATCGTCACGCCCTAAGCTTTCCATTGATGTGTGTATGAAGGCTGTGGGCCTTACCGTTCCTGAGATCCCAAAACGCCCCCCCCCAAATTGACCGAAGTCAAATATCTCGGCAACGGAGTGAGCTAGAGTCCTAATTCTTTTTGCGTTGTGCTCAGCTTGGCCTAAGCTATCCGCTGATATGTGTTTTATCATTGTAGGATAATTTTTTTTTTTTTTTTTTTTTTTTGTTCTAAGTGTAAAAATGTTTTAAAAAATTTTTGATTGTGAAATTTGTCGAGCAGGCGTTTCAGGCCATTCCCTACATGGGCGCATAAGGGTTAGGGTTAGGGTTAGGGTTAGGGTTAGGATATGGGGTTAGGGTTAGGGTTAGGGTTAGGGTTAGGGTTAGGGGGTTAGGGTTAGGGGGTTAGGATATTTGTATATATCTCGATGAATCTCCCCACCCGCTCAATGTGAGCAGGCAGTTGAATGGAGAAACAAAGGGTAAGCACTGGCACACGCACGTCGCACATCCTCCCCTGTCTCCTGTCCTTGGCATGGAATGTGTAGTACAATACAGTGTGAAAAAGAAAGGGTTAGGGTTAGGGTTAGGATATTTGTATATATCTCGATGAATCTCCCCACCCGCTCAATGTGAGCAGGCAGTTGAATGGAGAAACAAAGGGTAAGCACTGGCACACGCACGTCGCACATCCTCCCCTGTCTCCTGTCCTTGGCATGGAATGTGTAGTACAATACAGTGTGAAAAAGAAAGGAGAGAAATAAGTAAACATCTGACTGGCCATGCCCATGGGATAAAGGCCATCCCTCAGAAACATGACAAGGTCTCCAACCCAAAGAATGTGTAAAAGATAAATGCAAATATCACTGTTATGATAAGTCAAGAGGTCTTCAATAAAGGGTTTACATAAGACAACCGTCCTGTATGTTCCAGGCGTGAATAACTTCCTTGGTTAGGGTTAGGGCCGGGTTAAAAAGGGTTAAGGTTAGGGTTAAGGTCAGATCAGGGTTGCAGTTAGGATTATAATTCGGCAACATTGGTTAGGGTTAGGGTTAGGGTTAGGGTTAGGGTTAGGGTTAGGGTTAGGGTCAGGGTTAGGGTTAGGGTTAGGGTTAGGGTTAGGGTTAGGGTTAGGGGGTTAGGGTTAGGGTTAGGGTTAGGGTTAGGGTTAGGGTTAGGATTTTGAAATTGTCTCGATGACTCTCCCTATCACACTCCATGTGAGTGAATAGTTGATAGAGAGTCAAAGGTAGTGCACTGGCCCACGCACGTCATCTGCAACTCCCCAAGTCTTTGGTAGGGTTTTAAGATTCGGGTTTTCTTTGAAGGGTTCTAGTTTAAGAGACACATCTTCAGTAGTGTACCTTGGAATCATTGGGTGTTTCGGCCATTACCACTAGACACCCTCCTCCAAGGGCGGCCCCGACGAGGTTGATCAAGCCTCGTGGTGTGTCTCAATTAGTAAGGTAAGTAGTACTTTGGTCCATTTAGGGTTTCGGTTTCAGGTATTTAAGGTAAGTATAAATAGTTTTAAGGTTAGGCGTAGATTCAAACAGGTTAAGGTTAGAGTTAAGGCCAAGTTAGGTTTTAGGTTTCAGGTAAGTATAAATAGGTTAGGGTTAGGCGTGTATCTACAGAGGTTAAGGTTAGGATTGAGGTCAGATTAGGTCTTAGATATAAGGGTTAGGTAAAAGGGTTAAGTTTAGGCATAAGGGTTAAGTTTAGGCATAAGGGTTAAGTTTAGGCATAAGGGTTAAGTTTAGGCATAAGGGTTAAGTTTAAGCATAAGGGTTAAGTTTAGGCATAAGGGTTAAGTTTAGGCATAAGGGTTAAGTTTAGGCATAAGGGTTAAGTTTAGGCATAAGGGTTAAGTTTAAGCCTAAGGGTTAAGTTTGAGCATAAGGGTTAAGTTTAGGCATAAGGGTTAAGTTTAGGCATAAGGGTTAAGTTTAGGCATGTATCTATAGAGGTTAAGGTTAGGGTTGAGGTCGAGTTAGGCTTTAAGATTTTAGGCATAAGGCATAAGGGTTAAGTTTAGGCATAAGGGATAAGTTTAGGCATAAGGGTTAAGTAGGGTTAGGGTTAGGGTAGGGTTAGGGTTAGGGTTAGGGTTAGGGTTAGGGTTAGGGTTAGGGTTAGGGTTAGGGGTTAGGATATGGGGCAACTTGCCACCATGAAATTGATCAGATCGAAATATCTCGAGAACGAAATGAGATAGAACTCTAATTCTTTTTGCGTTGTGAAGGGTTCACAGGTGCGCTTCCATTGATGTGTGTATGGTCATTGTGGGCCTTACCGTTCTTGAGATCCCAAAATGCCCCGCCCCCAAATTGATCACAGTTCTAATTCTATGTGCGTTGTGCTCAGCTGGGCCTAAGCTATCCGCTGATATGTGTTTGATCATTGTAGGATAAATTTTTTTTTTTTTTTTTTTTTTTTGTTCTAAGTGTAAAAATGTTTTAAAAAATTTTTGATTGTGAAATTTGTCGAGCAGGCGTTTCAGGCCATTCCCTACATGGGCGCATAAAGTCCGACGCTGTTTTTTAGGTGCAGTACCAAAGTTGTCCAGAAGGTGGCGCTGTTGAGGCGAGTAGGTAGAGCTTGAGGCGATAGGTGTCCAGCTTAAGTTTGAGGTTTGTATCTCTTAGCGTTGTTAAGTTTTAGGGTTACAATCAGGTTAGCTGTTATAAAGATTCTTGTGTCCAGGGTTAGGTTTAGGCAAGGGGTATTAGATGGTTAGGGTTAGGGTTACAATCAGGTTAGCTGTTATAAAGATTCTTAGGGTTAGGATAGGGTTAGGGTTAGGGTTAGGGTTAGGGTTAGGGTTAGGGCTAGGGTTAGGGTTAGGGTTAGGGTTAGGGTTAGGGTTAGGGTTAGGGTTAGGGTTAGGGTTAGGGGGTTAGGATTTTGAAATTGTCTCGATGACTCTCCCTATCACACTCCATGTGAGTGAATAGTTGATAGAGAGTCAAAGGTAGTGCACTGGCCCACGCACGTCATCTGCAACTCCCCAAGTCTTTGGTAGGGTTTTAAGATTCGGGTTTTCTTTGAAGGGTTCTAGTTTAAGAGACACATCTTCAGTAGTGTACCTTGGAATCATTGGGTGTTTCGGCCATTACCACTAGACACCCTCCTCCAAGGGCGGCCCCGACGAGGTTGATCAAGCCTCGTGGTGTGTCTCAATTAGTAAGGTAAGTAGTACTTTGGTCCATTTAGGGTTTCGGTTTCAGGTATTTAAGGTAAGTATAAATAGTTTTAAGGTTAGGCGTAGATTCAAACAGGTTAAGGTTAGAGTTAAGGCCAAGTTAGGTTTTAGGTTTCAGGTAAGTATAAATAGGTTAGGGTTAGGCGTGTATCTACAGAGGTTAAGGTTAGGATTGAGGTCAGATTAGGTCTTAGATATAAGGGTTAGGTAAAAGGGTTAAGTTTAGGCATAAGGGTTAAGTTTAGGCATAAGGGTTAAGTTTAGGCATAAGGGTTAAGTTTAGGCATAAGGGTTAAGTTTAAGCATAAGGGTTAAGTTTAGGCATAAGGGTTAAGTTTAGGCATAAGGGTTAAGTTTAGGCATAAGGGTTAAGTTTAGGCATAAGGGTTAAGTTTAAGCCTAAGGGTTAAGTTTGAGCATAAGGGTTAAGTTTAGGCATAAGGGTTAAGTTTAGGCATAAGGGTTAAGTTTAGGCATAGGGTTAGGGTTAGGGGGTTAGGGTTAGGGTTAGGGTTAGGGTTAGGGTTAGGGTTAGGGTTAGGGTTAGGGTTAGGGTTAGGGTTAGGGTTAGGATATGGGGCAACTTGCCACCATGAAATTGAAACGATCAAAATATCTCGGAAACGAAATGAGATAGAACTCTAATTCTTTTTGCGTTGTGAAGGTTTCACAGTTGCGCTTCCATTGATGTGTGTATGGTCATTGTGGGCCTTACCGTTCTTGAGATCCCAAAATGCCCCGCCCCCAAATTGATCACAGTCCTAATTCTATGTGCGTTGTGTTCAGCTGGGCCTAAGCTATCCGCTGATATGTGTTTGATCATTGTAGGATAAAATTTTTTTTTTTTTTTTTTTTTTTTGTTCTAAGTGTAAAAATGTTTTAAAAAATTTTTGATTGTGAAATTTGTCGAGCAGGCGTTTCAGGCCATTCCCTACATGGGCGCATAAAGTCCGACGCTGTTTTTTAGGTGCAGTACCAAAGTTGTCCAGAAGGTGGCGCTGTTGAGGCGAGTAGGTAGAGCTTGAGGCGATAGGTGTCCAGCTTAAGTTTGAGGTTTGTATCTCTTAGCGTTGTTAAGTTTTAGGGTTACAATCAGGTTAGCTGTTATAAAGATTCTTGTGTAGGGTTAGGGTTAGGGTTAGGGTTAGGGTTAGGGTTAGGGTTAGGGTTAGGGTTAGGATATGGGGCAACTTGCCACCATGAAATTGAAACGATCAAAATATCTCGGAAACGAAATGAGATAGAACTCTAATTCTTTTTGCGTTGTGAAGGTTTCACAGTTGCGCTTCCATTGATGTGTGTATGGTCATTGTGGGCCTTACCGTTCTTGAGATCCCAAAATGCCCCGCCCCCAAATTGATCACAGTCCTAATTCTATGTGCGTTGTGTTCAGCTGGGCCTAAGCTATCCGCTGATATGTGTTTTATCATTGTAGGATAAATTTTTTTTTTTTTTTTTTTTTTTTGTTCTAAGTGTAAAAATGTTTTAAAAAATTTTTGATTGTGAAATTTGTCGAGCAGGCGTTTCAGGCCATTCCCTACATGGGCGCATAAAGTCCGACGCTGTTTTTTAGGTGCAGTACCAAAGTTGTCCAGAAGGTGGCGCTGTTGAGGCGAGTAGGTAGAGCTTGAGGCGATAGGTGTCCAGCTTAAGTTTGAGGTTTGTATCTCTTAGCGTTGTTAAGTTTTAGGGTTACAATCAGGGTTAGGGTTAGGGTTAGGGTTAGGGTTAGGGTAGGGTTAGGGTTAGGGTTAGGGTTAGGGGGTTAGGGTTAGGGTTAGGGTTAGGGGGTTAGGGTTAGGGTTAGGGTTAGGGTTAGGGTTAGGGTTAGGGTTAGGGTTAGGGTTAGGGTTAGGGTTAGGGTTAGGGTTAGGGTTAGGGTTAGGGGGTTAGGGTTAGGATATGGGGCAACTTGCCACCATGAAATTGATCAGATCGAAATATCTCGAGAACGAAATGAGATAGAACTCTAATTCTTTTTGCGTTGTGAAGGGTTCACAGGTGCGCTTCCATTGATGTGTGTATGGTCATTGTGGGCCTTACCGTTCTTGAGATCCCAAAATGCCCCGCCCCCAAATTGATCACAGTCCTAATTCTATGTGCGTTGTGCTCAGCTGGGCCTAAGCTATCCGCTGATATGTGTTTGATCATTGTAGGATAAATTTTTTTTTTTTTTTTTTTTTTTTGTTCTAAGTGTAAAAATGTTTTAAAAAATTTTTGATTGTGAAATTTGTCGAGCAGGCGTTTCAGGCCATTCCCTACATGGGCGCATAAAGTCCGACGCTGTTTTTTAGGTGCAGTACCAAAGTTGTCCAGAAGGTGGCGCTGTTGAGGCGAGTAGGTAGAGCTTGAGGCGATAGGTGTCCAGCTTAAGTTTGAGGTTTGTATCTCTTAGCGTTGTTAAGTTTTAGGGTTACAATCAGGTTAGCTGTTATAAAGATTCTTGTGTCCAGGGTTAGGTTTAGGCAAGGGGTATTAGATGGTTAGGGTTAGGGTTACAATCAGGTTAGCTGTTATAAAGATTCTTAGGGTTAGGATAGGGTTAGGGTTAGGGTTAGGGTTAGGGTTAGGGTTAGGGCTAGGGTTAGGGTTAGGGTTAGGGTTAGGGTTAGGGTTAGGGTTAGGGTTAGGGTTAGGGGGTTAGGATTTTGAAATTGTCTCGATGACTCTCCCTATCACACTCCATGTGAGTGAATAGTTGATAGAGAGTCAAAGGTAGTGCACTGGCCCACGCACGTCATCTGCAACTCCCCAAGTCTTTGGTAGGGTTTTAAGATTCGGGTTTTCTTTGAAGGGTTCTAGTTTAAGAGACACATCTTCAGTAGTGTACCTTGGAATCATTGGGTGTTTCGGCCATTACCACTAGACACCCTCCTCCAAGGGCGGCCCCGACGAGGTTGATCAAGCCTCGTGGTGTGTCTCAATTAGTAAGGTAAGTAGTACTTT
>JAIMZQ010000030.1:0-102793 GCA_020698575.1 Bostrychus sinensis
TTTCTTCTTTTTTCCCACAGCTGGGTTTTTTTAGGAGTTTTTCCTTACCAAGAAGAAGGGTCTAAGGACAGGAGTGTCCTGGGTCTATTTAGTGTAGTTATTGTTTGTGTTGATTGTGTGTTAAATCTTATTGTGTGTTTGATGTTTGATCAACTGTTGTGAAGCCCTTTGAGGCAACTTTTGTTGTGATACTGGGCTATACAAATAAAACTGAATTGAATTGAATTGAACAGAGCGAGTGAGGCGGGACTTATGCAAGAGCATCCAATCTGAGATAACTGTCTGCTAAAAAAAGACAGAAAGAATTGACCAATAGAGAAGTTTCTGTTCAGAGCAGCCCGGGCCAGGAGAGAAAGGAACAAACAGAGGGAGTGCGATGAAGGCGCAGTATGAAGGTTATTTTGTGTCTTTATTACGAAAGCTTTTTTTGGACAATGAATTTGTGTTACTGAATTTTTTGCAATTGAATTTTGTGAACTGAATTTTTTTTTTTACTTCAAATGATGGTGACATTTTCAGTGAATAAAAGTTCATAAGTAAAATACTGCATTTTAAATTCAGTGTATAAAAATAAAATGTAAAAAAATTCAGTGTAAGAAAATGCAGTCTAAAAATAAAATTCAGTGTCTCAAACTCGCAGAACCTACATCCAGGTGATGAAGACAAAAGCAATCAAGCCTGTCTCACATCAAACTATGCCAGCCAATCAGGTTCTATGTTTACAGTCACGTGACACAGCTCTTCCAATTCTCTCTTTCAAGTATCCGTTTGCCATGGCGTCCGCGACCATCGGTAAGTTAAAACTTAAACAGTTAGATGCATGCTGTATAAGGTCAGAGCTCACTTTTCTGTTAAATTTTAGGAATCCATTAAACGGCAACTTATGACACGGACCAGGGACAGAGTTTCTGCCGTACTGAGCCGAGAGCCAGTCGACTTGGATTACCTCCATTTAGTAGTTAATCATTTCAAGGATGGTTCAACTGGCATGCATTGCCAGGTGGAGATACAGTGTTCCAGCTCTGAGTGGTGCATATTGATACTAATCACAAGTTGATCAGGTATTCATACTTTTTTAAATGTATATATTTATAGCTAATCATGACTGATTTGTTTTTTCCTTGAGGTAGAAGGTATAATATTGTAATTTTTGGAAGGACAGACGGCTTCTATAGAAAGGTAGACCTATTGTTTTCATGTCAGCTGACTTTTTCCAGGCACTGTTGAACATTTATTTCAATTCATATACAGGTTTTGTACCTGAATGCAGCTGGAAATAATAAAACTGACACAGACTTCAGATTTTTTATGGATGGTGTGAGAAATCATGGATGCCCATCATGGTAAGAGTCTGCTCCTCATTGACCTCATTTTAAGAAGCTGATGTAGTAAATCCAGAGTATAGACAGAGGGAAACTCTGGGTTTTCCATTTTACAGAAGGAGTTAATTTAAATTGAGTCTGTTACCATGATAAGAGATGGTCAACCTGACACCTGACAACCTGAGTTTTTTTCCTTATATAATTTAGTCTACATTAAAACATTTACAGTGTTACATTTTTATCATATTATATTAAATTTTAAATAAAAACTAAGGAATATAATTTTGCATGAACTTTACTAAATATAAATATGAACTATTTAAAGCAGTACTTAAATAGATTTGATCATTGTTAAATATGCCTTGTCAAGCTGCACTGTAAAGTATCAAATTTAAGAAGCTTGCTAAAATGCAATAAGCAGAGTGCACAAAGACAATACAAATGTAGTTAAATTAAAAATATAAATATTTTTCATTGTTCCATATTATAGTGTAAATTATTTGTTTATTAATAATGCTCCCCCTTGAACTGCCACCTTATCGTGGTGGGGGAGTTTGAGTGCCCGAATGATCCTAGGAGCTATGTTGCCTGGGGCATTATGCCCCTGGTAGGGTCTCCCATGGCAAACAGGTCCTAGGTGACGGGCCAGACTAAGAGCAGTTCATAAATCCCCTATGACCAGTTTAATATCGAGGACCGTGACGTCGCCCGGTATGGCGCAGCCGGGGCCCCACCCTGGAGCCAGGCCTGGGGTTGGGGCTCGAATGCAAGCGCCTGGTGGCCGGGCCTTTGCCCATGGGGCCCGGCCGGGTACAACCCGAAAGAGCGACGTGGGCCCGACCTCCTGTGGGCTCACCACCCGCAGAGGTAGCCGTAGGGGACCGGTGCAATGTGGATTGGGCAGCAGTCGAAGGCGGGTGCCTCGACGACCCGGTCCCCGGACACAGCTTCTTGCTGTAGGGACATGGAATGTCACCTCACTGGGGGGAAGGAGCCTGAGCTTGTGCGGGAGGTTGAGAGATACCGGCTAGATATAGTCGGGCTCACCTCCACGCACAGCTTGGGCTCTGAAACCCAGCTCCTCGAGAGAGGTTGGACTCTCCACCACTAGGGCGTTGCCCGCGGTGAGAGGCGGCGGGCCGGTGTGGGCTTGCTCATGGCCCCCCAGCTCAGCCGCCATGTGTTGGAGTTTACCCCAGTAAACGAGAGGGTCGCGTCCCTACGCCTTCGGGTTGGGGACAGGTCTCTTACTGTTGTTTGTGCCTACGGGCCAAATAGCAGTACAGAGTACCCGGCCTTCTTGGAGTCCCTGGGAGGTGTACTGGAAGGTGCACCGACTGGGGACCCCATTGTTTTGCTGGGAGACTTCAACGCCCACGTGGGCGACGACAGTGATACCTGGAGGGGTGTGATTGGGAAGAACGGCCTCCCCGATCTGAACCCGAATGGTGTTTTGTTATTGGACTTCTGTGCTAGTCACAGTTTGTCCATAACGAACACCATGTTCGAGCACAGGGGTGTCCATAAGTGCACGTGGCACCAGGACACCCTAGGCCGGAGGTCGATGATCGACTTTGTAGTCGTGTCATCTGACCTTCGGCCGTGTCTGTTTTGGACACTCTGGGGTGAAGAGAGGGGCTGAGCTGTCAACCGATCACCACCTGGTGGTGAGTTGGATTCGCTGGCGGGGAAGGAGGCCGGACAGACTCGGCAGACCCAAACGTGTTGTGAGGGTCTGTTGGGAACGTCTGGCTGAGCCCTCTGTCAGAGGGGTCTTCAACTCCCACCTCCGGGAGAGCTTTGACCAGATCCCGAGGGAGGTTGGAGACATGGAGTCCGAGTGGACCATGTTCTCCACCTCTATTGTCAATGCGGCCGTTCGGAGCTGTGGTCGCAAGGTCTCTGGTGCCTGTCGTGGCGGCAATCCCTGAACCCGGTGGTGGACACTGGAAGTAAGGGATGTCGTCAGGCTGAAGAAGGAGTCCTATCGAGCTTGGTTGGCTTGTGGGACTCCTGAAGCAGCTGATGGGTACCGGCAGGCCAAGCGTGCTGCAGCCCGGGCGGTTGTGGAGGCAAAAACTCGGGTCTGGGAAAAGTTCGGGGAGGCCATGGAGGAGGACTATCGGTTGGCCTCAAAGAAATTCTGGCAAACCGTCTGCTGCCTCAGGAGGGGGAAGCAGTGCTTCACCAACACTGTTTACAGTGGAGGTGGGGAGCTGTTGACCTCGACTGGGGATGTTGTCGGGCGGTGGAAGGAATACTTTGAGGATCTCCTCAATCCCACCGACACGCCTTCCGTTGAGGAAGCAGAGGCTGGGGACTCAGAGGTGGACTTGTCCATCACTCAAGCTGTCCGAGGCCATGGTTCTCGAACCGGAAAAGGGTGGCTTGCCCTCTCCAGGTTGGGGGAGAGTTCCTGCCTCAAGTGGAGGAGTTCAAGTATCTTGGGGTCTTGTTCACGAGTGAGGGAAGGATGGAGCGTGAGATCGACAGGCGGATCGGTGCAGCGTCTGCAGTAATGCGGTCGTTGTATCGGTCTGTTGTGGTAAAGAAGGAGCTGAGCCGAAAGGCGAAGCTCTCGATTTATCGGTCGATCTACGTTCCTACTCTCACCTATGGTCATGAGCTTTGGGTCATGACCGAAAGGACAAGATCCCGGATACAAGCGGCCGAAATGAGTTTCCTCCGCAGGGTGGCTGGGCGCTCCCTTAGAGATAGGGTGAGGAGCTCTGTCACCCGGGAGGAGCTCGGAGTAGAGCCGCTGCTCCTCCACATTCAAGAGGAGTCAGCTTGAGGTGGCTCGGGCATCTGTTCCGGATGCCTCCTGGTCGCCTTCCTGGGAAGGTGTTCCGGGCATGTCCCACCGGGAGGAGGCCCCGGGGAAGACCTAGGACACGCTGGAGGGACTATGTCTCTCGGCTGGCCTGGGAACGCCTTGGGGTCCCCCCGGTAGAGCTGGAGGAAGTGTCTGTGGATAGGGAAGTCTGGGCATCTTTGCTTAGACTGCTGCCTCCGCGACCCGGTCCCGGATAAGCGGAAGAAGATGGATGGATGGATAATACTCCATTAAAGGTTTGCCTACATAGCTGCTCTACGTCACTATTTTAATGTTACACCTGAATACAACTTCTCTATAGTCACATGACTTCAGTGTCTTTAACACAGCCGCCTCAGTTTGATTGCTGTGGTCATGGTAAATCCTCTCTCTGAGTTCTATAGGTCTGAGTATGATAACTCTTAAGTTATTTCACTTTGCTGTATGAAATAGGGTGATTGTCTTACTTTCCAAAACTATAAAACATGCATTGTTTTTCCAGAGTACGAGCTGATAGAGGAGTTGAAAATGTAGACATAGCGAGATAAATATTTACAATGCGGGTCGTGGCAGCTTTATAGCTGGAAGAAGTGTCCACAACCAACAGTAAAAGCTATGTGGTTTTGATTAATACACTGCATGTAGTTTATTTTAGTTTGGTAATCATTTAACAAGGAAGTGCTTCGCACATCTCTATCTTGAGATAGGTGCCTCGGAGAGGGCGCACGTAACGCACATCAAACTAACACCCATTAAAAATGTCATTACCTGTGCTTCTACGCATGTGATATATTTGTTACGATGTCCTTGTGGTCTGGCCTATGTTGGGAAAACTACAAGGAAACTAAAACAAAGAATAAGTGAACACAATTCAATTCAGTTCAATACACCGTAATGACAGAGAATATCCTGTTGCAGCACACTTCAATGATGCTTATCATGATGTGTGCACGCTTTTGTGGAATTGAGCAGGTCCCCCCTCCTCCTAGAAGAGGTGACCATGACAAACTACTTAAACAGTGAGAGGCATACTGGATTCACACCCTCCAAACCCTAGCTCCTAAGGGCCTTGATGATGAACTGATTTTAAATATTTTTTATAGACTTGAAAACGACTTTAGTACACACAGTATGGTAGTTAAGAATGCTTTCTCTGTGGTCTTGTCTAGGTCTGAAGTATGCATATAGAAGTGTATATAGATATTCAAGTTTTGCATGTCTAACCTGGCTGCTATATCATTTCATCTATGCATACATTTTTTCAGCTTGAAAAAAGTTGGGGTTTTTTTGTATTCTGTATTTCAGGAGATGCTTCATTATTAGTATTGTGGATTTTGGTTTTTGTCTGCAACTTTGTCCAAACTCCATTGGCCAATTATCGCCAAATTTTCCTTTTAAAACTGCATTTTGCTGCACTTACTGCTCTCTGTGGGCCGTCCTCTGTTTCGAGCAGAGCAGCTTCTCTCTCTCACGCAGCAGCGCACCGGTAATGTGCGCTGGAGGTTGGGGTGCGCCACAGACAAAGCGGCGTGGAGGTGCGATGTGGAGGTGCAACGTACGCATAGACAGAGGGGCATGGAGGTGCGGCCCTGAGGTCAGGCGCGATCAAAAACAGAGCGGCACGGAGGTCGAGCGCAGAGAGGTCACAGGTGCTCACCAGCAGCAGCGCATGTGGATTGGGACTGAAGGAGGAGACGAACGCGGTACTTTCTGGTTTTGTCTGGTGTCACTCTGAAAAGCCTGTGTACCTTGCCATGGTGATATAGTTGCCTAAAATGTTGAATGGGCAGCGTATTTAGACAACAATGAAGTTTGAGGTAAAGTTAATGTTGCAGGCTAATAACCTTCCTGAAAACCTATAGCTCAGCAAACGTCCTCTGTTTTTTAATGACTGGACGTTCTACAGCACACAACAGAGGAATCACCAGAGAAGATCTGAGTGGAACAGCAGTGTTGACAATTAGATATTGTAAAATATATAATTTTTTTTTATGATTGAACATTATAGTATGCTATATTAAATTAAAATAAATGTAATAAATAAATAATAGTTATGTCCATTAATGAATTATTTTATCCTAACAAAATTGTAGCCAACAAAGTATATATACTTACACTTTATTCCATAGTCTATAATGTTGTCGAATGATGCAGACAGTTTAGGTTTTAGTTACTTTAAAACTTCAGAAAGGGGCCAAAAATGTAGTAGCCTAGGGCCTCTAAAATCCTTAATCCGGCCCTGGGTGTTGCTGTGGAGTACAATTAAGACTGATGACAGCAATGAATCGGTCTGTTGTGGTAAAGAAGGAGCTGAGCCGAAAGGCGAAGCTCTCGATTTATCGGTCGATCTACGTTCCTACTCTCACCTATAGTCATGAGCAAGAACACACAAATAAATACAAGTAAATATAAAGGGGGGTTAACTTTACCAAAATGGCCTATTGAGATGTGCTCGTTATATTAGCAGTTAATGCACTCTCCAGAACAACAGAAAATACAGAGCTGGAGGACTAGACCAGACCCCAAAACCGCTAGAGAGAGCTAATGTACAAGAAATAACCCCAGGTGTCTCAGCTCTGTCTCTGGGGTTAATGCTGCTGTACAGCAGTAGTGTCCTGGGGAGAGGTCCTGCAGCCACACGGGACACAGGTGACCAAACCCAGACAGGCTCATTTGGGAGTAGCCCTAGCGGCCATGCCCCTCATTTGACGCGAATGAAGCGAACAATTCGCCTCATTCGCGCGAGTGAATTCGCGTCATTCGCGAATAGACTGAATTTCACGCGCGAATGATGCGAGTGAATTTAAAATGGTCACGCGTCCAACTAGACGCGAATGACGCGAATTTGACGCCTGATTCGCGTCCGGTGTGAACATACCATTAGAGATAAGGTGAGAAGCTCTGTCACCCGGGAGGAGCTCGTAGTAGAGCCGCTGCTCCTCCACATCGAGAGGAGTCAGTTGAGGTGGCTCGGGCATCTGTTCCGGATGCCTCCTGGACGCCTCCCTGGGAAGGTGTTCCGGGCATGTCCCACTGGGCGGAGGCCCCGGGGAAGACCTAGGACACGCTGGAGGGACTACGTCTCTCGGCTGGCCTGGGAACGCCTTGGGGTCCCCCCGGTAGAGCTGGAGGAAGTGTCTGTGGATAGGGAAGTCTGGGCATCTTTGCTTAGACTGCTGCCTCCGCGACCCGGTCTCGGATAAGCGGAAGAAGATGGATGGATGGACAGCAATGAATATACATAATCAGCAATACAATTGTGCTATTGCATTGTACAGAGCAATAAACAAAAAACATACCAAAACATACCACCAGCAATAAACTGTCGCAGGAAGCCTAATACACAACGTTTTGCATCACTTGAGCAATCATCATCCTTGTCCTCATTCTCCGCCATGCACGGCCATGTGATGCAGTGCAGGAGTTGCTGCATTTGAAAAACACAGTAACAAATATTGTTACTATATTCTAGAGGTGAAAAAAGTATCAGGGTGATAAGTCTGAAACTGGAAACTGAAGGTGTGATGTTGACGTTGTTAGTGGTTATCCCCCAGAAGTAGGATGTGAGTTAGAAGAGAGAGAGATTCTGTAGTGAGTTAGATGAAGTGATGCGGAGTATCCCTGGAGGTGAGAGAGTGGTGATTCATGCAGACTTTAATGGACAGGTTGGTGAAGGAAATAGAGGTGATGAGGATGGGTGGTATTGTATGAGGAAGTCTGGAGTGGTAGAAATGTTAGAGTAGTGCAGGATGACATGTATGAGAACTGTCTGTGAAGACTCTCACTCGTCCAGGGTAAATGCATCGCAAACAAAAGTTAAAAAAAGCAGTCATCTGGATTAGATTTTTCAAGTTGAAGACGTTTCACCTCTTATCCAAGAGGCTTTCTCAATTCTGAAATGAACTGGTAAGAGAGCTGGTTTATATTCTTCTAGGAAGGAGGAGTTTAGACCTGAAACTAAATTCTATTGGTCAACGTGACCATGAATAGCCTAGTGGTTTCGGGTCACTAGGAGTCCTTTGTCCTCAGCTGGAGTGAGAGTCGTTAACCCTCCCCAGCCTGGGCAGCTCCTTCAGATGTAAATGACCTGAGTGAAACTGGTTTGTTTTGTTTGGGTTTCAGGAGACTGTTGTAGACAGAAGGAAGGTTGTATCTGAGACCACCATTTCTGTTTAAAGAAGGTTTATCTTTTTTGACAAAGATTGTTTCTTTCACTCTTCGCTCAAACCATCCTTTCTCTCTGGCTAAGATTCGGACCTCACTGTCCTCAAAGGAGTGGTTTGTGGCCTTCAGGTGGAGGTGTACTGCAGATTCTGGTCCACTGGAGTTAGCCCTGCGGTGTTGGTATAACCGTTTGTGCAGAGGTTGTTTGGTTTCTCCAATGTACTGTTCATTACAGTTCTCACTGCAGTGGATGGAGTACACAACATTGCTCTGTTTGTAACTGGGAATTTTGTCCTTGGGGTGAACCAGTTTTTGTCTAAGAGTATTAACAGGTTTGAAATAAACCGTCATGTCACACAGACCAGTACCTGTTATTTGATTCAAACCACCCACTACAGCACAAACTCGGTGTGATCAGGACACTGCAGCACAGAGCCCAAGAGGTTCCCACAAGCTCGGAGGGAAGGAGGAAAGAAGAGCTACATGTCCGCCAAGCCCTCAGAACCTGTGGATATCCCAACTGGGCCTTCTCTAAATTCCGAATGACAAGAAAACAGGACAGGAAAGAACAGGAGCAAGAGCCAAAAAGGAGCAATGTAGTCATTCCGTACATCTCCGGCCTATCTGAGAAACTTAAAAGGATTTTTAGCCAACATAACATTCCGGTTTATTTCAAACCTGTTAATACTCTCAGACAAAAACTGGTTCACCCCAAGGACAAAATTCCCAGTTACAAACAGAGCAATGTTGTGTACTCCATCCACTGCAGTGAGAACTGTAATGAACAGTACATTGGAGAAACCAAACAACCTCTGCACAAGCGGTTATACCAACACCGCAGGGCTAACTCCAGTGGACCAGAATCTGCAGTACACCTCCACCTGAAGGCCACAAACCACTCCTTTGAGGACAGTGAGGTCTGAATCTTAGCCAGAGAGAAAGGATGGTTTGAGCGAGGAGTGAAAGAAGCAATCTTTGTCAAAAAAGATAAACCTTCTTTAAACAGAAATGGTGGTCTCAGATACAACCTTCCTTCTGTCTACAACAGTCTCCTGAAACCCAAACAAAACAAACCAGTTTCACTCAGGTCATTAACATCTGAAGGAGCTGCCCAGGCTGGGGAGGGTTAACGACTCTCACTCCAGCTGAGGACAAAGGACTCCTAATGACCCGAAACCACTAGGCTATTCATGGTCACGTTGACCAATAGAATTTAGTTTCAGGTCTAAACTCCTCCTTCCTGGAAGAATATAAACCAGCTCTCTTACCAGTTCATTTCAGAATTGAGAAAGCCTCTTGGATAAGAGGTGAAACGTCTTCAACTTGAAAAATCTAATCCAGATGACTGCTTTTTTTAACTTTTGTTGTGATGTATGAGAACTCTAAGACATTAGTAAGGTAGATCCTTATATTGTTTGCTATGGTGATAGACAGGCTGACAGATGAGGTCAGACAGGAATCTCCATGGAGTATGATGTGTGCAGATGACTTTGTCATCTGTAGAAAATCTAGAGAGGTGGTAGCCTGGCTTGCCATACCCACTTGCTTTCTTATGGTACGTTCACACCGGACGCGAATCAGGTGTCAAATTCGCGTCATTCGCATCTAGTTGGACGCGTGACCATTTTAAATTCACTCGCGTCACTCGCGCGAATGAGGCGAATTGGACGCTTCATTCGCGTCAAATGAGGGGCATGGCCGCTAGGGCTACTCCCAAATGAGTCTGTCTGGGTTTGGACACCTGTGTCCCGTGAGGCTGCGGGGACCTCTCCCCAGGACACTACTGCTGTACAGCAGCATTAACCCCAGAGACAGAGCTGAGACAACCTGGGGTTATTTCTTGTACATTAGCTCTCTCTAGTGGTTTTGGGGTCTGGTCTAGTCACAGGCTCTGTATTTTCTGTTGTTCTGGAGAGTGCAATAACTGCTAATATAACAAGCACATCTCAATAGGCTATTTTGGTAAAGTTAACCCCCCCTTTATATTTACTTGTATTTATTTGTGTGTTCTTGATGTCACAATGATCAGAGTGAGCCTCTGTCACAGGCTTGTATCAAATATAACAGCTATAACCACAGTCACACAAAGCCTAAACAGCCATATTTATTTTATTTATAGTGTTTTATATCAGGGCTGTTTTTGATTCCTGTCTTCATAAAAGTAGAAGAGCTGCTGTAGGCTGTAGCTTTTATCTCCGGGTTCACTCTCAGCCTCGATGATTGTTTTGCTGGATCTCCGAGGCAGGGATCTCCTCCTGTTACGTCGTACGTAACCACGTCACTGCTACAGCAGGTCCCTGATTGGTTAACGCGGCGCGAATGTTCGCAGAAGTTCAAATTTTTCAACTTCCGCGACCAGAGCGTTGGACGCGAATCTGCGTTGTTCGCGTCCAACGCCGATTCGCGTCTTCGCCTATTCGCGGGACTCGCGCGTCAAACGCTCAATTCGCGTCATTCGCGCCGCGCTATTCGCGGGATTCGCTTGATTCGCGTCGCGCCATTCGCGTCATTCGCGCCGCAGGATGCTTGTTCACGCCTGAACGCGGCTTTCCATAGACTTAACATGGTAATCACTCGCGCCTGACGCCTGATTCGCGTCCGGTGTGAACGTACCATTAGTGAAGGACGTGGGTATGGTAGGGTTGGAGCAACAGACGAGAGCCAGCAAGAAAGGCTGTAACACCTCCTGCTATTCACATTTTAACTGCACAAGTTGTTCTTAAGATTATACATGAGATATCTGATTACAGTCCAGTTACACCTCAAAGATTTTTCCTACCACACATACAGTACATGGATACATGGAAGAAAAAGAATCTTACATTCCAGTGTAGTTCTGAGGTGAACACTAGATTGCTCTGCAATACTTGATCTTAACAGTAACTTAACTTAAACAGTAGGCATATTTAAATATTTTTTTAGTCACTGTTCTTGCTGTGAACCACAGTATGACTGAGAAGTAAATGAATAATACACCTGATTGTAAAGTGACTTTAAATTATTAAAAGGTGCTGTATAAGACTAATATGTTATTATACACATCTGATTGTGTTTTTTAAATTATTTTTATTGAACGTTTTTGTGCAAAGCAGGAAAGTGACAACACAACATCTACAACACATAAGAGATACAGACAGAAACAGACACAAAAGGGAGTCCATAAAAGTCAAGAAATATCTTCCTGTCGCTAAGCTAGAGTCAGTAACCCTGATCGCATCCTTTCAGACGTAGAGGCATCCAAAAAGTCAAAAAAGGGGTTCCAAGTCTAGTTGAAAAGGTATGGTTTATCCTTCCACACAGTAGAAAAAGCTTCCATTGGGATAATGCTTATAACAGTTTGCAACCACTGGTGAAGAGAAGGGGCTTCATCAGACATCCACAACACCATTATGCACTATTCGAGTACAATGCAACAGAATATGTAAAAGGTCTTTCTTTCGAAATCCAGCAGGAAGCTCAGTCCCAACAAGCAAGTCTTTGCTCCCAGCAGCAGTTAACACAAAGCTTATTTATGACTGATGCCCAAAAGTGCAGAATAAGAGAACAGCTCTACAGACAATGAAAAAAAGGACCAACATCAGATTTACATTTATTACAAAGCTCTGAGAGAGCTGGGTACATTCTATGCCTTTTCTCCGGGGTGATATAAAGCCTATGCACGATTTTATATTGTCTTTCCCAGACTGAATTTTATATCAGTACCTTAAAAGGCTGGTTACACAGCTCACTCCAGGCCTCTGTATCAATAGGCCCCAAATTTGATTCCCACAGGCCCTCAACTTTGTCAGAGTTATCAGTTTTAACCGCCCCACTGTCCTAACTCCAACGAGTCATCTCGACCCAGATGGCCGGGGACGGGGCGCAGGTAGAGTAAAGTCACAGGAAAGAAATACACCAAATCAATGACACACCAAGACCCAGAAAGCTTAGCAGTCTGAGTATATTCTTTTGTGATGTAAATGAGTCATCTGGCGGCACTGGGAAAGACATAACGAATCCTTCCTGGGATTGTATCCCTAGTTTGTTTTGCTTAGAGGAAAGAGAAATCCAGAAAGGGTGGGGGAGTGGGTGGGTTGCCGCCGTGAGTTCCTTTCCCTTTTTTTTTTTTTTTTTAAACTTTTTTTTTTTTTTACTTGGGGGTGGGGGGTGGGGGGGTGGAAGTGTATGTGTATATGTATGTGTATGTGTATGTATGTATATATGTGTATATATGTATGTATGTGTATGTGTATATATGTATATATATGTGTATGTATATATATGTATATATATATATATGTGTGTGTGTATGTGTATGTATATATTATTAGTATTTTGTTTATTGTTATCCTTGTTTGAAAATCAAATAAAAATTTTATCACAAAAAAAAAAAAAAAAGATCATAGCAATCGTGATAACATCGTTGCACTTGTATACTTTATTTACTCGTCACGGTCAATGCACCGTCACCGCACCCTTTCCACAGGTTGAACTGGTTCTTTCAAAGGACCTTAATGCCATGAAGAGTTAAAATTTAAAATATTCTAAACTGGTTTGACTTATTGTTCAAACATTGGTAAATGGTCACATTTTTATATAGCACTTTTCCACCTTCATGGGCACTCAAAGCGCTTTACAACAAGGAACCGTTCACCCATTCACACTCACATTCATACACCAGTGTGCGCAGACACCGGAGGCAAGGTGGGTTAAGTGTCTTGCCCAAGGACACAACGACAGTATGCAACGGTGGGAGTGGGGTTTAAACCGCCAACCTTCTGGTTATTGGACAAGTGGCTCTACCAACTGAGCTACTGCCGCCCCATTGTACTCATTGTGTCATCTTAACAATGGTAAACTTGGAAACTGGGTCTTGTGTGCTATTTATTGGTGTAATGATAAATGCTTAACCCTTTTTCCTTCAGCTCCACTAATGTTAGGGTTTCAGGTCACTGGCTCCAGTGTGCACCAACGTCAGAAGAGCTTGGAGCATCTGTGCACACACCAAACACTTGGTATTTTTTCCTGTAGTCTTTATACTGATTGAATAGAAACATCTTGCTAATCTAACTGCTGCTACATGTTTGAGTCTCTGCTAAAATTCTCCAGAACATGTTTGAATTAACTCTAGTCAATGCTAATGCTAAACAGCTAATCTGGAGCAACTGTTGCAGATTTTCACTTATTTTACTCTTGTAGATGCTAATGTTAAACAGCTAATCAGCAGCAACTGTTGCAGATTTTTACTCATTTTGCTAACGTTAAAATGAACATGAGATGACAAAAGTTGTTGTGTTGCTGTGCATTGTAAATGTAATGCTCTTTGTGAGATATTTTGTTAGTAATTAGTAAGAGAGCACGCACAAACTGCTTTTCACTGGAGGTGGGTTTAATCCAGCCACAAAGGGTCACAAATGTGTCCCCTTTGTGCCAGTCCCCAGCCTGGATAAATGGAGAGGGTTGCACGAGTGTAAAACCAAAGCCTCATTACTGTCACACTTAATTTTCTTTTCTTTTTCCTTTTTACATTTTTTTTTTTTTGTGTACACTTGTGTGTATGCTTTTGTCTCATGTAGACCCAGTTGCTGCCTGTGGTTGCGTCCTCTTAGTCCTGGTGTCTGGGTTCGGCTGCAGGTTTGGCCTGTACCTTCTGTTCCTTCATGTGCCTGCTAGCTCATAGGTAAATGTGTTTTGAGCTAACAATAGACTTTTTACTGTTTTATTTGCTATAGAGCAGTGGTTCTCAAGCTGTGGGACGCAGGCTGCTTCTAGTGGTACTGGGGAGTTGTTTGCAGTTGAAGCCTTGATTTAGTATTTATTTAAAGCCAATGGTTCCTGTTTTAGTCCTGCTTAAGTTGGGGCTAGTCCTGGTTCTGTCCCAATTTAGTCCTGGTTTAGTGATGGGGATTGTACTGGTTTAGACCTGGGTTAGTCCCGGTTTAGGAAAGATTTAGGCTTATTTTGTCCAAATAACTTGGCCAAATCTTCTGAGGTAGTACTTAGTGTAAATTTTGAGAATCACTGATCTAGATTGTTTTAAAGGCTTTGTTCTGCGACAAACCCTGTCTCCAGAGAACCAGAGCAGAAGATGACAGAGGTGAGGTCACAAGGCCACCAGAAGATGAAGACCCTTTTCTTTCAGCACCTGCCCAGGGGTGTAACCACATTTTGGTGTTTTGTTCAAAATAAATTCTGTTCTATTATGAAATAAGTGTTTTTTAACCCTTAGATGCACACGTGGGATCGAAAATGACCCCACATTACTGTTAGCTAACAGTATTGTATTTAGGTAGGTAACACAGTATTGTGTTAGCTAACAGTAGCCTAACGCACACGCTCGCACACACGCTCGCACGCACACACTTTGTACCCAACCTAGCTAACTCAAAAGTAGGCTAATGTTATATTAGGTAGTTTTTTTTATATGGTTTATAGTTTTCTGTGCATTTCAAACGTTGTCCTTACTAATGTTTTTTTTTTATTTATCTAAAGTAACATGGCTGCTAGGAGGCCAGCTAGGATCCCTGTGGACCTTGCCCTACAAATATTCCAGGACGGATGGGATGAAGAGCCCATTGGCGGCATTGACTCAGAATCTGACATCTCGGATGTAGAGGACCCAGACTATTGTCCCCCCACTGTACAAGGCCAGTCAGACACAGAGGAGTCCTCTGATGAGTCCCCTGAAGAGGAAATGGATAGTGTGTCCAACAGAATGAGCCGCAAGGGCTCTTACTGGGCAGAGTTACCTCCCAGCCAGGCTAAAACACCAAGCCACAATATTCTAAGTAGTCGGCCAGGGTCTGCACCTGGGTTTAGTACTGTCTCCCCAATAGATGCATGGAAGCTGTTCATGTCTGATATTATAATAGAAGAGGTGCTGACATGCACAAACATGGAGGGATGAAGAGTAGCCACAGACAGGGGAAAAGAGTGGAAAAATGTAACCAAACATGAGCTCATGGCCTTCATTGGATTGACCATTCTTGCAGGAAGTGAGAAGAACTGGGATCTACCAGTTTGTGTGCTTTTTGGGAGGCCTCTGCATAACCCATTGTACAAGGCCACTATGTCAGTTTGAAGATTTGAAGATATTTGCCGTTTCTTGCACTTTGATGACAAGAGGACCAGAGCCTACAGACTGAAAACAGACCACATGGCAGCTTTCCGCTACATATGGGACCTGTTCCTGGTCAACTGCAGGCAGAAATTCATCCCCAGTGATTGTGTTACAGTAGATGAACAACTTGTACCTTTCAGAGCTCCCTCTGAAAGGTACAAGTTGTTCATCTACTTGTTCATCTAGTACGGCATAAAGATCTTCTGGGTTTGTGATGCATGCACCCCATATGCAGTTGATGGGATTGTGTACCTAGGGAGACAACCAGGGGAAGACATCCAGAAGAATCTGGGAGAAAACATTGTGCGTCAGTTGTGCAGTGGATTCAGACACACAGGTTGCAACATCACCACTGACAACTTCTTCACCAGTGTGCCTCTTTCAGAGCATCTCCTTGAGAAGGGTCTGACTATTGTGGGAACTTTGCGACAGAACAAGCCAGACATTCCTCCAGTCATGAAGGCTTCCAGGTCCAGAGAGGTCCACAGCACTGAATTTGGGTTCAATGGCAGCATGACCATGATCAGCTATGTGAGAAAAAAGGGAAAGGCTGTTCTGCTGCTTAGCACAATGCACCACAGCAAGATGGTGGATGAAAACAGCCCAAAGAAAAAAACAGAAGCGATCCTCTTCTACAACCAGACCAAAGGAGGAGTAGATACTATGGACCACATGGTTGGCAACTACACCTGCAAACGCCAGACGCAGAGGTGGCCCATGGTGCTTTGGTACATGATTGATGTCGCGGTTCTGAATGCCTATTCATTTTTCAGGGCTCAGCACCCTGAATTTTACACAGGCATCACCGATGGACGACAACACTTCCTCACAGAGCTCTCAAAGGAGCTTGTGACACCTCACATGAAAAGTCGACTGGAAGGTACCCCGACCCTACCAACCTACATCACTGAAGCAATGGGGAGGTGTGGAGATGACAAAAACTGCTGCGATCCGGCCACAGAAAAGAAGCACACAGGGCCAGCAGAAGAGAAAGAGGTGCCAGTTGTGTCCAAGAAACAAAGATTGCAAAGCCACTAATTGCTGTTGGAAATGCAGTACCCCTGTGTGCAATGGTCACAGCAAGAAGCAAGTAGTTTGTGACAGCTGCACACAGTGAGAGAAGATAAAATGTTTGTGTGTATATATGCTGGGACAGCGTTATGGTCTCCGGACCTGTTTAATGTTCTCGGTTCGTCCTCCAGTCATTGGGACACACAAATATGTTTTGACACCTGATTGACCTGAATATTGATTTTAATTGGGATCTTTTTTGACCCCACTCGTGGGAGAGTGTAGATATTGGTAGGTTGTGCATCCAAGGGTTAAAATATTTATGTAGTTGTGTACAAGTACCAGATGTAGTTTTTCAAAATCATTTCTATCATGTCTTTACAATATTAAGCAGCAAACCAATGGAATAAGATCCCCTTGAATTTGTGTGTAATTTGTTTTGCTTGCAAAAGTCTAGTGGACGTTTTAGGTTTTTAATTTATACAATGTGGTTTACGAGAATTAAAAATTAATTTTTTTTTTTAAAGTTGCTTATTCACAAATATTTGGATAGAGGTTTTTTTTTATTACAATTTGTGTATTTATCTTAAGAAAAAAGTTGTTTTTTGTTCTTTTTATGAATTTACAACTTTACCAAAAAATTTTTTTAAATTTATGTTAAAAACTCTGCAGAGTTAAGTGCTGCACCTTAATTATTATGAATATTCAGTCTTGACCATAGATTTACAAGGACCCACTCTAATGGGCCCCCAAACCTCCTGGGCCCCAGTGCAGTTGCACTGGCCGCACTGGCTGCACTGCCTGATGTTACGCCCCTGGGTCTTTGTGTGTTTACTCCTCATCCCTGTTACCCTTCTGGAGCTCCACCACACCCTGCCCTCCCAAACAGCACCACTCCTACTGTCACTCAGCACAAGAACTTCATCTTGTGTCACAACACCCACTGAACAGCAGGTCACTCACTTTCTCTGATCCACACTCATGTAATGTTCATATTTACATTTACATCAGTTCATTTATATATGCAAGTATTATTCATGAGTCTGATATTATTTGAGTTAGCATATTCATACATTTATAGCTTTTACAATAATACAGGACAAAATGACAATGCAAACAGTGTTTTATTGACATTTTTATATTTACATACAAATGTTATAGAATATGTTTATTATGGCAGCTAGGAAAAATAATCAGTACATAACAGATGATTAACTGTGGTTACATCACCTACATGTCTGCAGCTGAAACAAACCTTAAGAAACTGGATGTAGAGCAGGCCCAAGCCCTACGTATCTGAAGCAGGGCCTTCAGGACATCACCTGTCTCTGCAATGCAAGTTGAATTAGGAGAGATGTCACTCTGACTTTAAAGGCTTAAACCACTGCGGAGCTCATCCTGCAAAAGAAGTTCTTATAGAATGTTGGGAGCATTATGAAACTGACTACAACAGTATTGGCTGGGTAGCAAATGCAAAAGCAGAACTCGCTGGCCTGTGTGAGCTTAATTTAAGCCCCACCATACCTTTACCAACTGTGGCCCCATGGAAATTCATTATGGCTCCAGTAGATATTAACCTACACCAGAAACTTAAAGAAAAGTCTAAAAAGTTGCCACAATTTCTAGTTCAAAAGCAAATAAATCAGCATTATTATATTTACAGGCAGCTCAAAAGACCCTGAGAGTGGGCAAACTGGTTCTGCTCTTTTCATCCCTCACCTTGAGATAGCAGTCAAGAGGAGACTGACCGACCATCTCTCATTCTTTACAACACAACTGATTGCAATACAGTTGGCGCTACAATGGGCAGAAACTAACACAAAAAACCAAAGCATAGTAATAGCCTCAGTCTCTCAGCCTTACAGAGCATCAAGTTTGGAAGGTCCAAGTCTAGCAGGATCTCATTCACTTCATCCTCAGTTTGATCCTTGATCTTCACAGCAGAGGCCTGAGCACCTCCACAAGCGGCTGTGGAGGTGCGATGCAGAGGATAGAGGTGAGGTGCGGAGCTATAGCGCGGAGATCGAGCGCACATGAGGTCGCAGGTGCTCGCCAGCAGCAGCGGTGTGGATGGGACTAAAGGAGGAGACGAACGCGGTGCTTTCTAGTTTTGTCTGGTGTCACTCTGAAAAGCTGTCTGCGTTGCCATGGTGATATATTTGCCTAAAAAGTTGAATGGGCAGCGTATTTAGACAACAATGAAGTTTGAGGTCATTGTTCTTTAAACGTTAATGTTGCAGGCTAATAACCTTCCTGAAAACCTAGCACAGCAAACCTCCTCTGTTTTTAATGATTGGATGTTCTACAGCACACAACGGGAATCACCAGAGAAGATCTGAGAGGAACAGAATCAGAATCAGCTGCAGGAGCCCCCAAAAACAGCCTAATAATACAGCAATATCATTTTAAAAAGTAGGTACACTTAGCTTGTTCAAATACAGGTATTTTTAATTCAATTACCACCTCGCATATGTTTAAAAACAGATTTTGTTAGTTTTTACAGTTCTAGCTAATATTTTTAAGAAGAATTATAGACAAAAAAAATTGCACCTTTTCGGGCAACTTTTAAGAAAATCCCCTGTAAAATCACAGGGCCTTCTCTTCTATTTGACTTGTCTGATTGCACTTTAACCTCAAGAGGAAATCAAAGCAATAAAGCTAAACTTGTTTTGGACAGTTTCTCTGTTGTCTTCAGTTTGATTTTAAGTAAGTGGGGAAAAAAATTGTTTTTAAATTGTAAATCGAATTTTTTGTGAAAAAATCTGAGATTTTTTTTTTTAGGCTAAATCACCCAGCTCTAGTTCATATGAAACCTAAAGTGCCTTATCATGGCCTGAAAAGCTCAAAAAGGCAATAATGAATGAATGATTGAATGAATGAATTTATTGAACATAAATACAATATACATTAACAAAAAAATCCCCCAAAATTAGAGTCATTAGTTTAAGGTATACAGATAACACATATACATTTCATATTTTTAAAGAGAGAGAGAAAAACAAGTATTTAATGTTCAAAAGGTGCAGAATGAAGCTAAGTGTAGAAAAGAGTCACATTTTTTCATCTACATCCTGCCAAAATCCCACCCTCTCTCCAGGGTCACTTCCTTGATCCTCTTCCTTATTTAAAGCCCCTCCTTCCATTGTTCTGTTTGAAGCAGAGGCCTCCAGACCAGACATTGCACATTGTTATGTGTCTCTGAGTAAGTGTTTGTGTCTGTTTTTACTAGTGATGGTGACTTTGAGGCCTCATGAAGCAACGAACCACTTTGACACAGCTGGCTCAAGAATGACACGCTGCTCGAAGCATTTATTACAGACTGAATAGGGACATCTGCTGGCTGTCTGTGAGAACTGAGTCCCATTGGAGTACATGAAAAAAAAAACGAAACGAGGCCTCACTCGCTGTGATCATGTAATCTTAATCAGGGCTCGAATCACTCGTCTCGAAACACTTGTTCTTCAAAAGATCGATACTGTGTCGAGCAGTGGGCTCGAGCACAACATCACTAGTTTTTACTAGTAGACCAGTAATTCTTATAGATATTCTGTTAAGTGACTAGTATATCAGCACAGTCTCTGCTACATTTAATGGTCACTGTTTCTCAGCTCTTAAGTTCTGATTGATTGTCATGTGTGAGTGCACAGTGCACATGTTCACATTAGCTGAACTTTATAGATTGTACATTTAACATTATGTGACCTTGACTGTTGACCTTTAATCACTTGTGGTCTTTTGACTCTTTTTAAGTGGTAGGCCTACCCCTCCCCCTTTAGGACCAGAGTTATTAGATCACTTCATGAATGGATTTACAATTTTAGTAATGTTTGGTGATACTGGCTTGTCTTTGTGTTTTTAGAAGTCAACCATAACTAGGGGAAGTCTCAACCAAATCCTCTGTTGTGTGCACTGTGGCAAATAAATGTCTTATAACAATCTCCTTATATTCAATCTCCTTACATTCTTACTGATGTACCATAGTGATGGTAACACTTAAGTAAATCCAGCACAAGCCTATCTACAGTACACTAAGCTTATTTATTTCTACTCCTTTTATACAATTTTATGTTATCCATGATCATAATCAGCAATATGTACAAACAAAATCTGCCTACATAGTCAGACTGTTTTCAATCAAACCACACTGTAACAATATCAATAAAAATATTTTGCTAATTTCTCTGCCATAAAACCTCATAGAACAATAATTAAAAATATCGGCATCAGCCTCAAAAAATCCATATCGGTCGGGCTCTATTCAATTCAATTCAGATTTATTTGTATAGCCCAATATCACAACAAAAGTCGCCTCAAAGGGCTTCACAAACAGTTGATCAAACATAAACACACAATCAGACTTAACACACAATCAGCACAAACAATAACTACACTAAACTAAATAGACCCAGGACACTCCTGTCCTTAGACCCTCCTTCTCGGTAAGGAAAAACTCCTAAAAAACCCAGGTACGGGAAAAAAGAAGAAACCTTATGGAGCCCATATTGAAGGAGAGATCCTCTCCCAGGACGGACAGGCAATGCATCTAGGACTGCTAGTCCCTTAGTTCATCTATAGGATCATAGATCAGCTCTGTAAGGATTCATCCAGACGAGAGTGGGTGAGATAGGTTGAGGAAGTCCATAGGATGCAGCAGGTGGCCTCATCCAGACAGGTAAGTGGGCGAGATAGGTCCGGGAGATCCGGGATGCAGCAGGTGACCTCATCCAGACAGGTGAGTGGAGCGAGATAGGTCCGGGAAATCCAGGATGCAGCAGGTGGGCCTCATTCAGACAGGTGAGTGGGGTGAGGTAGATCCGGGAAATCCTTAGAGGTGAGGTTGAGGGCACACAGGTCGGGACAGCACAGATGGGGTCAGCTATCCAATCATCACTGGGACATCTGCCAGCAGCCAGGCATCTGAAACAGTCCCCACTCCCCAGAGGGGAGCGGGAGAGAGGGACAACTTGTGAATAGCAATGAACTGATTGGAGATATAGAGTATTTCATTATATTAATCACAGTGATAGAAGAGGAGCAGCAGATGAAACCAGAGGACAGAGGCTCAGTGCACCATACTTCCCCCAGCTTCTAGCTCCTGGAGCAGCCTAGCTTCAACTGTGGAATTAACCCTGTTCCTAGCTGGCCTGGCCATAAGCTTTCTCAAAGAGGAACGTTTTAAGCCTAACCTTAAATGTAGAGACTGTGTCTGCCTCTCTAACATGAGCTGGAAGCTGATTCCATAAAACAGGAGCTTGGTAACTAAAGGCTCTACCTCCAACTGTACTTTTAGAAACCCTGGGAACCACTAATAGCCCTGCATTTTGTGAGCGCAGTACCCTGCTTGGTTGGTATGGCACTATAACATCATTAATGTAGGATGGGGCCATACCATTTACGGCCTTGTAAGTCAGGAGAAGGATTTTAAACCTAATTCTGAATTCAACTGGAAGCCAGTGAAGTGAAGCTAGCACAGGAGTAATATGTTCTCTCCTGTTAGTTTCTGTTAATAATCTTGCTGCTGCGTTTTGAACAAGCTGAAAACATTTTAATGAGTTTTTAGGGCACGCTGCCAGCAGAGAGTTACAGTAATCTAACCTAGATGGGACAAATGCATGGACAAGTTTTTCAGCGTCACTTTTAGATAAAATATTAAGTAAGTAACTTAATATTAATATTAAGTTTCTCACAGTAGAACTTGAGGCTACACTGACACTGTCCAGGGAGACTCTGGTCAGACAGAGCATCTCTCAGCTTTTTGGGGCCTAGTATAATGACCTCTGTTTTTTCTGGGTTTAGGAGGAGATAATTAATTGTCATCCAGGTCTTTATGTCTCTCACACAGGCGCTAAGTTTCTCAACGCGGTCATTCTGATCAGGTCCAATTGATAAATACAACTGTGCATCGTCTGCGTAACAGTGAAAATTAATGCCATGTTTTCTGATTATGTTTCCTAAAGGCAGCATGTAAAGCATGAACAGAATGGGTCCAAGTACTGAGCCTTGCGGCACTCCATAGCTAACTTTACTGCACTGTGAGGAATGTTCATTTACACTAACAAACTGGTACCTGTCTGATAAGTATGATTTAAACCAGCAGAGGGCGGTTCCTCTGACCCCTATGTCACAGTCTAATCTCTGGAGTAAGATGCTGTGGTCAATGGTGTCAAAGGCTGCACTGAGATCTAACAGAACTAGGATTGAGACCAGTCCATTGTCCGAACTTAATAACAAGTCATTTGTGACTCTGACTAATGCAGTTTCTGTGCTATGGTGGGGTCTAAAACCTGACTGAAAATCTTCAAATAAGCTATTGTCCTGTAGGTGGCGACATAACTGTTTAACTACAACTCTTTCTAGGATTTTTTAAATAAAAGGGAGATTTGATATTGGTCTGTAGTTGGCTAAAATGTCAGGATCTAGACTGGGTTTTTTCAGAAGCGGTTTAATAACTGCATATTTAAAAGACTGTGGCACATAGCCTGTTTCTAGGGAGGTGTTTATTATGTTGAGTATAGGTTCATTAATTAGGGGGAGAGTTTCTTTAAAAAGTTTGGTAGGAATTGGGTCTAAAAGACAAGTTGAAGTTTTGGAGGACATAATGACTGACGTTATCTCAGTTTGATCTACACCGATGAAACAGTCTAACGTTACAGATGGTTTTAAAGTGGCCTCCATTTTTACAGCTTTGGCTTGCTCTGAGCTGATCGTAGGGAGAGTATTATTTAATTTATCTCTAATACTTGTGATTTTGTCGTTAAAAAATTGAAGAAAGTTTTCACAGCTGAGAGTAACAGGGATACAGGGTTCTACTGAGCTGTGACTGGTGGTCAGCCTGGCTACAGTGCTGAACAGAAACCTAGGGTTGTTCCTGTTTTCTTCTATTAAAGTTGAATAGTATCTGGTTTTGGCCTCACGCAGAGATTTTTTATAATTTGAAAGACTATATTTCCAGGCATTCAGAGACTGCTCTGAGCTGGAGTGACGCCATAGCCTTTCTAATTTACGGGTTGCTTGTTTAAGGGAACGTGTTTCAGCATTAAACCATGGTGCTACTCGATTCGGCCTAACAACCTTTTGTTTTAATGGAGCTACATTGTCTAGAGCTGTCTTTAAAGACTGCATGGCGCTGTCAACAAACTGATCACTTTTACTGGGACTCGAGCTATGGGAGCTGTTCTCAACATACTCACTCAACATTGTACTAAATATTGGCTTTATTATGTGTTTAAACTTTGACACAGATTGGTCAGATAATGTTCTTCTAATCTGGGTTTTGTTCATTGGGACAGTAAAGTCTTTGAGTATAAACTGAAAGGTAATTAGAAAGTGATCTGAGAGTATGGGGTTATGAGGAAGGACAGTGAGCTCACTAATCTCTATACCATAGATTAAAACAAGGTCCAGGGTGTGCTTGTGACAATGAGTGGGTTCATTTACGTTTTGAGTAAAACCTACGCTGTCTAATAAGACTGCAAATGCATTTCCTAAACAGTCGCTGCTGTCGTCAACATGAATATTAAAGTCCCCTACAATTACAATCTTATCTGAGTCTAACACTATACTGGATAGAAAGTCAGAGAACGCAATTAAAAATTTGGAATAGGGACCAGGAGGCCGGTAGATGATTATAAACATAACTGGTTTTTGTTTCTTACAGTTAGGGTGATTTATAGTTAGTATTAGGCTTTCAAAGGAATTATATGTGTGTTTAGATTTGGGGCTAAGAAGTAAACTAGACTGTGATATTACTGCCACTCCTCCACCTCCGCCTGTGCTCCTCGCTGTCTGAAAGTTTACATGACTTGGGAGAGTAGCTTCATTAAGTCTCACATAATCATCCTGTTGTAGCCAGGTTTCTGTTAAGGCCAGTAGGTGAAGTTTATTATCGTTAATTAATTCATTAACTAACAGGGATTTAGGGGAAATTTACCTAATGTTTAGTAATCCACATTTAATTACATTATTGTTCTGATTATTATTAATATTATTAATAGGTCCACAAGTTATTTTTATTAAATTTGTGGCTCTCACTCTTATTTGTCTTTTGCTGTTGGAGTTAGTGTTTAGGCGGGGGACAGACACAGTCTCTATTTGCTCTGCTAAAATACCTTTATGCTGGGTTTGTACCAGCTCGTAAGGAAGCTCACAGAAATGTTTTAAACTACTGCTCTGTGCCCGGGTCCCACCTCTGGCTCGTCAGGTTGAACGACTAATGCCATCAGCCATATTTCTGGACAGCAATGCGGCACCATCCAACGTGGGATGAATGCTGTCTCTACGTAAGAGACCGGGCTTTCCCCAAAACGCTCGCCAATTATCAATAAAGCCTATGCCATTTTCTGGGCACCATCTAGATAACCAGTGGTTGAATGATGAAGCTCGGCTGTACATTTCATCATTAGTCAAATTCTCTAGTCACAATCACTACAATCAAACCTCTTCAGATCATTTATAGCAAAGCCATGAAGATTTTGGATAAGAAACCCGTGAGGCCCCATTACTGTTTTAGTTTGAATCATTTAAAAATGCTAACATTTGAAAACTTCATCAGATTTGCTCAGTCAAAACTGATTTTACAAATGGAAATGCACAGTCAGGCTCTGAGTGACTGCATAGTTCCTCTCAGAGCTGTGGGGTCAGTAACTAGAAGATGTCACAGCAGGAACTGTAAAGTACTGAGGCGCGAAATATCTTTGGGACAGCCTTCACTGTACAAGGCACTACAGCCTGGAACACTTTACCTTCAGAACTGAGAGGAGATTTAAACTGGGCCATTTTCAAATTGAAATCAAAGATTGTTTTATGAGGGGTTTGAACGAGCTGAGGCACCGATACACGTATCATGTGCTGAAAGCAATGCCTGAGCCGACTTTAAGAAAAGTCACGTGACCGACACAGTGACTGTGTCGTATTGTGTCACATTGTATCATGTGTCATTGAGGTGCCAATTCTACATCAGGAAGTCCAGCACAGATTGATCCACTTGTTGCTACGACACCGTTCGTCACTATGGAGCCTGCAAGAAAGAGAAAATATTCTTCCGTGTGGGATCATTTTGATCTCATAACACCTAATAAGGTAATTTGTATTCCATTCCCGTTTCCACGGCAGACAAAGTATTATATATATATATATATATATATATATATATATATATATATATATATATATATATATATATATATATATATATATTATAACCCACAGGTGAAATGTCGTCTATGCTCAGTGGTGTTGTCCTATGCTACCCGAAACACATCATCAATGCTACGGCATTATAGAGCTCGCCATGAAAGAGAAGAAAATACACCAGAAATGGACACTGGTGGATTAGTATTTTGTAATCAGTCACTAATTATTATGGAGGCTAATAGTAATCTAAATCAAACACTTTGTCCTTTTCACTTCAAGCTTCTAGAAAAGAGGCCCTGAATTGATGCATTGTAAATATTATAATAAAAGATTGCCAACCTTTAAGCATCGTTGAGGACGAGGGATTCAGGAAGATGCTGCAGACCCTTGAGCCATCATATGTGATACCAACCAGGAAGGTACTGTATATATCAGAAATTGCACTTAACTTTAACAGTTTGAATTATTATTATTGTTTGAAGATAGTTTTTTTCTGTTTTACAGGCTCTGAAGGAAATTATATCTAAAAGATATGAAGCAGAAACCCTGAACATTAAAGAAAAATTACACTCCACCAATGCAGTCAGCCTTACAGCTGATATGTGGACTTCAATAAACATGGAGGCCTACTTGGCTGTGACTGGCCACTTTGTTGACACTGAAAATAAAATGTGCACCACTGTGCTGGGAGTTAAATACTTTCCCCAGAGCCACACAGCAGAGAATATTGCTGAGGCAGGTTTATTGAAAATATTCAGTATGGTATGTGTTGGTGTCATGGAAGGACTTGTTATTTATTTATGTATATTTTTTAGGTCACACGACATCTGATTGACAGCTGGGCCATCGCAGGAAAGGTTGGACGCTTTGTGACTGATGCTGGTGCAAATATGATAGCATCAGTGAGACTATTAAAAATCGGGCATAGTCCTTGCATCGCACACACTTTAAATTTGATAGTTAAAAAATCTTGCGATCAAGTGTCAGAACTTACTGATACCTGAAATAAAACCAAAAAAATTGTCAACTATTTTTGTTCCAGCACTGTCGCCAAGGAGAAGCTGTGTCAAGTGCAACAGCAAATGGAAAGACCACTTTTGAAACTCATCAATGAAGTTCCAATGCGCTATGGCTCTCCTGCCATACTCCTGCCTCATCAGTTCCTTGTGAACGAATTTTCTCTAAAGCTGGAGAAATTGTTTCCAAGAGGAGAAATCGATTGAGCCCAAACATGCTTCAAAAACTTCTATTTCTGAATAAAAATGTTTGACCCCCCCCCCCACCACCACCACCACCCCAAAAAAAAAAAAAAAAAAAAAGACAAGCACTCAAATGTCACAAGCACAATGTAAAAAGTTCACAAGCACTCAAATGTCACAAGCAGTGTTGAGTTGAGATTTCTCAGAGAAAGAAAAGAGGATTTGCTAGAGAAGGAGCTAGAAGTTAACATGGTAACACCTCAACTAGCCATGTCAGAGAAAAAGCCACTGCAGAGGATGCTGAACTGGAACTGTTGAAAGAGGTAACTCAGAGAGGATGGCCAAATGAACAACATGCTGTTTCAAAAGTCATCCAGCTCTATTGGACATTTAGTAATGAGATAACATACACATTTGGGCTGATGTTCAAAGCAGCAAAGTTTATTGTTCCACATCAGCTGAAAGAAGAGAAAAAAAAAAATCCATAAATCAAGGATGTATCAAGTACACAAGTATGGATTTTTTTTCCCCCTTCACTCATCCCAGCTCTTATGGATGGTTAAGTGCAGAGAAAGAGCCAGATACATTTTATATTGGCCAAACAAGACTTCACATATCAACGAGACAACATCACAGTGTACAGTCTGTAATGAGAATAGAAACAGCAACTACAGCCCCACTACTTTCACACCTAGTCCCAAACAGACCATGGTAGAAAGTAGTAGTACTGATATGTTTCACAACAAAGGATCAGAGTTTCTTCTTTGTGGACTATTTTTTACAAGTTCCCTGAAATAATGAAACTGAAAGATACCACCAGCAGTGATAACATAGTCGCTATGAAATCAATGTTTGACTGGCATGGCATACCTGATGTGGCAATCTAAGATAAATGTTAAATATATATCTAAATATAAATGTTCAAAATAAATCTAAATGAGAAATTTAAATGTGAACTCTAATGTGAACTTTTTTGTCTTGCTAAATGTAAAGCTAAATATTTAGTCGCCAAGTGTAAAGCAGCTAAATATTTAGTTAGTATGCAAATAATGAAGGGAATCTCCGCCCCTTTAAGTGCCGTGTGCACTGCAGAGCTTTGGCTGAGGCAGCCCGCAGTTTATTACCACTCTATTAACACTCATGGAGGACATCGAACGGGCTGTGATTGCTGGTGTACGGGCAGCCCTTCAGGGTGCTGTACAACCAGCAATTCTCATACCACTAACTGTAAGTAAAGACTTTTCATTTTGTATTATTTTATCAATGCTGCTAGCTAACATTTGATTAGCATCACGTATCACTGTGGCTGTCAAGTTAATGCTAATTTAGCTAGCTACAACAAATAAAGCTGCTTGTGTCCCGCGAAAATATAATCGCTCCATCATGTAGTTAACGTTACAGAGAGGGCCGCACAAATCCCTCAACAAAAGTACTATTTAGAATAAAAATGAACAGTGAGAAACTTAGAAAGGCACCAGGGACCCGTATTTGGCAAAGTTAACCACAATTAGCAAAGGAGATTCTAAGGGTGGCAAGATTAACGAGACAAAATGGGTCAGTGGTGGACATTATTCAGACCTAGTGATATAGTAGAAAAAATAAATAAATAAAACGTTGTTTATCAAGTCTAATTAGCCTCTACATCAGAAGTAGCTTGCTGCTTGCTAACTGTAGAGAAATTACATATCTGTGCTAGCATGAGTAAAAATGGAGGACACAGCCTCAATTTGTGGGATGTTTTTGATCTAAAAATGCAGCATTTAATACTGCCTGTGCTACACTTGGGACTTAGATCTTTATTAATTTAATCTAGTTGTTACTACAATGTATGTGAGTATGCAAATGGTTTATTTTTTAACACCTATTCTAAGAATGATCTCATTGTCACCTGAGATCACTCACTAAATATTATGTACTCTTGTTTCAGAGACCTACTGGACAAGGTCAGGCACAGGCACCACCAGCCATCTCTACAGCCACCTCCAGTTTTGGTTCAGGCCTATCACAGAGACCAGTAGTAAGTGAAGATGTATTAACAATTTGTTTACGAAAAGTAAGCTTAATATCTAAGTATCTCTTAAAGAGACATTAAATCAATTATTAACTCAATATATTTAACATTTAGATTTATATTTAACATTTAGATATATATTTAACATTTAGCTTTAGATTTAATATTTAGATATATATTTAACATTTAGATATATATTTAAAATTTAAATTTACATTTAACATTTAGATATATAATTTAACACTTTTTTAAATGTGAAAAAATAATCACAAAAATGTGTTAAATGTGTTAAAAAAGAAACATTTGGAGCTAAATGTAACAAAACGAAACTTTACAAACGGCACCCCATAGACCCCTTCATTTCAATATTTTTTCTCAGGCATGGAACATGATAGAACTTTCTTAGCGCTATAGCTTTTTCTCATTGAAAGAGCTATAGCGCTTTTCAATGGGAATGGCATTCTAGTGCCATTTGCCACTAGAATGGCGAATGGCACAGCGAGTAAACTGCGTGATTGCGGCTGAGTTTACCATGATATGTCATATCAGAGTGCTGGAGAACAGTTGAGGCGTGTGTAATGCATTGCCAATGCAGAAAGCGACAATGGCATTTTCAGCGCCTGAGAAGCGTTTTGAGGCACTAAAACATAGTTTTGGCATTTTCTCAGGCATGGAACATGATAGAACCAAAATTCCAAAAGCATCTTGTGGCACTTGGGCCTCCATTGTTGCACGGCAAAAATGGTCCAGTTATCTTTTATAGTTTTTCCACAAAACGTGTTTTGAACTTTCTGAGCGCTATAGCTTTTTCCCATTGAAAGTGCCCAAAAGCCCATTAGAATGGCACGGCGAGCAAACTGCGTGATTGCGGCTGGGTTTACCATGATATGTCATATCAGAGTGCTGGAGAACAGTTGAGGCGTGTGTAATGCATTGCCAATGCAGAAAGCGACAATGGCATTTTCAGCGCCTGAGAAGCGTTTTGAGGCACTAAAACATAGTTTTGGCGTTTTCTCAGGCATGGAACATGATAGAACCAAAATTCCAAAAGCATCTTGTGGCACTTGGGCCTCCAATGTTGCACGGCAAAAATGGTCCAGTTATCTTTTATAGTTTTTCCACAAAACGTGTTTTGAACTTTCTGAGCGCTATAGCTTTTTCCCATTGAAAGTGCCCAAAAGTCCATTAGAATGGCACGGCGAGCAAACTGCGCGATTGCGGCTGGGTTTACCATGATATGTCATATCAGAGTGCTGGAGAACAGTTGAGGCGTGTGTAATGCATTGCCAATGCAGAAAGCGACAATGGCATTTTCAGCGCCTGAGAAGCGTTTTGAGGCACTAAAACATAGTTTTGGCGTTTTCTCAGGCATGGAACATGATAGAACCAAAATTCCAAAAGCATCTTGTGGCACTTGGGCCTCCATTGTTGCTAAGGCAAAAATGGTCCAGTTATCTTTTATAGTTTTTCCACAAAACGTGTTTTGAACTTTCTGAGCGCTATAGCTTTGTCCCATTGAAAGTGCCCAAAAGCCCATTAGAATGGCACGGCGAGCAAACTGCGCGATTGCTGCTGGGTTTACCATGATATGTCATATCAGAGTGCTGGAGAACAGTTGAGGCGTGTGTAATGCATTGCCAATGCAGAAAGCGACAATGGCATTTTCAGCGCCTGAGAAGCGTTTTGAGGCACTAAAACATAGTTTTGGCGTTTTCTCAGGCATGGAACATGATAGAACCAAAATTCCAAAAGCATCTTGTGGCACTTGGGCCTCCATTGTTGCACGGCAAAAATGGTCCAGTTATCTTTTATAGTTTTTCCACAAAACGTGTTTTGAACTTTCTGAGCGCTATAGCTTTTTCCCATTGAAAGTGCCCAAAAGCCCATTAGAATGGCACGGCGAGCAAACTGCGCGATTGCGGCTGGGTTTACCATGATATGTCATATCAGAGTGCTGGAGAACAGTTGAGGCGTGTGTAATGCATTGCCAATGCAGAAAGCGACAATGGCATTTTCAGCGCCTGAGAAGCGTTTTGAGGCACTAAAACATAGTTTCGGCGTTTTCTCAGGCATGGAACATGATAGAACCAAAATTCCAAAAGCATCTTGTGGCACTTGGGCGTCCATTGTTGCACGGCAAAAATGGTCCAGTTATCTTTTATAGTTTTTCCACAAAACGTGTTTTGAACTTTCTGAGCGCTATAGCTTTTTCCCATTGAAAGTGCCCAAAAGCCCATTAGAATGGCACGGCGAGCAAACTGCGTGATTGCGGCTGGGTTTACCATGATATGTCATATCAGAGTGCTGGAGAACAGTTGAGGCGTGTGTAATGCATTGCCAATGCAGAAAGCGACAATGGCATTTTCAGCGCCTGAGAAGCGTTTTGAGGCACTAAAACATAGTTTTGGCGTTTTCTCAGGCATGGAACATGATAGAACCAAAATTCCCAAAGCATCTTGTGGCACTTGGGCCTCCATTGTTGCACGGCAAAAATGGTCCAGTTATCTTTTATAGTTTTTCCACAAAACGTGTTTTGAACTTTCTGAGCGCTATAGCGTTTTCCCATTGAAAGTGCCCAAAAGCCCATTAGAATGGCACAGCGAGCAAACTGCGTGATTGCGGCTGGGTTTACCATGATATGTCATATTAGAGTGCTGGAGAACAGTTGAGGCGTGTGTAATGCATTGCCAATGCAGAAAGCGACAATGGCATTTTCAGCGCCTGAGAAGCGTTTTGAGGCACTAAAACATAGTTTTGGCGTTTCCTCAGGCATGGAACATGATAGAACCAAAATTCCAAAAGCATCTTGTGGCACTTGGGCGTCCATTGTTGCACGGCAAAAATGGTCCAGTTATCTTTTATAGTTTTTCCACAAAACGTGTTTTGAACTTTCTGAGCGCTATAGCTTTTTCCCATTGAAAGTGCCCAAAAGCCCATTAGAATGGCACGGCGAGCAAACTGCGTGATTGCGGCTGGGTTTACCATGATATGTCATATCAGAGTGCTGGAGAACAGTTGAGGCGTGTGTAATGCATTGCCAATGCAGAAAGCGACAATGGCATTTTCAGCGCCTGAGAAGCGTTTTGAGGCACTAAAACATAGTTTTGGCGTTTTCTCAGGCATGGAACATGATAGAACCAAAATTCCAAAAGCATCTTGTGGCACTTGGGCCTCCATTGTTGCACGGCAAAAATGGTCCAGTTATCTTTTATAGTTTTTCCACAAAACGTGTTTTGAACTTTCTGAGCGCTATAGCTTTTTCCCATTGAAAGTGCCCAAAAGCCCATTAGAATGGCACGGCGAGCAAACTGCGTGATTGCGGCTGGGTTTACCATGATATGTCATATCAGAGTGCTGGAGAACAGTTGAGGCGTGTGTAATGCATTGCCAATGCAGAAAGCGACAATGGCATTTTCAGCGCCTGAGAAGCGTTTTGTGACACTAAAACATAGTTTTGGCGTTTTCTCAGGCATGGAACATGAAAGAACCAAAATTCCAAAAGCATCTTGTGGCACTTGGGCCTCCACTGTTGCACGGCAAAAATGGTCCAGTTATCTTTTATAGTTTTTCCACAAAACGTGTTTTGAACTTTCTGAGCGCTATAGCTTTTTCCCATTGAAAGTGCCCAAAAGCCCATTAGAATGGCACGGCGAGCAAACTGCGCGATTGCGGCTGGGTTTACCATGATATGTCATATCAGAGTGCTGGAGAACAGTTGAGGCGTGTGTAATGCATTGCCAATGCAGAAAGCGACAATGGCATTTTCAGCGCCTGAGAAGCGTTTTGAGGCACTAAAACATAGTTTTGGCGTTTTCTCAGGCATGGAACATGATAGAACCAAAATTCCAAAAGCATCTTGTGGCACTTGGGCCTCCATTGTTGCTAAGGCAAAAATGGTCCAGTTATCTTTTATAGTTTTTCCACAAAACGTGTTTTGAACTTTCTGAGCGCTATAGCTTTGTCCCATTGAAAGTGCCCAAAAGCCCATTAGAATGGCACGGCGAGCAAACTGCGCGATTGCTGCTGGGTTTACCATGATATGTCATATCAGAGTGCTGGAGAACAGTTGAGGCGTGTGTAATGCATTGCCAATGCAGAAAGCGACAATGGCATTTTCAGCGCCTGAGAAGCGTTTTGAGGCACTAAAACATAGTTTTGGCGTTTTCTCAGGCATGGAACATGATAGAACCAAAATTCCAAAAGCATCTTGTGGCACTTGGGCCTCCATTGTTGCACGGCAAAAATGGTCCAGTTATCTTTTATAGTTTTTCCACAAAACGTGTTTTGAACTTTCTGAGCGCTATAGCTTTTTCCCATTGAAAGTGCCCAAAAGCCCATTAGAATGGCACGGCGAGCAAACTGCGCGATTGCGGCTGGGTTTACCATGATATGTCATATCAGAGTGCTGGAGAACAGTTGAGGCGTGTGTAATGCATTGCCAATGCAGAAAGCGACAATGGCATTTTCAGCGCCTGAGAAGCGTTTTGAGGCACTAAAACATAGTTTCGGCGTTTTCTCAGGCATGGAACATGATAGAACCAAAATTCCAAAAGCATCTTGTGGCACTTGGGCGTCCATTGTTGCACGGCAAAAATGGTCCAGTTATCTTTTATAGTTTTTCCACAAAACGTGTTTTGAACTTTCTGAGCGCTATAGCTTTTTCCCATTGAAAGTGCCCAAAAGCCCATTAGAATGGCACGGCGAGCAAACTGCGTGATTGCGGCTGGGTTTACCATGATATGTCATTTAGAGTGCTGGAGAACAGTTGAGGCGTGTGTAATGCATTGCCAATGCAGAAAGCGACAATGGCATTTTCAGCGCCTGAGAAGCGTTTTGTGACACTAAAACATAGTTTTGGCGTTTTCTCAGGCATGGAACATGATAGAACCAAAATTCCAAAAGCATCTTGTGGCACTTGGGCCTCCATTGTTGCACGGCAAAAATGGTCCAGTTATCTTTTATAGTTTTTCCACAAAACGTGTTTTGAACTTTCTGAGCGCTATAGCTTTTTCCCATTGAAAGTGCCCAAAAGCCCATTAGAATGGCACGGCGAGCAAACTGCGTGATTGCGGCTGGGTTTACCATGATATGTCATATCAGAGTGCTGGAGAACAGTTGAGGCGTGTGTAATGCATTGCCAATGCAGAAAGCGACAATGGCATTTTCAGCGCCTGAGAAGCGTTTTGTGACACTAAAACATAGTTTTGGCGTTTTCTCAGGCATGGAACATGATAGAACCAAAATTCCAAAAGCATCTTGTGGCACTTGGGCCTCCACTGTTGCACGGCAAAAATGGTCCAGTTATCTTTTATAGTTTTTCCACAAAACGTGTTTTGAACTTTCTGAGCGCTATAGCTTTTTCACATTGATAGTTCCCAAAAGCCCATTAGAATGGCACGGCGAGCAAACTGCGTGATTGCGGCTGGGTTTACCATGATATGTCATATTAGAGTGCTGGAGAACAGTTGAGGCGTGTGTAATGCATTGCCAATGCAGAAAGCGACAATGGCATTTTCAGCGCCTGAGAAGCGTTTTGAGGCACTAAAACATAGTTTTGGCGTTTCCTCAGGCATGGAACATGATAGAACCAAAATTCCAAAAACATCTTGTGGCACTTGGGCCTCCATTGTTGCACGGCAAAAATGGTCCAGTTATCTTTTATAGTTTTTCCACAAAACGTGTTTTGAACTTTCTGAGCGCTATAGCTTTTTCCCATTGAAAGTGCCCAAAAGCCCATTAGAATGGCACGGCGAGCAAACTGCGTGATTGCGGCTGGGTTTACCATGATATGTCATATCAGAGTGCTGGAGAACAGTTGAGGCGTGTGTAATGCATTGCCAATGCAGAAAGCGACAATGGCATTTTCAGCGCCTGAGAAGCGTTTTGAGGCACTAAAACATAGTTTTGGCGTTTTCTCAGGCATGGAACATGATAGAACCAAAATTCCCAAAGCATCTTGTGGCACTTGGGCCTCCATTGTTGCACGGCAAAAATGGTCCAGTTATCTTTTATAGTTTTTCCACAAAACGTGTTTTGAACTTTCTGAGCGCTATAGCGTTTTCCCATTGAAAGTGCCCAAAAGCCCATTAAAATGGCACAGCGAGCAAACTGCGTGATTGCGGCTGGGTTTACCATGATATGTCATATTAGAGTGCTGGAGAACAGTTGAGGCGTGTGTAATGCATTGCCAATGCAGAAAGCGACAATGGCATTTTCAGCGCCTGAGAAGCGTTTTGAGGCACTAAAACATAGTTTTGGCGTTTCCTCAGGCATGGAACATGATAGAACCAAAATTCCAAAAGCATCTTGTGGCACTTGGGCCTCCATTGTTGCACGGCAAAAATGGTCCAGTTATCTTTTATAGTTTTTCCACAAAACGTGTTTTGAACTTTCTGAGCGCTATAGCTTTTTCCCATTGAAAGTGCCCAAAAGCCCATTAGAATGGCACGGCGAGCAAATTGCGTGATTGCGGCTGGGTTTACCATGATATGTCATATCAGAGTGCTGGAGAACAGTTGAGGCGTGTGTAATGCATTGCCAATGCAGAAAGCGACAATGGCATTTTCAGCGCCTGAGAAGCGTTTTGAGGCACTAAAACATAGTTTTGGCGTTTTCTCAGGCATGGAACATGATAGAACCAAAATTCCAAAAGCATCTTGTGGCACTTGGGCCTCCATTGTTGCACGGCAAAAATGGTCCAGTTATCTTTTATAGTTTTTCCACAAAACGTGTTTTGAATTTTCTGAGCGCTATAGCTTTTTCCCATTGAAAGTGCCCAAAAGCCCTTTAGAATGGCACGGCGAGCAAACTGCGTGATTGCGGCTGGGTTTACCATGATATGTCATATCAGAGTGCTGGAGAACAATTGAGGCGTGTGTAATGCATTGCCAATGCAGAAAGCGACATTGGCATTTTCAGCGCTTGAGAAGCGTTTTGAGGCACTAAAACATAGTTTTGGCGTTTTCTCAGGCATGGAACATGATAGAACCAAAATTCCAAAAGCATCTTGTGGCACTTGGGCCTCCATTGTTGCACGGCAAAAATGGTCCAGTTATCTTTTATAGTTTTTCCACAAAACGTGTTTTGAACTTTCTGAGCGCTATAGCTTTTTCCCATTGAAAGTGCCCAAAAGCCCATTAGAATGGCACGGCGAGCAAACTGCGTGATTGCGGCTGGGTTTACCATGATATGTCATATCAGAGTGCTGGAGAACAGTTGAGGCGTGTGTAATGCATTGCCAATGCATAAAGCGACAATGGCATTTTCAGCGCCTGAGAAGCGTTTTGAGGCACTAAAACATAGTTTTGGCGTTTTCTCAGGCATGGAACATGATAGAACCAAAATTCCAAAAGCATCTTGTGGCACTTGGGCCTCCATTGTTGCACGGCAAAAATGGTCCAGTTATCTTTTATAGTTTTTCCACAAAACGTGTTTTGAACTTTCTGAGCGCTATAGCTTTTTCCCATCGAAAGTGCCCAAAAGCCCATTAGAATGGCACGGCGAGCAAACTGCGTGATTGCGGCTGGGTTTACTATGATATGTCATATTAGAGTGCTGGAGAACAGTTGAGGCGTGTGTAATGCATTGCCAATGCAGAAAGCGACAATGGCATTTTCAGCGCCTGAGAAGCGTTTTGAGGCACTAAAACATAGTTTTGGCGTTTTCTCAGGCATGGAACATGATAGAACCAAAATTCTAAAAGCATATTGTGGCACTTGGGCCTCCATTGTTGCACGGCAAAAATGGTCCAGTTATCTTTTATAGTTTTTCCACAAAACGTGTTTTGAACTTTCTGAGCGCTATAGCTTTTTCCCATTGAAAGTGCCCAAAAGCCCATTAGAATGGCACGGCGAGCAAACTGCGTGATTGCGGCTGGGTTTACCATGATATGTCATATTAGAGTGCTGGAGAACAGTTGAGGCGTGTGTAATGCATTGCCAATGCAGAAAGCGACAATGGCATTTTCAGCGCCTGAGAAGCGTTTTGAGGCACTAAAACATAGTTTTGGCGTTTTCTCAGGCATGGAACATGATAGAACCAAAATTCCAAAAGCATCTTGTGGCACTTGGGCCTCCATTGTTGCACGGCAAAAATGGTCCAGTTATCTTTTATAGTTTTTCCACAAAACGTGTTTTGAACTTTCTGAGCGCTATAGCTTGTTACCATTGAAAGTGCCCAAAAGCCCATTAGAATGGCACGGCGAGCAAACTGCGTGATTGCGGCTGGGTTTACCATGATATGTCATATCAGAGTGCTGGAGAACAGTTGAGGCGTGTGTAATGCATTGCCAATGCAGAAAGCGACAATGGCATTTTCAGCGTCTGAGAAGCGTTTTGAGGCACTAAAACATAGTTTTGGCGTGTTCTCAGGCATGGAACATGATAGAACCAAAATTCCAAAAGCATCTTGTGGCACTTGGGCCTCCATTGTTGCACGGCAAAAATGGTCCAGTTATCTTTTATAGTTTTTCCACAAAACGTGTTTTGAACTTTCTAAGCGCTATAGCTTTTTCCCTTTGAAAGTGCCCAAAAGCCCATTAGAATGGCACGGCGAGCAAACTGCGTGATTGCGGCTGGGTTTACCATGATATGTCATATCAGAGTGCTGGAGAACAATTGAGGCGTGTGTAATGCATTGCCAATGCAGAAAGCGACAATGGCATTTTCAGCGCTTGAGAAGCGTTTTGAGGCACTAAAACATAGTTTTGGCGTTTTCTCAGGCATGGAACATGATAGAACCAAAATTCCAAAAGCATCTTGTGGCACTTGGGCCTCCATTGTTGCACGGCAAAAATGGTCCAGTTATCTTTTATAGTTTTTCCACAAAACGTGTTTTGAACTTTCTGAGCGCTATAGCTTTTTCCCATTGAAAGTGCCCAAAAGCCCATTAGAATGGCACGGCGAGCAAACTGCGTGATTGCGGCTGGGTTTACCATGATATGTCATATCAGAGTGCTGGAGAACAGTTGAGGCGTGTGTAATGCATTGCCAATGCAGAAAGCGACAATGGCATTTTCAGCGCCTGAGAAGCGTTTTGAGGCACTAAAACATAGTTTTGGCGTTTTCTCAGGCATGGAACATGATAGAACCAAAATTCCAAAAGCATCTTGTGGCACTTGGGCCTCCACTGTTGCACGGCAAAAATGGTCCAGTTATCTTTTATAGTTTTTCCACAAAACGTGTTTTGAACTTTCTGAGCGCTATAGCTTTTTCACATTGATAGTTCCCAAAAGCCCATTAGAATGGCACGGCGGGCAAACTGCGTGATTGCGGCTGGGTTTACCATGATATGTCATATTAGAGTGCTGGAGAACAGTTGAGGCGTGTGTAATGCATTGCCAATGCAGAAAGCAACAATGGCATTTTCAGCGCCTGAGAAGCGTTTTGAGGCACTAAAACATAGTTTTGGCGTTTCCTCAGGCATGGAACATGATAGAACCAAAATTCCAAAAACATCTTGTGGCACTTGGGCCTCCATTGTTGCACGGCAAAAATGGTCCAGTTATCTTTTATAGTTTTTCCACAAAACGTGTTTTGAACTTTCTGAGCGCTATAGCTTTTTACCATTGAAAGTGCCCAAAAGCCCATTAGAATGGCACGGCGAGCAAACTGCGTGATTGCGGCTGGGTTTACCATGATATGTCATATCAGAGTGCTGGAGAACAGTTCAGGCGTGTGTAATGCATTGCCAATGCAGAAAGCGACAATGGCATTTTCAGCGCCTGAGAAGCGTTTTGAGGCACTAAAACATAGTTTTGGCGTTTTCTCAGGCATGGAACATGATAGAACCAAAATTCTAAAAGCATATTGTGGCACTTGGGCCTCCATTGTTGCACGGCAAAAATGGTCCAGTTATCTTTTATAGTTTTTCCACAAAACGTGTTTTGAACTTTCTGAGCGCTATATCTTTTTCCCATTGAAAGTGCCCAAAAGCCCATTAGAATGGCACGGCGAGCAAACTGCGTGATTGCGGCTGGGTTTACCATGATATGTCATATTAGAGTGCTGGAGAACAGTTGAGGCGTGTGTAATGCATTGCCAATGCAGAAAGCGACAATGGCATTTTCAGCGCCTGAGAAGCGTTTTGAGGCACTAAAACATAGTTTTGGCGTTTTCTCAGGCATGGAACATGATAGAACCAAAATTCTAAAAGCATATTGTGGCACTTGGGCCTCCATTGTTGCACGGCAAAAATGGTCCAGTTATCTTTTATAGTTTTTCCACAAAACGTGTTTTGAACTTTCTGAGCGCTATATCTTTTTCCCATTGAAAGTGCCCAAAAGCCCATTAGAATGGCACGGCGAGCAAACTGCGTGATTGCGGCTGGGTTTACCATGATATGTCATATTAGAGTGCTGGAGAACAGTTGAGGCGTGTGTAATGCATTGCCAATGCAGAAAGCGACAATGGCATTTTCAGCGCCTGAGAAGCGTTTTGAGGCACTAAAACATAGTTTTGGCGTTTTCTCAGGCATGGAACATGATAGAACCAAAATTCCAAAAGCATCTTGTGGCACTTGGGCCTCCATTGTTGCACGGCAAAAATGGTCCAGTTATCTTTTATAGTTTTTCCACAAAACGTGTTTTGAACTTTCTGAGCGCTATAGCTTTTTCCCATTGAAAGTGCCCAAAAGCCCATTAGAATGGCACGGCGAGCAAACTGCGTGATTGCGGCTGGGTTTACCATGATATGTCATATCAGAGTGCTGGAGAACAGTTGAGGCGTGTGTAATGCATTGCCAATGCAGAAAGCGACAATGGCATTTTCAGCGTCTGAGAAGCGTTTTGAGGCACTAAAACATAGTTTTGGCGTGTTCTCAGGCATGGAACATGATAGAACCAAAATTCCAAAAGCATCTTGTGGCACTTGGGCCTCCATTGTTGCACGGCAAAAATGGTCCAGTTATCTTTTATAGTTTTTCCACAAAACGTGTTTTGAACTTTCTGAGCGCTATAGCTTTTTCCCTTTGAAAGTGCCCAAAAGCCCATTAGAATGGCACGGCGAGCAAACTGCGTGATTGCGGCTGGGTTTACCATGATATGTCATATCAGAGTGCTGGAGAACAGTTGAGGCGTGTGTAATGCATTGCCAATGCAGAAAGCGACAATGGCATTTTCAGCGCTTGAGAAGCGTTTTGAGGCACTAAAACATAGTTTTGGCGTTTTCTCAGGCATGGAACATGATAGAACCAAAATTCCAAAAGCATCTTGTGGCACTTGGGCCTCCATTGTTGCACGGCAAAAATGGTCCAGTTATCTTTTATAGTTTTTCCACAAAACGTGTTTTGAACTTTCTGAGCGCTATAGCTTTTTCCCATTGAAAGTGCCCAAAAGCCCATTAGAATGGCACGGCGAGCAAACTGCGTGAATGCGGCTGGGTTTACCATGATATGTCATATCAGAGTGCTGGAGAACAGTTGAGGCGTGTGTAATGCATTGCCAATGCAGAAAGCGACAATGGCATTTTCAGCGCCTGAGAAGCGTTTTGAGGCACTAAAACATAGTTTTGGCGTTTTCCTCAGGCATGGAACATGATAGAACCAAAATTCCAAAAGCATCTTGTGGCACTTGGGCCTCCATTGTTGCACGGCAAAAATGGTCCAGTTATCTTTTATAGTTTTTCCACAAAACGTGTTTTGAACTTTCTGAGCGCTATAGCTTTTTCACATTGATAGTTCCCAAAAGCCCATTAGAATGGCACGGCGAGCAAACTGCGTGATTGCGGCTGGGTTTACCATGATATGTCATATTAGAGTGCTGGAGAACAGTTGAGGCGTGTGTAATGCATTGCCAATGCAGAAAGCGACAATGGCATTTTCAGCGCCTGAGAAGCGTTTTGAGGCACTAAAACATAGTTTTGGCGTTTTCTCAGGCATGGAACATGATAGAACCAAAATTCCAAAAGCATCTTGTGGCACTTGGGCCTCCATTGTTGCACGGCAAAAATGGTCCAGTTATCTTTTATAGTTTTTCCACAAAACGTGTTTTGAACTTTCTGAGCGCTATAGCTTTTTCCCATTGAAAGTGCCCAAAAGCCCATTAGAATGGCACGGCGAGCAAACTGCGTGATTGCGGCTGGGTTTACCATGATATGTCATATCAGAGTGCTGGAGAACAGTTGAGGCGTGTGTAATGCATTGCCAATGCAGAAAGCGACAATGGCATTTTCAGCGCCTGAGAAGCGTTTTGAGGCACTAAAACATAGTTTTGGCGTTTTCTCAGGCATGGAACATGATAGAACCAAAATTCCAAAAGCATCTTGTGGCACTTGGGCCTCCATTGTTGCACGGCAAAAATGGTCCAGTTATCTTTTATAGTTTTTCCACAAAACGTGTTTTGAACTTTCTGAGCGCTATAGCTTTTTCCCATTGAAAGTGCCCAAAAGCCCATTAGAATGGCACGGCGAGCAAACTGCGTGATTGCGGCTGGGTTTACCATGATATGTCATATCAGAGTGCTGGAGAACAGTTGAGGCGTGTGTAATGCATTGCCAATGCAGAAAGCGACAATGGCATTTTCAGCGCCTGAGAAGCGTTTTGAGGCACTAAAACATAGTTTTGGCGTTTTCTCAGGCATGGAACATGATAGAACCAAAATTCCAAAAGCATCTTGTGGCACTTGGGCCTCCATTGTTGCACGGCAAAAATGGTCCAGTTATCTTTTATAGTTTTTCCACAAAACGTGTTTTGAACTTTCTGAGCGCTATAGCTTTTTCCCATTGAAAGTGCCCAAAAGCCCATTAGAATGGCACGGCGAGCAAACTGCGTGATTGCGGCTGGGTTTACCATGATATGTCATATCAGAGTGCTGGAGAACAGTTGAGGCGTGTGTAATGCATTGCCAATGCAGAAAGCGACAATGGCATTTTCAGCGCCTGAGAAGCGTTTTGAGGCACTAAAACATAGTTTTGGCGTTTTCTCAGGCATGGAACATGATAGAACCAAAATTCCAAAAGCATCTTGTGGCACTTGGGCCTCCATTGTTGCACGGCAAAAATGGTCCAGTTATCTTTTATAGTTTTTCCACAAAACGTGTTTTGAACTTTCTGAGCGCTATAGCTTTTTCCCATTGAAAGTGCCCAAAAGCCCATTAGAATGGCACGGCGAGCAAACTGCGTGATTGCGGCTGGGTTTACCATGATATGTCATATCAGAGTGCTGGAGAACAGTTGAGGCGTGTGTAATGCATTGCCAATGCAGAAAGCGACAATGGCATTTTCAGCGCCTGAGAAGCGTTTTGAGGCACTAAAACATAGTTTTGGCGTTTTCTCAGGCATGGAACATGATAGAACCAAAATTCCAAAAGCATCTTGTGGCACTTGGGCCTCCATTGTTGCACGGCAAAAATGGTCCAGTTATCTTTTATAGTTTTTCCACAAAACGTGTTTTGAACTTTCTGAGCGCTATAGCTTTTTCCCATTGAAAGTGCCCAAAAGCCCATTAGAATGGCACGGCGAGCAAACTGCGTGATTGCGGCTGGGTTTACCATGATATGTCATATCAGAGTGCTGGAGAACAGTTGAGGCGTGTGTAATGCATTGCCAATGCAGAAAGCGACAATGGCATTTTCAGCGCCTGAGAAGCGTTTTGAGGCACTAAAACATAGTTTTGGCGTTTTCTCAGGCATGGAACATGATAGAACCAAAATTCCAAAAGCATCTTGTGGCACTTGGGCCTCCATTGTTGCACGGCAAAAATGGTCCAGTTATCTTTTATAGTTTTTCCACAAAACGTGTTTTGAACTTTCTGAGCGCTATAGCTTTTTCCCATTGAAAGTGCCCAAAAGCCCATTAGAATGGCACGGCGAGCAAACTGCGTGATTGCGGCTGGGTTTACCATGATATGTCATATCAGAGTGCTGGAGAACAGTTGAGGCGTGTGTAATGCATTGCCAATGCAGAAAGCGACAATGGCATTTTCAGCGCCTGAGAAGCGTTTTGAGGCACTAAAACATAGTTTTGGCGTTTTCTCAGGCATGGAACATGATAGAACCAAAATTCCAAAAGCATCTTGTGGCACTTGGGCCTCCATTGTTGCACGGCAAAAATGGTCCAGTTATCTTTTATAGTTTTTCCACAAAACGTGTTTTGAACTTTCTGAGCGCTATAGCTTTTTCCCATTGAAAGTGCCCAAAAGCCCATTAGAATGGCACGGCGAGCAAACTGCGTGATTGCGGCTGGGTTTACCATGATATGTCATATCAGAGTGCTGGAGAACAGTTGAGGCGTGTGTAATGCATTGCCAATGCAGAAAGCGACAATGGCATTTTCAGCGCCTGAGAAGCGTTTTGAGGCACTAAAACATAGTTTTGGCGTTTTCTCAGGCATGGAACATGATAGAACCAAAATTCCAAAAGCATCTTGTGGCACTTGGGCCTCCATTGTTGCACGGCAAAAATGGTCCAGTTATCTTTTATAGTTTTTCCACAAAACGTGTTTTGAACTTTCTGAGCGCTATAGCTTTTTCCCATTGAAAGTGCCCAAAAGCCCATTAGAATGGCACGGCGAGCAAACTGCGTGATTGCGGCTGGGTTTACCATGATATGTCATATCAGAGTGCTGGAGAACAGTTGAGGCGTGTGTAATGCATTGCCAATGCAGAAAGCGACAATGGCATTTTCAGCGCCTGAGAAGCGTTTTGAGGCACTAAAACATAGTTTTGGCGTTTTCTCAGGCATGGAACATGATAGAACCAAAATTCCAAAAGCATCTTGTGGCACTTGGGCCTCCATTGTTGCACGGCAAAAATGGTCCAGTTATCTTTTATAGTTTTTCCACAAAACGTGTTTTGAACTTTCTGAGCGCTATAGCTTTTTCCCATTGAAAGTGCCCAAAAGCCCATTAGAATGGCACGGCGAGCAAACTGCGTGATTGCGGCTGGGTTTACCATGATATGTCATATCAGAGTGCTGGAGAACAGTTGAGGCGTGTGTAATGCATTGCCAATGCAGAAAGCGACAATGGCATTTTCAGCGCCTGAGAAGCGTTTTGAGGCACTAAAACATAGTTTTGGCGTTTTCTCAGGCATGGAACATGATAGAACCAAAATTCCAAAAGCATCTTGTGGCACTTGGGCCTCCATTGTTGCACGGCAAAAATGGTCCAGTTATCTTTTATAGTTTTTCCACAAAACGTGTTTTGAACTTTCTGAGCGCTATAGCTTTTTCCCATTGAAAGTGCCCAAAAGCCCATTAGAATGGCACGGCGAGCAAACTGCGTGATTGCGGCTGGGTTTACCATGATATGTCATATCAGAGTGCTGGAGAACAGTTGAGGCGTGTGTAATGCATTGCCAATGCAGAAAGCGACAATGGCATTTTCAGCGCCTGAGAAGCGTTTTGAGGCACTAAAACATAGTTTTGGCGTTTTCTCAGGCATGGAACATGATAGAACCAAAATTCCAAAAGCATCTTGTGGCACTTGGGCCTCCATTGTTGCACGGCAAAAATGGTCCAGTTATCTTTTATAGTTTTTCCACAAAACGTGTTTTGAACTTTCTGAGCGCTATAGCTTTTTCCCATTGAAAGTGCCCAAAAGCCCATTAGAATGGCACGGCGAGCAAACTGCGTGATTGCGGCTGGGTTTACCATGATATGTCATATCAGAGTGCTGGAGAACAGTTGAGGCGTGTGTAATGCATTGCCAATGCAGAAAGCGACAATGGCATTTTCAGCGCCTGAGAAGCGTTTTGAGGCACTAAAACATAGTTTTGGCGTTTTCTCAGGCATGGAACATGATAGAACCAAAATTCCAAAAGCATCTTGTGGCACTTGGGCCTCCATTGTTGCACGGCAAAAATGGTCCAGTTATCTTTTATAGTTTTTCCACAAAACGTGTTTTGAACTTTCTGAGCGCTATAGCTTTTTCCCATTGAAAGTGCCCAAAAGCCCATTAGAATGGCACGGCGAGCAAACTGCGTGATTGCGGCTGGGTTTACCATGATATGTCATATCAGAGTGCTGGAGAACAGTTGAGGCGTGTGTAATGCATTGCCAATGCAGAAAGCGACAATGGCATTTTCAGCGCCTGAGAAGCGTTTTGAGGCACTAAAACATAGTTTTGGCGTTTTCTCAGGCATGGAACATGATAGAACCAAAATTCCAAAAGCATCTTGTGGCACTTGGGCCTCCATTGTTGCACGGCAAAAATGGTCCAGTTATCTTTTATAGTTTTTCCACAAAACGTGTTTTGAACTTTCTGAGCGCTATAGCTTTTTCCCATTGAAAGTGCCCAAAAGCCCATTAGAATGGCACGGCGAGCAAACTGCGTGATTGCGGCTGGGTTTACCATGATATGTCATATCAGAGTGCTGGAGAACAGTTGAGGCGTGTGTAATGCATTTCCAATGCAGAAAGCGACAATGGCATTTTCAGCGCCTGAGAAGCGTTTTGAGGCACTAAAACATAGTTTTGGCGTTTTCTCAGGCATGGAACATGATAGAACCAAAATTCCAAAAGCATCTTGTGGCACTTGGGCCTCCATTGTTGCACGGCAAAAATGGTCCAGTTATCTTTTATAGTTTTTCCACAAAACGTGTTTTGAACTTTCTGAGCGCTATAGCTTTTTCCCATTGAAAGTGCCCAAAAAGCCCATTAGAATGGCACGGCGAGCAAACTGCGTGATTGCGGCTGGGTTTACCATGATATGTCATATCAGAGTGCTGGAGAACAGTTGAGGCGTGTGTAATGCATTTCCAATGCAGAAAGCGACAATGGCATTTTCAGCGCCTGAGAAGCGTTTTGAGGCACTAAAACATAGTTTTGGCGTTTTCTCAGGCATGGAACATGATAGAACCAAAATTCCAAAAGCATCTTGTGGCACTTGGGCCTCCATTGTTGCACGGCAAAAATGGTCCAGTTATCTTTTATAGTTTTTCCACAAAACGTGTTTTGAACTTTCTGAGCGCTATAGCTTTTTCCCATTGAAAGTGCCCAAAAGCCCATTAGAATGGCACGGCGAGCAAACTGCGTGATTGCGGCTGGGTTTACCATGATATGTCATATCAGAGTGCTGGAGAACAGTTGAGGCGTGTGTAATGCATTTCCAATGCAGAAAGCGACAATGGCATTTTCAGCGCCTGAGAAGCGTTTTGAGGCACTAAAACATAGTTTTGGCGTTTTCTCAGGCATGGAACATGATAGAACCAAAATTCCAAAAGCATCTTGTGGCACTTGGGCCTCCATTGTTGCACGGCAAAAATGGTCCAGTTATCTTTTATAGTTTTTCCACAAAACGTGTTTTGAACTTTCTGAGCGCTATAGCTTTTTCCCATTGAAAGTGCCCAAAAGCCCATTAGAATGGCACGGCGAGCAAACTGCGTGATTGCGGCTGGGTTTACCATGATATGTCATATCAGAGTGCTGGAGAACAGTTGAGGCGTGTGTAATGCATTTCCAATGCAGAAAGCGACAATGGCATTTTCAGCGCCTGAGAAGCGTTTTGAGGCACTAAAACATAGTTTTGGCGTTTTCTCAGGCATGGAACATGATAGAACCAAAATTCCAAAAGCATCTTGTGGCACTTGGGCCTCCATTGTTGCACGGCAAAAATGGTCCAGTTATCTTTTATAGTTTTTCCACAAAACGTGTTTTGAACTTTCTGAGCGCTATAGCTTTTTCCCATTGAAAGTGCCCAAAAGCCCATTAGAATGGCACGGCGAGCAAACTGCGTGATTGCGGCTGGGTTTACCATGATATGTCATATCAGAGTGCTGGAGAACAGTTGAGGCGTGTGTAATGCATTTCCAATGCAGAAAGCGACAATGGCATTTTCAGCGCCTGAGAAGCGTTTTGAGGCACTAAAACATAGTTTTGGCGTTTTCTCAGGCATGGAACATGATAGAACCAAAATTCCAAAAGCATCTTGTGGCACTTGGGCCTCCATTGTTGCACGGCAAAAATGGTCCAGTTATCTTTTATAGTTTTTCCACAAAACGTGTTTTGAACTTTCTGAGCGCTATAGCTTTTTCCCATTGAAAGTGCCCAAAAGCCCATTAGAATGGCACGGCGAGCAAACTGCGTGATTGCGGCTGGGTTTACCATGATATGTCATATCAGAGTGCTGGAGAACAGTTGAGGCGTGTGTAATGCATTTCCAATGCAGAAAGCGACAATGGCATTTTCAGCGCCTGAGAAGCGTTTTGAGGCACTAAAACATAGTTTTGGCGTTTTCTCAGGCATGGAACATGATAGAACCAAAATTCCAAAAGCATCTTGTGGCACTTGGGCCTCCATTGTTGCACGGCAAAAATGGTCCAGTTATCTTTTATAGTTTTTCCACAAAACGTGTTTTGAACTTTCTGAGCGCTATAGCTTTTTCCCATTGAAAGTGCCCAAAAAGCCCATTAGAATGGCACGGCGAGCAAACTGCGTGATTGCGGCTGGGTTTACCATGATATGTCATATCAGAGTGCTGGAGAACAGTTGAGGCGTGTGTAATGCATTTCCAATGCAGAAAGCGACAATGGCATTTTCAGCGCCTGAGAAGCGTTTTGAGGCACTAAAACATAGTTTTGGCGTTTTCTCAGGCATGGAACATGATAGAACCAAAATTCCAAAAGCATCTTGTGGCACTTGGGCCTCCATTGTTGCACGGCAAAAATGGTCCAGTTATCTTTTATAGTTTTTCCACAAAACGTGTTTTGAACTTTCTGAGCGCTATAGCTTTTTCCCATTGAAAGTGCCCAAAAGCCCATTAGAATGGCACGGCGAGCAAACTGCGTGATTGCGGCTGGGTTTACCATGATATGTCATATCAGAGTGCTGGAGAACAGTTGAGGCGTGTGTAATGCATTTCCAATGCAGAAAGCGACAATGGCATTTTCAGCGCCTGAGAAGCGTTTTGAGGCACTAAAACATAGTTTTGGCGTTTTCTCAGGCATGGAACATGATAGAACCAAAATTCCAAAAGCATCTTGTGGCACTTGGGCCTCCATTGTTGCACGGCAAAAATGGTCCAGTTATCTTTTATAGTTTTTCCACAAAACGTGTTTTGAACTTTCTGAGCGCTATAGCTTTTTCCCATTGAAAGTGCCCAAAAGCCCATTAGAATGGCACGGCGAGCAAACTGCGTGATTGCGGCTGGGTTTACCATGATATGTCATATCAGAGTGCTGGAGAACAGTTGAGGCGTGTGTAATGCATTTCCAATGCAGAAAGCGACAATGGCATTTTCAGCGCCTGAGAAGCGTTTTGAGGCACTAAAACATAGTTTTGGCGTTTTCTCAGGCATGGAACATGATAGAACCAAAATTCCAAAAGCATCTTGTGGCACTTGGGCCTCCATTGTTGCACGGCAAAAATGGTCCAGTTATCTTTTATAGTTTTTCCACAAAACGTGTTTTGAACTTTCTGAGCGCTATAGCTTTTTCCCATTGAAAGTGCCCAAAAGCCCATTAGAATGGCACGGCGAGCAAACTGCGTGATTGCGGCTGGGTTTACCATGATATGTCATATCAGAGTGCTGGAGAACAGTTGAGGCGTGTGTAATGCATTTCCAATGCAGAAAGCGACAATGGCATTTTCAGCGCCTGAGAAGCGTTTTGAGGCACTAAAACATAGTTTTGGCGTTTTCTCAGGCATGGAACATGATAGAACCAAAATTCCAAAAGCATCTTGTGGCACTTGGGCCTCCATTGTTGCACGGCAAAAATGGTCCAGTTATCTTTTATAGTTTTTCCACAAAACGTGTTTTGAACTTTCTGAGCGCTATAGCTTTTTCCCATTGAAAGTGCCCAAAAGCCCATTAGAATGGCACGGCGAGCAAACTGCGTGATTGCGGCTGGGTTTACCATGATATGTCATATCAGAGTGCTGGAGAACAGTTGAGGCGTGTGTAATGCATTTCCAATGCAGAAAGCGACAATGGCATTTTCAGCGCCTGAGAAGCGTTTTGAGGCACTAAAACATAGTTTTGGCGTTTTCTCAGGCATGGAACATGATAGAACCAAAATTCCAAAAGCATCTTGTGGCACTTGGGCCTCCATTGTTGCACGGCAAAAATGGTCCAGTTATCTTTTATAGTTTTTCACAAAACGTGTTTTGAACTTTCTGAGCGCTATAGCTTTTTCCCATTGAAAGTGCCCAAAAGCCCATTAGAATGGCACGGCGAGCAAACTGCGTGATTGCGGCTGGGTTTACCATGATATGTCATATCAGAGTGCTGGAGAACAGTTGAGGCGTGTGTAATGCATTTCCAATGCAGAAAGCGACAATGGCATTTTCAGCGCCTGAGAAGCGTTTTGAGGCACTAAAACATAGTTTTGGCGTTTTCTCAGGCATGGAACATGATAGAACCAAAATTCCAAAAGCATCTTGTGGCACTTGGGCCTCCATTGTTGCACGGCAAAAATGGTCCAGTTATCTTTTATAGTTTTTCCACAAAACGTGTTTTGAACTTTCTGAGCGCTATAGCTTTTTCCCATTGAAAGTGCCCAAAAGCCCATTAGAATGGCACGGCGAGCAAACTGCGTGATTGCGGCTGGGTTTACCATGATATGTCATATCAGAGTGCTGGAGAACAGTTGAGGCGTGTGTAATGCATTTCCAATGCAGAAAGCGACAATGGCATTTTCAGCGCCTGAGAAGCGTTTTGAGGCACTAAAACATAGTTTTGGCGTTTTCTCAGGCATGGAACATGATAGAACCAAAATTCCAAAAGCATCTTGTGGCACTTGGGCCTCCATTGTTGCACGGCAAAAATGGTCCAGTTATCTTTTATAGTTTTTCCACAAAACGTGTTTTGAACTTTCTGAGCGCTATAGCTTTTTCCCATTGAAAGTGCCCAAAAGCCCATTAGAATGGCACGGCGAGCAAACTGCGTGATTGCGGCTGGGTTTACCATGATATGTCATATCAGAGTGCTGGAGAACAGTTGAGGCGTGTGTAATGCATTTCCAATGCAGAAAGCGACAATGGCATTTTCAGCGCCTGAGAAGCGTTTTGAGGCACTAAAACATAGTTTTGGCGTTTTCTCAGGCATGGAACATGATAGAACCAAAATTCCAAAAGCATCTTGTGGCACTTGGGCCTCCATTGTTGCACGGCAAAAATGGTCCAGTTATCTTTTATAGTTTTTCCACAAAACGTGTTTTGAACTTTCTGAGCGCTATAGCTTTTTCCCATTGAAAGTGCCCAAAAGCCCATTAGAATGGCACGGCGAGCAAACTGCGTGATTGCGGCTGGGTTTACCATGATATGTCATATCAGAGTGCTGGAGAACAGTTGAGGCGTGTGTAATGCATTTCCAATGCAGAAAGCGACAATGGCATTTTCAGCGCCTGAGAAGCGTTTTGAGGCACTAAAACATAGTTTTGGCGTTTTCTCAGGCATGGAACATGATAGAACCAAAATTCCAAAAGCATCTTGTGGCACTTGGGCCTCCATTGTTGCACGGCAAAAATGGTCCAGTTATCTTTTATAGTTTTTCCACAAAACGTGTTTTGAACTTTCTGAGCGCTATAGCTTTTTCCCATTGAAAGTGCCCAAAAGCCCATTAGAATGGCACGGCGAGCAAACTGCGTGATTGCGGCTGGGTTTACCATGATATGTCATATCAGAGTGCTGGAGAACAGTTGAGGCGTGTGTAATGCATTTCCAATGCAGAAAGCGACAATGGCATTTTCAGCGCCTGAGAAGCGTTTTGAGGCACTAAAACATAGTTTTGGCGTTTTCTCAGGCATGGAACATGATAGAACCAAAATTCCAAAAGCATCTTGTGGCACTTGGGCCTCCATTGTTGCACGGCAAAAATGGTCCAGTTATCTTTTATAGTTTTTCCACAAAACGTGTTTTGAACTTTCTGAGCGCTATAGCTTTTTCCCATTGAAAGTGCCCAAAAAGCCCATTAGAATGGCACGGCGAGCAAACTGCGTGATTGCGGCTGGGTTTACCATGATATGTCATATCAGAGTGCTGGAGAACAGTTGAGGCGTGTGTAATGCATTTCCAATGCAGAAAGCGACAATGGCATTTTCAGCGCCTGAGAAGCGTTTTGAGGCACTAAAACATAGTTTTGGCGTTTTCTCAGGCATGGAACATGATAGAACCAAAATTCCAAAAGCATCTTGTGGCACTTGGGCCTCCATTGTTGCACGGCAAAAATGGTCCAGTTATCTTTTATAGTTTTTCCACAAAACGTGTTTTGAACTTTCTGAGCGCTATAGCTTTTTCCCATTGAAAGTGCCCAAAAGCCCATTAGAATGGCACGGCGAGCAAACTGCGTGATTGCGGCTGGGTTTACCATGATATGTCATATCAGAGTGCTGGAGAACAGTTGAGGCGTGTGTAATGCATTTCCAATGCAGAAAGCGACAATGGCATTTTCAGCGCCTGAGAAGCGTTTTGAGGCACTAAAACATAGTTTTGGCGTTTTCTCAGGCATGGAACATGATAGAACCAAAATTCCAAAAGCATCTTGTGGCACTTGGGCCTCCATTGTTGCACGGCAAAAATGGTCCAGTTATCTTTTATAGTTTTTCCACAAAACGTGTTTTGAACTTTCTGAGCGCTATAGCTTTTTCCCATTGAAAGTGCCCAAAAGCCCATTAGAATGGCACGGCGAGCAAACTGCGTGATTGCGGCTGGGTTTACCATGATATGTCATATCAGAGTGCTGGAGAACAGTTGAGGCGTGTGTAATGCATTTCCAATGCAGAAAGCGACAATGGCATTTTCAGCGCCTGAGAAGCGTTTTGAGGCACTAAAACATAGTTTTGGCGTTTTCTCAGGCATGGAACATGATAGAACCAAAATTCCAAAAGCATCTTGTGGCACTTGGGCCTCCATTGTTGCACGGCAAAAATGGTCCAGTTATCTTTTATAGTTTTTCCACAAAACGTGTTTTGAACTTTCTGAGCGCTATAGCTTTTTCCCATTGAAAGTGCCCAAAAGCCCATTAGAATGGCACGGCGAGCAAACTGCGTGATTGCGGCTGGGTTTACCATGATATGTCATATCAGAGTGCTGGAGAACAGTTGAGGCGTGTGTAATGCATTTCCAATGCAGAAAGCGACAATGGCATTTTCAGCGCCTGAGAAGCGTTTTGAGGCACTAAAACATAGTTTTGGCGTTTTCTCAGGCATGGAACATGATAGAACCAAAATTCCAAAAGCATCTTGTGGCACTTGGGCCTCCATTGTTGCACGGCAAAAATGGTCCAGTTATCTTTTATAGTTTTTCCACAAAACGTGTTTTGAACTTTCTGAGCGCTATAGCTTTTTCCCATTGAAAGTGCCCAAAAGCCCATTAGAATGGCACGGCGAGCAAACTGCGTGATTGCGGCTGGGTTTACCATGATATGTCATATCAGAGTGCTGGAGAACAGTTGAGGCGTGTGTAATGCATTTCCAATGCAGAAAGCGACAATGGCATTTTCAGCGCCTGAGAAGCGTTTTGAGGCACTAAAACATAGTTTTGGCGTTTTCTCAGGCATGGAACATGATAGAACCAAAATTCCAAAAGCATCTTGTGGCACTTGGGCCTCCATTGTTGCACGGCAAAAATGGTCCAGTTATCTTTTATAGTTTTTCCACAAAACGTGTTTTGAACTTTCTGAGCGCTATAGCTTTTTCCCATTGAAAGTGCCCAAAAGCCCATTAGAATGGCACGGCGAGCAAACTGCGTGATTGCGGCTGGGTTTACCATGATATGTCATATCAGAGTGCTGGAGAACAGTTGAGGCGTGTGTAATGCATTTCCAATGCAGAAAGCGACAATGGCATTTTCAGCGCCTGAGAAGCGTTTTGAGGCACTAAAACATAGTTTTGGCGTTTTCTCAGGCATGGAACATGATAGAACCAAAATTCCAAAAGCATCTTGTGGCACTTGGGCCTCCATTGTTGCACGGCAAAAATGGTCCAGTTATCTTTTATAGTTTTTCCACAAAACGTGTTTTGAACTTTCTGAGCGCTATAGCTTTTTCCCATTGAAAGTGCCCAAAAGCCCATTAGAATGGCACGGCGAGCAAACTGCGTGATTGCGGCTGGGTTTACCATGATATGTCATATCAGAGTGCTGGAGAACAGTTGAGGCGTGTGTAATGCATTTCCAATGCAGAAAGCGACAATGGCATTTTCAGCGCCTGAGAAGCGTTTTGAGGCACTAAAACATAGTTTTGGCGTTTTCTCAGGCATGGAACATGATAGAACCAAAATTCCAAAAGCATCTTGTGGCACTTGGGCCTCCATTGTTGCACGGCAAAAATGGTCCAGTTATCTTTTATAGTTTTTCCACAAAACGTGTTTTGAACTTTCTGAGCGCTATAGCTTTTTCCCATTGAAAGTGCCCAAAAGCCCATTAGAATGGCACGGCGAGCAAACTGCGTGATTGCGGCTGGGTTTACCATGATATGTCATATCAGAGTGCTGGAGAACAGTTGAGGCGTGTGTAATGCATTTCCAATGCAGAAAGCGACAATGGCATTTTCAGCGCCTGAGAAGCGTTTTGAGGCACTAAAACATAGTTTTGGCGTTTTCTCAGGCATGGAACATGATAGAACCAAAATTCCAAAAGCATCTTGTGGCACTTGGGCCTCCATTGTTGCACGGCAAAAATGGTCCAGTTATCTTTTATAGTTTTTCCACAAAACGTGTTTTGAACTTTCTGAGCGCTATAGCTTTTTCCCATTGAAAGTGCCCAAAAGCCCATTAGAATGGCACGGCGAGCAAACTGCGTGATTGCGGCTGGGTTTACCATGATATGTCATATCAGAGTGCTGGAGAACAGTTGAGGCGTGTGTAATGCATTTCCAATGCAGAAAGCGACAATGGCATTTTCAGCGCCTGAGAAGCGTTTTGAGGCACTAAAACATAGTTTTGGCGTTTTCTCAGGCATGGAACATGATAGAACCAAAATTCCAAAAGCATCTTGTGGCACTTGGGCCTCCATTGTTGCACGGCAAAAATGGTCCAGTTATCTTTTATAGTTTTTCCACAAAACGTGTTTTGAACTTTCTGAGCGCTATAGCTTTTTCCCATTGAAAGTGCCCAAAAGCCCATTAGAATGGCACGGCGAGCAAACTGCGTGATTGCGGCTGGGTTTACCATGATATGTCATATCAGAGTGCTGGAGAACAGTTGAGGCGTGTGTAATGCATTTCCAATGCAGAAAGCGACAATGGCATTTTCAGCGCCTGAGAAGCGTTTTGAGGCACTAAAACATAGTTTTGGCGTTTTCTCAGGCATGGAACATGATAGAACCAAAATTCCAAAAGCATCTTGTGGCACTTGGGCCTCCATTGTTGCACGGCAAAAATGGTCCAGTTATCTTTTATAGTTTTTCCACAAAACGTGTTTTGAACTTTCTGAGCGCTATAGCTTTTTCCCATTGAAAGTGCCCAAAAAGCCCATTAGAATGGCACGGCGAGCAAACTGCGTGATTGCGGCTGGGTTTACCATGATATGTCATATCAGAGTGCTGGAGAACAGTTGAGGCGTGTGTAATGCATTTCCAATGCAGAAAGCGACAATGGCATTTTCAGCGCCTGAGAAGCGTTTTGAGGCACTAAAACATAGTTTTGGCGTTTTCTCAGGCATGGAACATGATAGAACCAAAATTCCAAAAGCATCTTGTGGCACTTGGGCCTCCATTGTTGCACGGCAAAAATGGTCCAGTTATCTTTTATAGTTTTTCCACAAAACGTGTTTTGAACTTTCTGAGCGCTATAGCTTTTTCCCATTGAAAGTGCCCAAAAGCCCATTAGAATGGCACGGCGAGCAAACTGCGTGATTGCGGCTGGGTTTACCATGATATGTCATATCAGAGTGCTGGAGAACAGTTGAGGCGTGTGTAATGCATTTCCAATGCAGAAAGCGACAATGGCATTTTCAGCGCCTGAGAAGCGTTTTGAGGCACTAAAACATAGTTTTGGCGTTTTCTCAGGCATGGAACATGATAGAACCAAAATTCCAAAAGCATCTTGTGGCACTTGGGCCTCCATTGTTGCACGGCAAAAATGGTCCAGTTATCTTTTATAGTTTTTCCACAAAACGTGTTTTGAACTTTCTGAGCGCTATAGCTTTTTCCCATTGAAAGTGCCCAAAAGCCCATTAGAATGGCACGGCGAGCAAACTGCGTGATTGCGGCTGGGTTTACCATGATATGTCATATCAGAGTGCTGGAGAACAGTTGAGGCGTGTGTAATGCATTTCCAATGCAGAAAGCGACAATGGCATTTTCAGCGCCTGAGAAGCGTTTTGAGGCACTAAAACATAGTTTTGGCGTTTTCTCAGGCATGGAACATGATAGAACCAAAATTCCAAAAGCATCTTGTGGCACTTGGGCCTCCATTGTTGCACGGCAAAAATGGTCCAGTTATCTTTTATAGTTTTTCCACAAAACGTGTTTTGAACTTTCTGAGCGCTATAGCTTTTTCCCATTGAAAGTGCCCAAAAAGCCCATTAGAATGGCACGGCGAGCAAACTGCGTGATTGCGGCTGGGTTTACCATGATATGTCATATCAGAGTGCTGGAGAACAGTTGAGGCGTGTGTAATGCATTTCCAATGCAGAAAGCGACAATGGCATTTTCAGCGCCTGAGAAGCGTTTTGAGGCACTAAAACATAGTTTTGGCGTTTTCTCAGGCATGGAACATGATAGAACCAAAATTCCAAAAGCATCTTGTGGCACTTGGGCCTCCATTGTTGCACGGCAAAAATGGTCCAGTTATCTTTTATAGTTTTTCCACAAAACGTGTTTTGAACTTTCTGAGCGCTATAGCTTTTTCCCATTGAAAGTGCCCAAAAGCCCATTAGAATGGCACGGCGAGCAAACTGCGTGATTGCGGCTGGGTTTACCATGATATGTCATATCAGAGTGCTGGAGAACAGTTGAGGCGTGTGTAATGCATTTCCAATGCAGAAAGCGACAATGGCATTTTCAGCGCCTGAGAAGCGTTTTGAGGCACTAAAACATAGTTTTGGCGTTTTCTCAGGCATGGAACATGATAGAACCAAAATTCCAAAAGCATCTTGTGGCACTTGGGCCTCCATTGTTGCACGGCAAAAATGGTCCAGTTATCTTTTATAGTTTTTCCACAAAACGTGTTTTGAACTTTCTGAGCGCTATAGCTTTTTCCCATTGAAAGTGCCCAAAAGCCCATTAGAATGGCACGGCGAGCAAACTGCGTGATTGCGGCTGGGTTTACCATGATATGTCATATCAGAGTGCTGGAGAACAGTTGAGGCGTGTGTAATGCATTTCCAATGCAGAAAGCGACAATGGCATTTTCAGCGCCTGAGAAGCGTTTTGAGGCACTAAAACATAGTTTTGGCGTTTTCTCAGGCATGGAACATGATAGAACCAAAATTCCAAAAGCATCTTGTGGCACTTGGGCCTCCATTGTTGCACGGCAAAAATGGTCCAGTTATCTTTTATAGTTTTTCCACAAAACGTGTTTTGAACTTTCTGAGCGCTATAGCTTTTTCCCATTGAAAGTGCCCAAAAGCCCATTAGAATGGCACGGCGAGCAAACTGCGTGATTGCGGCTGGGTTTACCATGATATGTCATATCAGAGTGCTGGAGAACAGTTGAGGCGTGTGTAATGCATTTCCAATGCAGAAAGCGACAATGGCATTTTCAGCGCCTGAGAAGCGTTTTGAGGCACTAAAACATAGTTTTGGCGTTTTCTCAGGCATGGAACATGATAGAACCAAAATTCCAAAAGCATCTTGTGGCACTTGGGCCTCCATTGTTGCACGGCAAAAATGGTCCAGTTATCTTTTATAGTTTTTCCACAAAACGTGTTTTGAACTTTCTGAGCGCTATAGCTTTTTCCCATTGAAAGTGCCCAAAAGCCCATTAGAATGGCACGGCGAGCAAACTGCGTGATTGCGGCTGGGTTTACCATGATATGTCATATCAGAGTGCTGGAGAACAGTTGAGGCGTGTGTAATGCATTTCCAATGCAGAAAGCGACAATGGCATTTTCAGCGCCTGAGAAGCGTTTTGAGGCACTAAAACATAGTTTTGGCGTTTTCTCAGGCATGGAACATGATAGAACCAAAATTCCAAAAGCATCTTGTGGCACTTGGGCCTCCATTGTTGCACGGCAAAAATGGTCCAGTTATCTTTTATAGTTTTTCCACAAAACGTGTTTTGAACTTTCTGAGCGCTATAGCTTTTTCCCATTGAAAGTGCCCAAAAGCCCATTAGAATGGCACGGCGAGCAAACTGCGTGATTGCGGCTGGGTTTACCATGATATGTCATATCAGAGTGCTGGAGAACAGTTGAGGCGTGTGTAATGCATTTCCAATGCAGAAAGCGACAATGGCATTTTCAGCGCCTGAGAAGCGTTTTGAGGCACTAAAACATAGTTTTGGCGTTTTCTCAGGCATGGAACATGATAGAACCAAAATTCCAAAAGCATCTTGTGGCACTTGGGCCTCCATTGTTGCACGGCAAAAATGGTCCAGTTATCTTTTATAGTTTTTCCACAAAACGTGTTTTGAACTTTCTGAGCGCTATAGCTTTTTCCCATTGAAAGTGCCCAAAAGCCCATTAGAATGGCACGGCGAGCAAACTGCGTGATTGCGGCTGGGTTTACCATGATATGTCATATCAGAGTGCTGGAGAACAGTTGAGGCGTGTGTAATGCATTTCCAATGCAGAAAGCGACAATGGCATTTTCAGCGCCTGAGAAGCGTTTTGAGGCACTAAAACATAGTTTTGGCGTTTTCTCAGGCATGGAACATGATAGAACCAAAATTCCAAAAGCATCTTGTGGCACTTGGGCCTCCATTGTTGCACGGCAAAAATGGTCCAGTTATCTTTTATAGTTTTTCCACAAAACGTGTTTTGAACTTTCTGAGCGCTATAGCTTTTTCCCATTGAAAGTGCCAAAAAGCCCATTAGAATGGCACGGCGAGCAAACTGCGTGATTGCGGCTGGGTTTACCATGATATGTCATATCAGAGTGCTGGAGAACAGTTGAGGCGTGTGTAATGCATTTCCAATGCAGAAAGCGACAATGGCATTTTCAGCGCCTGAGAAGCGTTTTGAGGCACTAAAACATAGTTTTGGCGTTTTCTCAGGCATGGAACATGATAGAACCAAAATTCCAAAAGCATCTTGTGGCACTTGGGCCTCCATTGTTGCACGGCAAAAATGGTCCAGTTATCTTTTATAGTTTTTCCACAAAACGTGTTTTGAACTTTCTGAGCGCTATAGCTTTTTCCCATTGAAAGTGCCCAAAAGCCCATTAGAATGGCACGGCGAGCAAACTGCGTGATTGCGGCTGGGTTTACCATGATATGTCATATCAGAGTGCTGGAGAACAGTTGAGGCGTGTGTAATGCATTTCCAATGCAGAAAGCGACAATGGCATTTTCAGCGCCTGAGAAGCGTTTTGAGGCACTAAAACATAGTTTTGGCGTTTTCTCAGGCATGGAACATGATAGAACCAAAATTCCAAAAGCATCTTGTGGCACTTGGGCCTCCATTGTTGCACGGCAAAAATGGTCCAGTTATCTTTTATAGTTTTTCCACAAAACGTGTTTTGAACTTTCTGAGCGCTATAGCTTTTTCCCATTGAAAGTGCCCAAAAGCCCATTAGAATGGCACGGCGAGCAAACTGCGTGATTGCGGCTGGGTTTACCATGATATGTCATATCAGAGTGCTGGAGAACAGTTGAGGCGTGTGTAATGCATTTCCAATGCAGAAAGCGACAATGGCATTTTCAGCGCCTGAGAAGCGTTTTGAGGCACTAAAACATAGTTTTGGCGTTTTCTCAGGCATGGAACATGATAGAACCAAAATTCCAAAAGCATCTTGTGGCACTTGGGCCTCCATTGTTGCACGGCAAAAATGGTCCAGTTATCTTTTATAGTTTTTCCACAAAACGTGTTTTGAACTTTCTGAGCGCTATAGCTTTTTCCCATTGAAAGTGCCCAAAAAGCCCATTAGAATGGCACGGCGAGCAAACTGCGTGATTGCGGCTGGGTTTACCATGATATGTCATATCAGAGTGCTGGAGAACAGTTGAGGCGTGTGTAATGCATTTCCAATGCAGAAAGCGACAATGGCATTTTCAGCGCCTGAGAAGCGTTTTGAGGCACTAAAACATAGTTTTGGCGTTTTCTCAGGCATGGAACATGATAGAACCAAAATTCCAAAAGCATCTTGTGGCACTTGGGCCTCCATTGTTGCACGGCAAAAATGGTCCAGTTATCTTTTATAGTTTTTCCACAAAACGTGTTTTGAACTTTCTGAGCGCTATAGCTTTTTCCCATTGAAAGTGCCAAAAAGCCCATTAGAATGGCACGGCGAGCAAACTGCGTGATTGCGGCTGGGTTTACCATGATATGTCATATCAGAGTGCTGGAGAACAGTTGAGGCGTGTGTAATGCATTTCCAATGCAGAAAGCGACAATGGCATTTTCAGCGCCTGAGAAGCGTTTTGAGGCACTAAAACATAGTTTTGGCGTTTTCTCAGGCATGGAACATGATAGAACCAAAATTCCAAAAGCATCTTGTGGCACTTGGGCCTCCATTGTTGCACGGCAAAAATGGTCCAGTTATCTTTTATAGTTTTTCCACAAAACGTGTTTTGAACTTTCTGAGCGCTATAGCTTTTTCCCATTGAAAGTGCCCAAAAGCCCATTAGAATGGCACGGCGAGCAAACTGCGTGATTGCGGCTGGGTTTACCATGATATGTCATATCAGAGTGCTGGAGAACAGTTGAGGCGTGTGTAATGCATTTCCAATGCAGAAAGCGACAATGGCATTTTCAGCGCCTGAGAAGCGTTTTGAGGCACTAAAACATAGTTTTGGCGTTTTCTCAGGCATGGAACATGATAGAACCAAAATTCCAAAAGCATCTTGTGGCACTTGGGCCTCCATTGTTGCACGGCAAAAATGGTCCAGTTATCTTTTATAGTTTTTCCACAAAACGTGTTTTGAACTTTCTGAGCGCTATAGCTTTTTCCCATTGAAAGTGCCAAAAGCCCATTAGAATGGCACGGCGAGCAAACTGCGTGATTGCGGCTGGGTTTACCATGATATGTCATATCAGAGTGCTGGAGAACAGTTGAGGCGTGTGTAATGCATTTCCAATGCAGAAAGCGACAATGGCATTTTCAGCGCCTGAGAAGCGTTTTGAGGCACTAAAACATAGTTTTGGCGTTTTCTCAGGCATGGAACATGATAGAACCAAAATTCCAAAAGCATCTTGTGGCACTTGGGCCTCCATTGTTGCACGGCAAAAATGGTCCAGTTATCTTTTATAGTTTTTCCACAAAACGTGTTTTGAACTTTCTGAGCGCTATAGCTTTTTCCCATTGAAAGTGCCCAAAAGCCCATTAGAATGGCACGGCGAGCAAACTGCGTGATTGCGGCTGGGTTTACCATGATATGTCATATCAGAGTGCTGGAGAACAGTTGAGGCGTGTGTAATGCATTTCCAATGCAGAAAGCGACAATGGCATTTTCAGCGCCTGAGAAGCGTTTTGAGGCACTAAAACATAGTTTTGGCGTTTTCTCAGGCATGGAACATGATAGAACCAAAATTCCAAAAGCATCTTGTGGCACTTGGGCCTCCATTGTTGCACGGCAAAAATGGTCCAGTTATCTTTTATAGTTTTTCACAAAACGTGTTTTGAACTTTCTGAGCGCTATAGCTTTTTCCCATTGAAAGTGCCAAAAGCCCATTAGAATGGCACGGCGAGCAAACTGCGTGATTGCGGCTGGGTTTACCATGATATGTCATATCAGAGTGCTGGAGAACAGTTGAGGCGTGTGTAATGCATTTCCAATGCAGAAAGCGACAATGGCATTTTCAGCGCCTGAGAAGCGTTTTGAGGCACTAAAACATAGTTTTGGCGTTTTCTCAGGCATGGAACATGATAGAACCAAAATTCCAAAAGCATCTTGTGGCACTTGGGCCTCCATTGTTGCACGGCAAAAATGGTCCAGTTATCTTTTATAGTTTTTCCACAAAACGTGTTTTGAACTTTCTGAGCGCTATAGCTTTTTCCCATTGAAAGTGCCCAAAAGCCCATTAGAATGGCACGGCGAGCAAACTGCGTGATTGCGGCTGGGTTTACCATGATATGTCATATCAGAGTGCTGGAGAACAGTTGAGGCGTGTGTAATGCATTTCCAATGCAGAAAGCGACAATGGCATTTTCAGCGCCTGAGAAGCGTTTTGAGGCACTAAAACATAGTTTTGGCGTTTTCTCAGGCATGGAACATGATAGAACCAAAATTCCAAAAGCATCTTGTGGCACTTGGGCCTCCATTGTTGCACGGCAAAAATGGTCCAGTTATCTTTTATAGTTTTTCCACAAAACGTGTTTTGAACTTTCTGAGCGCTATAGCTTTTTCCCATTGAAAGTGCCCAAAAGCCCATTAGAATGGCACGGCGAGCAAACTGCGTGATTGCGGCTGGGTTTACCATGATATGTCATATCAGAGTGCTGGAGAACAGTTGAGGCGTGTGTAATGCATTTCCAATGCAGAAAGCGACAATGGCATTTTCAGCGCCTGAGAAGCGTTTTGAGGCACTAAAACATAGTTTTGGCGTTTTCTCAGGCATGGAACATGATAGAACCAAAATTCCAAAAGCATCTTGTGGCACTTGGGCCTCCATTGTTGCACGGCAAAAATGGTCCAGTTATCTTTTATAGTTTTTCCACAAAACGTGTTTTGAACTTTCTGAGCGCTATAGCTTTTTCCCATTGAAAGTGCCCAAAAGCCCATTAGAATGGCACGGCGAGCAAACTGCGTGATTGCGGCTGGGTTTACCATGATATGTCATATCAGAGTGCTGGAGAACAGTTGAGGCGTGTGTAATGCATTTCCAATGCAGAAAGCGACAATGGCATTTTCAGCGCCTGAGAAGCGTTTTGAGGCACTAAAACATAGTTTTGGCGTTTTCTCAGGCATGGAACATGATAGAACCAAAATTCCAAAAGCATCTTGTGGCACTTGGGCCTCCATTGTTGCACGGCAAAAATGGTCCAGTTATCTTTTATAGTTTTTCCACAAAACGTGTTTTGAACTTTCTGAGCGCTATAGCTTTTTCCCATTGAAAGTGCCCAAAAGCCCATTAGAATGGCACGGCGAGCAAACTGCGTGATTGCGGCTGGGTTTACCATGATATGTCATATCAGAGTGCTGGAGAACAGTTGAGGCGTGTGTAATGCATTTCCAATGCAGAAAGCGACAATGGCATTTTCAGCGCCTGAGAAGCGTTTTGAGGCACTAAAACATAGTTTTGGCGTTTTCTCAGGCATGGAACATGATAGAACCAAAATTCCAAAAGCATCTTGTGGCACTTGGGCCTCCATTGTTGCACGGCAAAAATGGTCCAGTTATCTTTTATAGTTTTTCCACAAAACGTGTTTTGAACTTTCTGAGCGCTATAGCTTTTTCCCATTGAAAGTGCCCAAAAGCCCATTAGAATGGCACGGCGAGCAAACTGCGTGATTGCGGCTGGGTTTACCATGATATGTCATATCAGAGTGCTGGAGAACAGTTGAGGCGTGTGTAATGCATTTCCAATGCAGAAAGCGACAATGGCATTTTCAGCGCCTGAGAAGCGTTTTGAGGCACTAAAACATAGTTTTGGCGTTTTCTCAGGCATGGAACATGATAGAACCAAAATTCCAAAAGCATCTTGTGGCACTTGGGCCTCCATTGTTGCACGGCAAAAATGGTCCAGTTATCTTTTATAGTTTTTCCACAAAACGTGTTTTGAACTTTCTGAGCGCTATAGCTTTTTCCCATTGAAAGTGCCAAAAAGCCCATTAGAATGGCACGGCGAGCAAACTGCGTGATTGCGGCTGGGTTTACCATGATATGTCATATCAGAGTGCTGGAGAACAGTTGAGGCGTGTGTAATGCATTTCCAATGCAGAAAGCGACAATGGCATTTTCAGCGCCTGAGAAGCGTTTTGAGGCACTAAAACATAGTTTTGGCGTTTTCTCAGGCATGGAACATGATAGAACCAAAATTCCAAAAGCATCTTGTGGCACTTGGGCCTCCATTGTTGCACGGCAAAAATGGTCCAGTTATCTTTTATAGTTTTTCCACAAAACGTGTTTTGAACTTTCTGAGCGCTATAGCTTTTTCCCATTGAAAGTGCCCAAAAGCCCATTAGAATGGCACGGCGAGCAAACTGCGTGATTGCGGCTGGGTTTACCATGATATGTCATATCAGAGTGCTGGAGAACAGTTGAGGCGTGTGTAATGCATTTCCAATGCAGAAAGCGACAATGGCATTTTCAGCGCCTGAGAAGCGTTTTGAGGCACTAAAACATAGTTTTGGCGTTTTCTCAGGCATGGAACATGATAGAACCAAAATTCCAAAAGCATCTTGTGGCACTTGGGCCTCCATTGTTGCACGGCAAAAATGGTCCAGTTATCTTTTATAGTTTTTCCACAAAACGTGTTTTGAACTTTCTGAGCGCTATAGCTTTTTCCCATTGAAAGTGCCCAAAAGCCCATTAGAATGGCACGGCGAGCAAACTGCGTGATTGCGGCTGGGTTTACCATGATATGTCATATCAGAGTGCTGGAGAACAGTTGAGGCGTGTGTAATGCATTTCCAATGCAGAAAGCGACAATGGCATTTTCAGCGCCTGAGAAGCGTTTTGAGGCACTAAAACATAGTTTTGGCGTTTTCTCAGGCATGGAACATGATAGAACCAAAATTCCAAAAGCATCTTGTGGCACTTGGGCCTCCATTGTTGCACGGCAAAAATGGTCCAGTTATCTTTTATAGTTTTTCCACAAAACGTGTTTTGAACTTTCTGAGCGCTATAGCTTTTTCCCATTGAAAGTGCCCAAAAGCCCATTAGAATGGCACGGCGAGCAAACTGCGTGATTGCGGCTGGGTTTACCATGATATGTCATATCAGAGTGCTGGAGAACAGTTGAGGCGTGTGTAATGCATTTCCAATGCAGAAAGCGACAATGGCATTTTCAGCGCCTGAGAAGCGTTTTGAGGCACTAAAACATAGTTTTGGCGTTTTCTCAGGCATGGAACATGATAGAACCAAAATTCCAAAAGCATCTTGTGGCACTTGGGCCTCCATTGTTGCACGGCAAAAATGGTCCAGTTATCTTTTATAGTTTTTCCACAAAACGTGTTTTGAACTTTCTGAGCGCTATAGCTTTTTCCCATTGAAAGTGCCCAAAAGCCCATTAGAATGGCACGGCGAGCAAACTGCGTGATTGCGGCTGGGTTTACCATGATATGTCATATCAGAGTGCTGGAGAACAGTTGAGGCGTGTGTAATGCATTTCCAATGCAGAAAGCGACAATGGCATTTTCAGCGCCTGAGAAGCGTTTTGAGGCACTAAAACATAGTTTTGGCGTTTTCTCAGGCATGGAACATGATAGAACCAAAATTCCAAAAGCATCTTGTGGCACTTGGGCCTCCATTGTTGCACGGCAAAAATGGTCCAGTTATCTTTTATAGTTTTTCCACAAAACGTGTTTTGAACTTTCTGAGCGCTATAGCTTTTTCCCATTGAAAGTGCCCAAAAGCCCATTAGAATGGCACGGCGAGCAAACTGCGTGATTGCGGCTGGGTTTACCATGATATGTCATATCAGAGTGCTGGAGAACAGTTGAGGCGTGTGTAATGCATTTCCAATGCAGAAAGCGACAATGGCATTTTCAGCGCCTGAGAAGCGTTTTGAGGCACTAAAACATAGTTTTGGCGTTTTCTCAGGCATGGAACATGATAGAACCAAAATTCCAAAAGCATCTTGTGGCACTTGGGCCTCCATTGTTGCACGGCAAAAATGGTCCAGTTATCTTTTATAGTTTTTCCACAAAACGTGTTTTGAACTTTCTGAGCGCTATAGCTTTTTCCCATTGAAAGTGCCCAAAAGCCCATTAGAATGGCACGGCGAGCAAACTGCGTGATTGCGGCTGGGTTTACCATGATATGTCATATCAGAGTGCTGGAGAACAGTTGAGGCGTGTGTAATGCATTTCCAATGCAGAAAGCGACAATGGCATTTTCAGCGCCTGAGAAGCGTTTTGAGGCACTAAAACATAGTTTTGGCGTTTTCTCAGGCATGGAACATGATAGAACCAAAATTCCAAAAGCATCTTGTGGCACTTGGGCCTCCATTGTTGCACGGCAAAAATGGTCCAGTTATCTTTTATAGTTTTTCCACAAAACGTGTTTTGAACTTTCTGAGCGCTATAGCTTTTTCCCATTGAAAGTGCCCAAAAGCCCATTAGAATGGCACGGCGAGCAAACTGCGTGATTGCGGCTGGGTTTACCATGATATGTCATATCAGAGTGCTGGAGAACAGTTGAGGCGTGTGTAATGCATTTCCAATGCAGAAAGCGACAATGGCATTTTCAGCGCCTGAGAAGCGTTTTGAGGCACTAAAACATAGTTTTGGCGTTTTCTCAGGCATGGAACATGATAGAACCAAAATTCCAAAAGCATCTTGTGGCACTTGGGCCTCCATTGTTGCACGGCAAAAATGGTCCAGTTATCTTTTATAGTTTTTCCACAAAACGTGTTTTGAACTTTCTGAGCGCTATAGCTTTTTCCCATTGAAAGTGCCCAAAAGCCCATTAGAATGGCACGGCGAGCAAACTGCGTGATTGCGGCTGGGTTTACCATGATATGTCATATCAGAGTGCTGGAGAACAGTTGAGGCGTGTGTAATGCATTTCCAATGCAGAAAGCGACAATGGCATTTTCAGCGCCTGAGAAGCGTTTTGAGGCACTAAAACATAGTTTTGGCGTTTTCTCAGGCATGGAACATGATAGAACCAAAATTCCAAAAGCATCTTGTGGCACTTGGGCCTCCATTGTTGCACGGCAAAAATGGTCCAGTTATCTTTTATAGTTTTTCCACAAAACGTGTTTTGAACTTTCTGAGCGCTATAGCTTTTTCCCATTGAAAGTGCCCAAAAGCCCATTAGAATGGCACGGCGAGCAAACTGCGTGATTGCGGCTGGGTTTACCATGATATGTCATATCAGAGTGCTGGAGAACAGTTGAGGCGTGTGTAATGCATTTCCAATGCAGAAAGCGACAATGGCATTTTCAGCGCCTGAGAAGCGTTTTGAGGCACTAAAACATAGTTTTGGCGTTTTCTCAGGCATGGAACATGATAGAACCAAAATTCCAAAAGCATCTTGTGGCACTTGGGCCTCCATTGTTGCACGGCAAAAATGGTCCAGTTATCTTTTATAGTTTTTCCACAAAACGTGTTTTGAACTTTCTGAGCGCTATAGCTTTTTCCCATTGAAAGTGCCCAAAAGCCCATTAGAATGGCACGGCGAGCAAACTGCGTGATTGCGGCTGGGTTTACCATGATATGTCATATCAGAGTGCTGGAGAACAGTTGAGGCGTGTGTAATGCATTTCCAATGCAGAAAGCGACAATGGCATTTTCAGCGCCTGAGAAGCGTTTTGAGGCACTAAAACATAGTTTTGGCGTTTTCTCAGGCATGGAACATGATAGAACCAAAATTCCAAAAGCATCTTGTGGCACTTGGGCCTCCATTGTTGCACGGCAAAAATGGTCCAGTTATCTTTTATAGTTTTTCCACAAAACGTGTTTTGAACTTTCTGAGCGCTATAGCTTTTTCCCATTGAAAGTGCCCAAAAGCCCATTAGAATGGCACGGCGAGCAAACTGCGTGATTGCGGCTGGGTTTACCATGATATGTCATATCAGAGTGCTGGAGAACAGTTGAGGCGTGTGTAATGCATTTCCAATGCAGAAAGCGACAATGGCATTTTCAGCGCCTGAGAAGCGTTTTGAGGCACTAAAACATAGTTTTGGCGTTTTCTCAGGCATGGAACATGATAGAACCAAAATTCCAAAAGCATCTTGTGGCACTTGGGCCTCCATTGTTGCACGGCAAAAATGGTCCAGTTATCTTTTATAGTTTTTCCACAAAACGTGTTTTGAACTTTCTGAGCGCTATAGCTTTTTCCCATTGAAAGTGCCCAAAAGCCCATTAGAATGGCACGGCGAGCAAACTGCGTGATTGCGGCTGGGTTTACCATGATATGTCATATCAGAGTGCTGGAGAACAGTTGAGGCGTGTGTAATGCATTTCCAATGCAGAAAGCGACAATGGCATTTTCAGCGCCTGAGAAGCGTTTTGAGGCACTAAAACATAGTTTTGGCGTTTTCTCAGGCATGGAACATGATAGAACCAAAATTCCAAAAGCATCTTGTGGCACTTGGGCCTCCATTGTTGCACGGCAAAAATGGTCCAGTTATCTTTTATAGTTTTTCCACAAAACGTGTTTTGAACTTTCTGAGCGCTATAGCTTTTTCCCATTGAAAGTGCCCAAAAGCCCATTAGAATGGCACGGCGAGCAAACTGCGTGATTGCGGCTGGGTTTACCATGATATGTCATATCAGAGTGCTGGAGAACAGTTGAGGCGTGTGTAATGCATTTCCAATGCAGAAAGCGACAATGGCATTTTCAGCGCCTGAGAAGCGTTTTGAGGCACTAAAACATAGTTTTGGCGTTTTCTCAGGCATGGAACATGATAGAACCAAAATTCCAAAAGCATCTTGTGGCACTTGGGCCTCCATTGTTGCACGGCAAAAATGGTCCAGTTATCTTTTATAGTTTTTCCACAAAACGTGTTTTGAACTTTCTGAGCGCTATAGCTTTTTCCCATTGAAAGTGCCCAAAAGCCCATTAGAATGGCACGGCGAGCAAACTGCGTGATTGCGGCTGGGTTTACCATGATATGTCATATCAGAGTGCTGGAGAACAGTTGAGGCGTGTGTAATGCATTTCCAATGCAGAAAGCGACAATGGCATTTTCAGCGCCTGAGAAGCGTTTGAGGCACTAAAACATAGTTTTGGCGTTTTCTCAGGCATGGAACATGATAGAACCAAAATTCCAAAAGCATCTTGTGGCACTTGGGCCTCCATTGTTGCACGGCAAAAATGGTCCAGTTATCTTTTATAGTTTTTCACATTGGAAAAACTATAACAGATAACTGGACATGTTTGCCGTGCAACAAGGGGAGGCCCAAGTGCCACAAGATGCTTTTGGAATTTTGGGGTTCTATCATGTTCCATGTCCTGAGAAAACGCCAAAACTATGTTTAGTGCTCAAAACGCTTCTCAGGCGCTGAAAATGACATTGTTCGCTTTCTGCATTGGCAAATGCATTACACACGCCTCAACTGTTCTCCAGCACTCTGATATGACATATCATGGTAAACCCAGCCGCAATCACGCAGTTTGCTCGCCGTGCCATTCTAATGGGCTTTTGGGCACTTTCAATGGGAAAAAGCTATAGCGCTCAGAAAGTTCAAAACACGTTTTGTGGAAAAAACTATAAAAGATAACTGGACCATTTTTGCCGTGCAACAATGGAGGCCCAAGTGCCACAAGATGCTTTTGGAATTTTGGTTCTATCATGTTCCATGCCTGAGAAAACGCCAAAACTATGTTTTAGTGCCTCAAAACGCTTCTCAGGCGCTGAAAATGCCATTGTCGCTTTCTGCATTGGAAATGCATTACACACGCCTCAACTGTTCTCCAGCACTCTGATATGACATATCATGGTAAACCCAGCCGCAATCACGCAGTTTGCTCGCCGTGCCATTCTAATGGGCTTTTGGGCACTTTCAATGGGAAAAAGCTATAGCGCTCAGAAAGTTCAAAACACGTTTTGTGGAAAAAACTATAAAAGATAACTGGACCATTTTTGCCGTGCAACAATGGAGGCCCAAGTGCCACAAGATGCTTTTGGAATTTTGGTTCTATCATGTTCCATGCCTGAGAAAACGCCAAAACTATGTTTTAGTGCCTCAAAACGCTTCTCAGGCGCTGAAAATGCCATTGTCGCTTTCTGCATTGGAAATGCATTACACACGCCTCAACTGTTCTCCAGCACTCTGATATGACATATCATGGTAAACCCAGCCGCAATCACGCAGTTTGCTCGCCGTGCCATTCTAATGGGCTTTTGGGCACTTTCAATGGGAAAAAGCTATAGCGCTCAGAAAGTTCAAAACACGTTTTGTGGAAAAAACTATAAAAGATAACTGGACCATTTTTGCCGTGCAACAATGGAGGCCCAAGTGCCACAAGATGCTTTTGGAATTTTGGTTCTATCATGTTCCATGCCTGAGAAAACGCCAAAACTATGTTTTAGTGCCTCAAAACGCTTCTCAGGCGCTGAAAATGCCATTGTCGCTTTCTGCATTGGAAATGCATTACACACGCCTCAACTGTTCTCCAGCACTCTGATATGACATATCATGGTAAACCCAGCCGCAATCACGCAGTTTGCTCGCCGTGCCATTCTAATGGGCTTTTGGGCACTTTCAATGGGAAAAAGCTATAGCGCTCAGAAAGTTCAAAACACGTTTTGTGAAAAAACTATAAAAGATAACTGGACCATTTTTGCCGTGCAACAATGGAGGCCCAAGTGCCACAAGATGCTTTTGGAATTTTGGTTCTATCATGTTCCATGCCTGAGAAAACGCCAAAACTATGTTTTAGTGCCTCAAAACGCTTCTCAGGCGCTGAAAATGCCATTGTCGCTTTCTGCATTGGAAATGCATTACACACGCCTCAACTGTTCTCCAGCACTCTGATATGACATATCATGGTAAACCCAGCCGCAATCACGCAGTTTGCTCGCCGTGCCATTCTAATGGGCTTTTGGGCACTTTCAATGGGAAAAAGCTATAGCGCTCAGAAAGTTCAAAACACGTTTTGTGGAAAAAACTATAAAAGATAACTGGACCATTTTTGCCGTGCAACAATGGAGGCCCAAGTGCCACAAGATGCTTTTGGAATTTTGGTTCTATCATGTTCCATGCCTGAGAAAACGCCAAAACTATGTTTTAGTGCCTCAAAACGCTTCTCAGGCGCTGAAAATGCCATTGTCGCTTTCTGCATTGGAAATGCATTACACACGCCTCAACTGTTCTCCAGCACTCTGATATGACATATCATGGTAAACCCAGCCGCAATCACGCAGTTTGCTCGCCGTGCCATTCTAATGGGCTTTTGGGCACTTTCAATGGGAAAAAGCTATAGCGCTCAGAAAGTTCAAAACACGTTTTGTGAAAAAACTATAAAAGATAACTGGACCATTTTTGCCGTGCAACAATGGAGGCCCAAGTGCCACAAGATGCTTTTGGAATTTTGGTTCTATCATGTTCCATGCCTGAGAAAACGCCAAAACTATGTTTTAGTGCCTCAAAACGCTTCTCAGGCGCTGAAAATGCCATTGTCGCTTTCTGCATTGGAAATGCATTACACACGCCTCAACTGTTCTCCAGCACTCTGATATGACATATCATGGTAAACCCAGCCGCAATCACGCAGTTTGCTCGCCGTGCCATTCTAATGGGCTTTTGGGCACTTTCAATGGGAAAAAGCTATAGCGCTCAGAAAGTTCAAAACACGTTTTGTGGAAAAAACTATAAAAGATAACTGGACCATTTTTGCCGTGCAACAATGGAGGCCCAAGTGCCACAAGATGCTTTTGGAATTTTGGTTCTATCATGTTCCATGCCTGAGAAAACGCCAAAACTATGTTTTAGTGCCTCAAAACGCTTCTCAGGCGCTGAAAATGCCATTGTCGCTTTCTGCATTGGAAATGCATTACACACGCCTCAACTGTTCTCCAGCACTCTGATATGACATATCATGGTAAACCCAGCCGCAATCACGCAGTTTGCTCGCCGTGCCATTCTAATGGGCTTTTGGGCACTTTCAATGGGAAAAAGCTATAGCGCTCAGAAAGTTCAAAACACGTTTTGTGGAAAAAACTATAAAAGATAACTGGACCATTTTTGCCGTGCAACAATGGAGGCCCAAGTGCCACAAGATGCTTTTGGAATTTTGGTTCTATCATGTTCCATGCCTGAGAAAACGCCAAAACTATGTTTTAGTGCCTCAAAACGCTTCTCAGGCGCTGAAAATGCCATTGTCGCTTTCTGCATTGGAAATGCATTACACACGCCTCAACTGTTCTCCAGCACTCTGATATGACATATCATGGTAAACCCAGCCGCAATCACGCAGTTTGCTCGCCGTGCCATTCTAATGGGCTTTTGGGCACTTTCAATGGGAAAAAGCTATAGCGCTCAGAAAGTTCAAAACACGTTTTGTGGAAAAAACTATAAAAGATAACTGGACCATTTTTGCCGTGCAACAATGGAGGCCCAAGTGCCACAAGATGCTTTTGGAATTTTGGTTCTATCATGTTCCATGCCTGAGAAAACGCCAAAACTATGTTTTAGTGCCTCAAAACGCTTCTCAGGCGCTGAAAATGCCATTGTCGCTTTCTGCATTGGAAATGCATTACACACGCCTCAACTGTTCTCCAGCACTCTGATATTGACATATCATGGTAAACCCAGCCGCAATCACGCAGTTTGCTCGCCGTGCCATTCTAATGGGCTTTTGGGCACTTTCAATGGGAAAAAGCTATAGCGCTCAGAAAGTTCAAAACACGTTTTGTGGAAAAAACTATAAAAGATAACTGGACCATTTTTGCCGTGCAACAATGGAGGCCCAAGTGCCACAAGATGCTTTTGGAATTTTGGTTCTATCATGTTCCATGCCTGAGAAAACGCCAAAACTATGTTTTAGTGCCTCAAAACGCTTCTCAGGCGCTGAAAATGCCATTGTCGCTTTCTGCATTGGAAATGCATTACACACGCCTCAACTGTTCTCCAGCACTCTGATTGACATATCATGGTAAACCCAGCCGCAATCACGCAGTTTGCTCGCCGTGCCATTCTAATGGGCTTTTGGGCACTTTCAATGGGAAAAAGCTATAGCGCTCAGAAAGTTCAAAACACGTTTTGTGGAAAAAACTATAAAAGATAACTGGACCATTTTTGCCGTGCAACAATGGAGGCCCAAGTGCCACAAGATGCTTTTGGAATTTTGGTTCTATCATGTTCCATGCCTGAGAAAACGCCAAAACTATGTTTTAGTGCCTCAAAACGCTTCTCAGGCGCTGAAAATGCCATTGTCGCTTTCTGCATTGGAAATGCATTACACACGCCTCAACTGTTCTCCAGCACTCTGATATGACATATCATGGTAAACCCAGCCGCAATCACGCAGTTTGCTCGCCGTGCCATTCTAATGGGCTTTTGGGCACTTTCAATGGGAAAAAGCTATAGCGCTCAGAAAGTTCAAAACACGTTTTGTGGAAAAAACTATAAAAGATAACTGGACCATTTTTGCCGTGCAACAATGGAGGCCCAAGTGCCACAAGATGCTTTTGGAATTTTGGTTCTATCATGTTCCATGCCTGAGAAAACGCCAAAACTATGTTTTAGTGCCTCAAAACGCTTCTCAGGCGCTGAAAATGCCATTGTCGCTTTCTGCATTGGAAATGCATTACACACGCCTCAACTGTTCTCCAGCACTCTGATATGACATATCATGGTAAACCCAGCCGCAATCACGCAGTTTGCTCGCCGTGCCATTCTAATGGGCTTTTGGGCACTTTCAATGGGAAAAAGCTATAGCGCTCAGAAAGTTCAAAACACGTTTTGTGGAAAAAACTATAAAAGATAACTGGACCATTTTTGCCGTGCAACAATGGAGGCCCAAGTGCCACAAGATGCTTTTGGAATTTTGGTTCTATCATGTTCCATGCCTGAGAAAACGCCAAAACTATGTTTTAGTGCCTCAAAACGCTTCTCAGGCGCTGAAAATGCCATTGTCGCTTTCTGCATTGGAAATGCATTACACACGCCTCAACTGTTCTCCAGCACTCTGATATGACATATCATGGTAAACCCAGCCGCAATCACGCAGTTTGCTCGCCGTGCCATTCTAATGGGCTTTTGGGCACTTTCAATGGGAAAAAGCTATAGCGCTCAGAAAGTTCAAAACACGTTTTGTGAAAAAACTATAAAAGATAACTGGACCATTTTTGCCGTGCAACAATGGAGGCCCAAGTGCCACAAGATGCTTTTGGAATTTTGGTTCTATCATGTTCCATGCCTGAGAAAACGCCAAAACTATGTTTTAGTGCCTCAAAACGCTTCTCAGGCGCTGAAAATGCCATTGTCGCTTTCTGCATTGGAAATGCATTACACACGCCTCAACTGTTCTCCAGCACTCTGATATGACATATCATGGTAAACCCAGCCGCAATCACGCAGTTTGCTCGCCGTGCCATTCTAATGGGCTTTTGGGCACTTTCAATGGGAAAAAGCTATAGCGCTCAGAAAGTTCAAAACACGTTTTGTGGAAAAAACTATAAAAGATAACTGGACCATTTTTGCCGTGCAACAATGGAGGCCCAAGTGCCACAAGATGCTTTTGGAATTTTGGTTCTATCATGTTCCATGCCTGAGAAAACGCCAAAACTATGTTTTAGTGCCTCAAAACGCTTCTCAGGCGCTGAAAATGCCATTGTCGCTTTCTGCATTGGAAATGCATTACACACGCCTCAACTGTTCTCCAGCACTCTGATATTGACATATCATGGTAAACCCAGCCGCAATCACGCAGTTTGCTCGCCGTGCCATTCTAATGGGCTTTTGGGCACTTTCAATGGGAAAAAGCTATAGCGCTCAGAAAGTTCAAAACACGTTTTGTGAAAAAACTATAAAAGATAACTGGACCATTTTTGCCGTGCAACAATGGAGGCCCAAGTGCCACAAGATGCTTTTGGAATTTTGGTTCTATCATGTTCCATGCCTGAGAAAACGCCAAAACTATGTTTTAGTGCCTCAAAACGCTTCTCAGGCGCTGAAAATGCCATTGTCGCTTTCTGCATTGGAAATGCATTACACACGCCTCAACTGTTCTCCAGCACTCTGATATGACATATCATGGTAAACCCAGCCGCAATCACGCAGTTTGCTCGCCGTGCCATTCTAATGGGCTTTTGGGCACTTTCAATGGGAAAAAGCTATAGCGCTCAGAAAGTTCAAAACACGTTTTGTGGAAAAAACTATAAAAGATAACTGGACCATTTTTGCCGTGCAACAATGGAGGCCCAAGTGCCACAAGATGCTTTTGGAATTTTGGTTCTATCATGTTCCATGCCTGAGAAAACGCCAAAACTATGTTTTAGTGCCTCAAAACGCTTCTCAGGCGCTGAAAATGCCATTGTCGCTTTCTGCATTGGAAATGCATTACACACGCCTCAACTGTTCTCCAGCACTCTGATATGACATATCATGGTAAACCCAGCCGCAATCACGCAGTTTGCTCGCCGTGCCATTCTAATGGGCTTTTGGGCACTTTCAATGGGAAAAAGCTATAGCGCTCAGAAAGTTCAAAACACGTTTTGTGGAAAAAACTATAAAAGATAACTGGACCATTTTTGCCGTGCAACAATGGAGGCCCAAGTGCCACAAGATGCTTTTGGAATTTTGGTTCTATCATGTTCCATGCCTGAGAAAACGCCAAAACTATGTTTTAGTGCCTCAAAACGCTTCTCAGGCGCTGAAAATGCCATTGTCGCTTTCTGCATTGGAAATGCATTACACACGCCTCAACTGTTCTCCAGCACTCTGATATGACATATCATGGTAAACCCAGCCGCAATCACGCAGTTTGCTCGCCGTGCCATTCTAATGGGCTTTTGGGCACTTTCAATGGGAAAAAGCTATAGCGCTCAGAAAGTTCAAAACACGTTTTGTGGAAAAAACTATAAAAGATAACTGGACCATTTTTGCCGTGCAACAATGGAGGCCCAAGTGCCACAAGATGCTTTTGGAATTTTGGTTCTATCATGTTCCATGCCTGAGAAAACGCCAAAACTATGTTTTAGTGCCTCAAAACGCTTCTCAGGCGCTGAAAATGCCATTGTCGCTTTCTGCATTGGAAATGCATTACACACGCCTCAACTGTTCTCCAGCACTCTGATATGACATATCATGGTAAACCCAGCCGCAATCACGCAGTTTGCTCGCCGTGCCATTCTAATGGGCTTTTGGGCACTTTCAATGGGAAAAAGCTATAGCGCTCAGAAAGTTCAAAACACGTTTTGTGGAAAAAACTATAAAAGATAACTGGACCATTTTTGCCGTGCAACAATGGAGGCCCAAGTGCCACAAGATGCTTTTGGAATTTTGGTTCTATCATGTTCCATGCCTGAGAAAACGCCAAAACTATGTTTTAGTGCCTCAAAACGCTTCTCAGGCGCTGAAAATGCCATTGTCGCTTTCTGCATTGGAAATGCATTACACACGCCTCAACTGTTCTCCAGCACTCTGATATGACATATCATGGTAAACCCAGCCGCAATCACGCAGTTTGCTCGCCGTGCCATTCTAATGGGCTTTTGGGCACTTTCAATGGGAAAAAGCTATAGCGCTCAGAAAGTTCAAAACACGTTTTGTGGAAAAAACTATAAAAGATAACTGGACCATTTTTGCCGTGCAACAATGGAGGCCCAAGTGCCACAAGATGCTTTTGGAATTTTGGTTCTATCATGTTCCATGCCTGAGAAAACGCCAAAACTATGTTTTAGTGCCTCAAAACGCTTCTCAGGCGCTGAAAATGCCATTGTCGCTTTCTGCATTGGAAATGCATTACACACGCCTCAACTGTTCTCCAGCACTCTGATATGACATATCATGGTAAACCCAGCCGCAATCACGCAGTTTGCTCGCCGTGCCATTCTAATGGGCTTTTGGGCACTTTCAATGGGAAAAAGCTATAGCGCTCAGAAAGTTCAAAACACGTTTTGTGGAAAAAACTATAAAAGATAACTGGACCATTTTTGCCGTGCAACAATGGAGGCCCAAGTGCCACAAGATGCTTTTGGAATTTTGGTTCTATCATGTTCCATGCCTGAGAAAACGCCAAAACTATGTTTTAGTGCCTCAAAACGCTTCTCAGGCGCTGAAAATGCCATTGTCGCTTTCTGCATTGGAAATGCATTACACACGCCTCAACTGTTCTCCAGCACTCTGATATGACATATCATGGTAAACCCAGCCGCAATCACGCAGTTTGCTCGCCGTGCCATTCTAATGGGCTTTTGGGCACTTTCAATGGGAAAAAGCTATAGCGCTCAGAAAGTTCAAAACACGTTTTGTGGAAAAAACTATAAAAGATAACTGGACCATTTTTGCCGTGCAACAATGGAGGCCCAAGTGCCACAAGATGCTTTTGGAATTTTGGTTCTATCATGTTCCATGCCTGAGAAAACGCCAAAACTATGTTTTAGTGCCTCAAAACGCTTCTCAGGCGCTGAAAATGCCATTGTCGCTTTCTGCATTGGAAATGCATTACACACGCCTCAACTGTTCTCCAGCACTCTGATATGACATATCATGGTAAACCCAGCCGCAATCACGCAGTTTGCTCGCCGTGCCATTCTAATGGGCTTTTGGGCACTTTCAATGGGAAAAAGCTATAGCGCTCAGAAAGTTCAAAACACGTTTTGTGGAAAAAACTATAAAAGATAACTGGACCATTTTTGCCGTGCAACAATGGAGGCCCAAGTGCCACAAGATGCTTTTGGAATTTTGGTTCTATCATGTTCCATGCCTGAGAAAACGCCAAAACTATGTTTTAGTGCCTCAAAACGCTTCTCAGGCGCTGAAAATGCCATTGTCGCTTTCTGCATTGGAAATGCATTACACACGCCTCAACTGTTCTCCAGCACTCTGATATGACATATCATGGTAAACCCAGCCGCAATCACGCAGTTTGCTCGCCGTGCCATTCTAATGGGCTTTTGGGCACTTTCAATGGGAAAAAGCTATAGCGCTCAGAAAGTTCAAAACACGTTTTGTGGAAAAAACTATAAAAGATAACTGGACCATTTTTGCCGTGCAACAATGGAGGCCCAAGTGCCACAAGATGCTTTTGGAATTTTGGTTCTATCATGTTCCATGCCTGAGAAAACGCCAAAACTATGTTTTAGTGCCTCAAAACGCTTCTCAGGCGCTGAAAATGCCATTGTCGCTTTCTGCATTGGAAATGCATTACACACGCCTCAACTGTTCTCCAGCACTCTGATATGACATATCATGGTAAACCCAGCCGCAATCACGCAGTTTGCTCGCCGTGCCATTCTAATGGGCTTTTGGGCACTTTCAATGGGAAAAAGCTATAGCGCTCAGAAAGTTCAAAACACGTTTTGTGGAAAAAACTATAAAAGATAACTGGACCATTTTTGCCGTGCAACAATGGAGGCCCAAGTGCCACAAGATGCTTTTGGAATTTTGGTTCTATCATGTTCCATGCCTGAGAAAACGCCAAAACTATGTTTTAGTGCCTCAAAACGCTTCTCAGGCGCTGAAAATGCCATTGTCGCTTTCTGCATTGGAAATGCATTACACACGCCTCAACTGTTCTCCAGCACTCTGATATGACATATCATGGTAAACCCAGCCGCAATCACGCAGTTTGCTCGCCGTGCCATTCTAATGGGCTTTTGGGCACTTTCAATGGGAAAAAGCTATAGCGCTCAGAAAGTTCAAAACACGTTTTGTGGAAAAAACTATAAAAGATAACTGGACCATTTTTGCCGTGCAACAATGGAGGCCCAAGTGCCACAAGATGCTTTTGGAATTTTGGTTCTATCATGTTCCATGCCTGAGAAAACGCCAAAACTATGTTTTAGTGCCTCAAAACGCTTCTCAGGCGCTGAAAATGCCATTGTCGCTTTCTGCATTGGAAATGCATTACACACGCCTCAACTGTTCTCCAGCACTCTGATATTGACATATCATGGTAAACCCAGCCGCAATCACGCAGTTTGCTCGCCGTGCCATTCTAATGGGCTTTTGGGCACTTTCAATGGGAAAAAGCTATAGCGCTCAGAAAGTTCAAAACACGTTTTGTGGAAAAAACTATAAAAGATAACTGGACCATTTTTGCCGTGCAACAATGGAGGCCCAAGTGCCACAAGATGCTTTTGGAATTTTGGTTCTATCATGTTCCATGCCTGAGAAAACGCCAAAACTATGTTTTAGTGCCTCAAAACGCTTCTCAGGCGCTGAAAATGCCATTGTCGCTTTCTGCATTGGAAATGCATTACACACGCCTCAACTGTTCTCCAGCACTCTGATTGACATATCATGGTAAACCCAGCCGCAATCACGCAGTTTGCTCGCCGTGCCATTCTAATGGGCTTTTGGCACTTTCAATGGGAAAAAGCTATAGCGCTCAGAAAGTTCAAAACACGTTTTGTGGAAAAAACTATAAAAGATAACTGGACCATTTTTGCCGTGCAACAATGGAGGCCCAAGTGCCACAAGATGCTTTTGGAATTTTGGTTCTATCATGTTCCATGCCTGAGAAAACGCCAAAACTATGTTTTAGTGCCTCAAAACGCTTCTCAGGCGCTGAAAATGCCATTGTCGCTTTCTGCATTGGAAATGCATTACACACGCCTCAACTGTTCTCCAGCACTCTGATATGACATATCATGGTAAACCCAGCCGCAATCACGCAGTTTGCTCGCCGTGCCATTCTAATGGGCTTTTGGGCACTTTCAATGGGAAAAAGCTATAGCGCTCAGAAAGTTCAAAACACGTTTTGTGGAAAAAACTATAAAAGATAACTGGACCATTTTTGCCGTGCAACAATGGAGGCCCAAGTGCCACAAGATGCTTTTGGAATTTTGGTTCTATCATGTTCCATGCCTGAGAAAACGCCAAAACTATGTTTTAGTGCCTCAAAACGCTTCTCAGGCGCTGAAAATGCCATTGTCGCTTTCTGCATTGGAAATGCATTACACACGCCTCAACTGTTCTCCAGCACTCTGATATGACATATCATGGTAAACCCAGCCGCAATCACGCAGTTTGCTCGCCGTGCCATTCTAATGGGCTTTTGGGCACTTTCAATGGGAAAAAGCTATAGCGCTCAGAAAGTTCAAAACACGTTTTGTGGAAAAAACTATAAAAGATAACTGGACCATTTTTGCCGTGCAACAATGGAGGCCCAAGTGCCACAAGATGCTTTTGGAATTTTGGTTCTATCATGTTCCATGCCTGAGAAAACGCCAAAACTATGTTTTAGTGCCTCAAAACGCTTCTCAGGCGCTGAAAATGCCATTGTCGCTTTCTGCATTGGAAATGCATTACACACGCCTCAACTGTTCTCCAGCACTCTGATTATGACATATCATGGTAAACCCAGCCGCAATCACGCAGTTTGCTCGCCGTGCCATTCTAATGGGCTTTTGGGCACTTTCAATGGGAAAAAGCTATAGCGCTCAGAAAGTTCAAAACACGTTTTGTGGAAAAAACTATAAAAGATAACTGGACCATTTTTGCCGTGCAACAATGGAGGCCCAAGTGCCACAAGATGCTTTTGGAATTTTGGTTCTATCATGTTCCATGCCTGAGAAAACGCCAAAACTATGTTTTAGTGCCTCAAAACGCTTCTCAGGCGCTGAAAATGCCATTGTCGCTTTCTGCATTGGAAATGCATTACACACGCCTCAACTGTTCTCCAGCACTCTGATTATGACATATCATGGTAAACCCAGCCGCAATCACGCAGTTTGCTCGCCGTGCCATTCTAATGGGCTTTTGGGCACTTTCAATGGGAAAAAGCTATAGCGCTCAGAAAGTTCAAAACACGTTTTGTGGAAAAAACTATAAAAGATAACTGGACCATTTTTGCCGTGCAACAATGGAGGCCCAAGTGCCACAAGATGCTTTTGGAATTTTGGTTCTATCATGTTCCATGCCTGAGAAAACGCCAAAACTATGTTTTAGTGCCTCAAAACGCTTCTCAGGCGCTGAAAATGCCATTGTCGCTTTCTGCATTGGAAATGCATTACACACGCCTCAACTGTTCTCCAGCACTCTGATATTGACATATCATGGTAAACCCAGCCGCAATCACGCAGTTTGCTCGCCGTGCCATTCTAATGGGCTTTTGGGCACTTTCAATGGGAAAAAGCTATAGCGCTCAGAAAGTTCAAAACACGTTTTGTGGAAAAAACTATAAAAGATAACTGGACCATTTTTGCCGTGCAACAATGGAGGCCCAAGTGCCACAAGATGCTTTTGGAATTTTGGTTCTATCATGTTCCATGCCTGAGAAAACGCCAAAACTATGTTTTAGTGCCTCAAAACGCTTCTCAGGCGCTGAAAATGCCATTGTCGCTTTCTGCATTGGAAATGCATTACACACGCCTCAACTGTTCTCCAGCACTCTGATTGACATATCATGGTAAACCCAGCCGCAATCACGCAGTTTGCTCGCCGTGCCATTCTAATGGGCTTTTGGGCACTTTCAATGGGAAAAAGCTATAGCGCTCAGAAAGTTCAAAACACGTTTTGTGAAAAAACTATAAAAGATAACTGGACCATTTTTGCCGTGCAACAATGGAGGCCCAAGTGCCACAAGATGCTTTTGGAATTTTGGTTCTATCATGTTCCATGCCTGAGAAAACGCCAAAACTATGTTTTAGTGCCTCAAAACGCTTCTCAGGCGCTGAAAATGCCATTGTCGCTTTCTGCATTGGAAATGCATTACACACGCCTCAACTGTTCTCCAGCACTCTGATATGACATATCATGGTAAACCCAGCCGCAATCACGCAGTTTGCTCGCCGTGCCATTCTAATGGGCTTTTGGGCACTTTCAATGGGAAAAAGCTATAGCGCTCAGAAAGTTCAAAACACGTTTTGTGGAAAAAACTATAAAAGATAACTGGACCATTTTTGCCGTGCAACAATGGAGGCCCAAGTGCCACAAGATGCTTTTGGAATTTTGGTTCTATCATGTTCCATGCCTGAGAAAACGCCAAAACTATGTTTTAGTGCCTCAAAACGCTTCTCAGGCGCTGAAAATGCCATTGTCGCTTTCTGCATTGGAAATGCATTACACACGCCTCAACTGTTCTCCAGCACTCTGATATGACATATCATGGTAAACCCAGCCGCAATCACGCAGTTTGCTCGCCGTGCCATTCTAATGGGCTTTTGGGCACTTTCAATGGGAAAAAGCTATAGCGCTCAGAAAGTTCAAAACACGTTTTGTGGAAAAAACTATAAAAGATAACTGGACCATTTTTGCCGTGCAACAATGGAGGCCCAAGTGCCACAAGATGCTTTTGGAATTTTGGTTCTATCATGTTCCATGCCTGAGAAAACGCCAAAACTATGTTTTAGTGCCTCAAAACGCTTCTCAGGCGCTGAAAATGCCATTGTCGCTTTCTGCATTGGAAATGCATTACACACGCCTCAACTGTTCTCCAGCACTCTGATATGACATATCATGGTAAACCCAGCCGCAATCACGCAGTTTGCTCGCCGTGCCATTCTAATGGGCTTTTGGGCACTTTCAATGGGAAAAAGCTATAGCGCTCAGAAAGTTCAAAACACGTTTTGTGGAAAAAACTATAAAAGATAACTGGACCATTTTTGCCGTGCAACAATGGAGGCCCAAGTGCCACAAGATGCTTTTGGAATTTTGGTTCTATCATGTTCCATGCCTGAGAAAACGCCAAAACTATGTTTTAGTGCCTCAAAACGCTTCTCAGGCGCTGAAAATGCCATTGTCGCTTTCTGCATTGGAAATGCATTACACACGCCTCAACTGTTCTCCAGCACTCTGATATGACATATCATGGTAAACCCAGCCGCAATCACGCAGTTTGCTCGCCGTGCCATTCTAATGGGCTTTTGGGCACTTTCAATGGGAAAAAGCTATAGCGCTCAGAAAGTTCAAAACACGTTTTGTGGAAAAAACTATAAAAGATAACTGGACCATTTTTGCCGTGCAACAATGGAGGCCCAAGTGCCACAAGATGCTTTTGGAATTTTGGTTCTATCATGTTCCATGCCTGAGAAAACGCCAAAACTATGTTTTAGTGCCTCAAAACGCTTCTCAGGCGCTGAAAATGCCATTGTCGCTTTCTGCATTGGAAATGCATTACACACGCCTCAACTGTTCTCCAGCACTCTGATATTGACATATCATGGTAAACCCAGCCGCAATCACGCAGTTTGCTCGCCGTGCCATTCTAATGGGCTTTTGGGCACTTTCAATGGGAAAAAGCTATAGCGCTCAGAAAGTTCAAAACACGTTTTGTGGAAAAACTATAAAAGATAACTGGACCATTTTTGCCGTGCAACAATGGAGGCCCAAGTGCCACAAGATGCTTTTGGAATTTTGGTTCTATCATGTTCCATGCCTGAGAAAACGCCAAAACTATGTTTTAGTGCCTCAAAACGCTTCTCAGGCGCTGAAAATGCCATTGTCGCTTTCTGCATTGGAAATGCATTACACACGCCTCAACTGTTCTCCAGCACTCTGACATATCATGGTAAACCCAGCCGCAATCACGCAGTTTGCTCGCCGTGCCATTCTAATGGGCTTTTGGGCACTTTCAATGGGAAAAAGCTATAGCGCTCAGAAAGTTCAAAACACGTTTTGTGGAAAAACTATAAAAGATAACTGGACCATTTTTGCCGTGCAACAATGGAGGCCCAAGTGCCACAAGATGCTTTTGGAATTTTGGTTCTATCATGTTCCATGCCTGAGAAAACGCCAAAACTATGTTTTAGTGCCTCAAAACGCTTCTCAGGCGCTGAAAATGCCATTGTCGCTTTCTGCATTGGAAATGCATTACACACGCCTCAACTGTTCTCCAGCACTCTGATATGACATATCATGGTAAACCCAGCCGCAATCACGCAGTTTGCTCGCCGTGCCATTCTAATGGGCTTTTGGGCACTTTCAATGGGAAAAAGCTATAGCGCTCAGAAAGTTCAAAACACGTTTTGTGGAAAAAACTATAAAAGATAACTGGACCATTTTTGCCGTGCAACAATGGAGGCCCAAGTGCCACAAGATGCTTTTGGAATTTTGGTTCTATCATGTTCCATGCCTGAGAAAACGCCAAAACTATGTTTTAGTGCCTCAAAACGCTTCTCAGGCGCTGAAAATGCCATTGTCGCTTTCTGCATTGGAAATGCATTACACACGCCTCAACTGTTCTCCAGCACTCTGATATGACATATCATGGTAAACCCAGCCGCAATCACGCAGTTTGCTCGCCGTGCCATTCTAATGGGCTTTTGGGCACTTTCAATGGGAAAAAGCTATAGCGCTCAGAAAGTTCAAAACACGTTTTGTGAAAAAACTATAAAAGATAACTGGACCATTTTTGCCGTGCAACAATGGAGGCCCAAGTGCCACAAGATGCTTTTGGAATTTTGGTTCTATCATGTTCCATGCCTGAGAAAACGCCAAAACTATGTTTTAGTGCCTCAAAACGCTTCTCAGGCGCTGAAAATGCCATTGTCGCTTTCTGCATTGGAAATGCATTACACACGCCTCAACTGTTCTCCAGCACTCTGATTATGACATATCATGGTAAACCCAGCCGCAATCACGCAGTTTGCTCGCCGTGCCATTCTAATGGGCTTTTGGGCACTTTCAATGGGAAAAAGCTATAGCGCTCAGAAAGTTCAAAACACGTTTTGTGGAAAAAACTATAAAAGATAACTGGACCATTTTTGCCGTGCAACAATGGAGGCCCAAGTGCCACAAGATGCTTTTGGAATTTTGGTTCTATCATGTTCCATGCCTGAGAAAACGCCAAAACTATGTTTTAGTGCCTCAAAACGCTTCTCAGGCGCTGAAAATGCCATTGTCGCTTTCTGCATTGGAAATGCATTACACACGCCTCAACTGTTCTCCAGCACTCTGATATGACATATCATGGTAAACCCAGCCGCAATCACGCAGTTTGCTCGCCGTGCCATTCTAATGGGCTTTTGGGCACTTTCAATGGGAAAAAGCTATAGCGCTCAGAAAGTTCAAAACACGTTTTGTGGAAAAAACTATAAAAGATAACTGGACCATTTTTGCCGTGCAACAATGGAGGCCCAAGTGCCACAAGATGCTTTTGGAATTTTGGTTCTATCATGTTCCATGCCTGAGAAAACGCCAAAACTATGTTTTAGTGCCTCAAAACGCTTCTCAGGCGCTGAAAATGCCATTGTCGCTTTCTGCATTGGAAATGCATTACACACGCCTCAACTGTTCTCCAGCACTCTGATATTGACATATCATGGTAAACCCAGCCGCAATCACGCAGTTTGCTCGCCGTGCCATTCTAATGGGCTTTTGGGCACTTTCAATGGGAAAAAGCTATAGCGCTCAGAAAGTTCAAAACACGTTTTGTGGAAAAAACTATAAAAGATAACTGGACCATTTTTGCCGTGCAACAATGGAGGCCCAAGTGCCACAAGATGCTTTTGGAATTTTGGTTCTATCATGTTCCATGCCTGAGAAAACGCCAAAACTATGTTTTAGTGCCTCAAAACGCTTCTCAGGCGCTGAAAATGCCATTGTCGCTTTCTGCATTGGAAATGCATTACACACGCCTCAACTGTTCTCCAGCACTCTGATATGACATATCATGGTAAACCCAGCCGCAATCACGCAGTTTGCTCGCCGTGCCATTCTAATGGGCTTTTGGGCACTTTCAATGGGAAAAAGCTATAGCGCTCAGAAAGTTCAAAACACGTTTTGTGGAAAAAACTATAAAAGATAACTGGACCATTTTTGCCGTGCAACAATGGAGGCCCAAGTGCCACAAGATGCTTTTGGAATTTTGGTTCTATCATGTTCCATGCCTGAGAAAACGCCAAAACTATGTTTTAGTGCCTCAAAACGCTTCTCAGGCGCTGAAAATGCCATTGTCGCTTTCTGCATTGGAAATGCATTACACACGCCTCAACTGTTCTCCAGCACTCTGATATTGACATATCATGGTAAACCCAGCCGCAATCACGCAGTTTGCTCGCCGTGCCATTCTAATGGGCTTTTGGGCACTTTCAATGGGAAAAAGCTATAGCGCTCAGAAAGTTCAAAACACGTTTTGTGGAAAAAACTATAAAAGATAACTGGACCATTTTTGCCGTGCAACAATGGAGGCCCAAGTGCCACAAGATGCTTTTGGAATTTTGGTTCTATCATGTTCCATGCCTGAGAAAACGCCAAAACTATGTTTTAGTGCCTCAAAACGCTTCTCAGGCGCTGAAAATGCCATTGTCGCTTTCTGCATTGGAAATGCATTACACACGCCTCAACTGTTCTCCAGCACTCTGATATTGACATATCATGGTAAACCCAGCCGCAATCACGCAGTTTGCTCGCCGTGCCATTCTAATGGGCTTTTGGGCACTTTCAATGGGAAAAAGCTATAGCGCTCAGAAAGTTCAAAACACGTTTTGTGAAAAAACTATAAAAGATAACTGGACCATTTTTGCCGTGCAACAATGGAGGCCCAAGTGCCACAAGATGCTTTTGGAATTTTGGTTCTATCATGTTCCATGCCTGAGAAAACGCCAAAACTATGTTTTAGTGCCTCAAAACGCTTCTCAGGCGCTGAAAATGCCATTGTCGCTTTCTGCATTGGAAATGCATTACACACGCCTCAACTGTTCTCCAGCACTCTGATATTGACATATCATGGTAAACCCAGCCGCAATCACGCAGTTTGCTCGCCGTGCCATTCTAATGGGCTTTTGGGCACTTTCAATGGGAAAAAGCTATAGCGCTCAGAAAGTTCAAAACACGTTTTGTGGAAAAAACTATAAAAGATAACTGGACCATTTTTGCCGTGCAACAATGGAGGCCCAAGTGCCACAAGATGCTTTTGGAATTTTGGTTCTATCATGTTCCATGCCTGAGAAAACGCCAAAACTATGTTTTAGTGCCTCAAAACGCTTCTCAGGCGCTGAAAATGCCATTGTCGCTTTCTGCATTGGAAATGCATTACACACGCCTCAACTGTTCTCCAGCACTCTGATTATGACATATCATGGTAAACCCAGCCGCAATCACGCAGTTTGCTCGCCGTGCCATTCTAATGGGCTTTTGGGCACTTTCAATGGGAAAAAGCTATAGCGCTCAGAAAGTTCAAAACACGTTTTGTGAAAAAACTATAAAAGATAACTGGACCATTTTTGCCGTGCAACAATGGAGGCCCAAGTGCCACAAGATGCTTTTGGAATTTTGGTTCTATCATGTTCCATGCCTGAGAAAACGCCAAAACTATGTTTTAGTGCCTCAAAACGCTTCTCAGGCGCTGAAAATGCCATTGTCGCTTTCTGCATTGGAAATGCATTACACACGCCTCAACTGTTCTCCAGCACTCTGATATTGACATATCATGGTAAACCCAGCCGCAATCACGCAGTTTGCTCGCCGTGCCATTCTAATGGGCTTTTGGGCACTTTCAATGGGAAAAAGCTATAGCGCTCAGAAAGTTCAAAACACGTTTTGTGGAAAAACTATAAAAGATAACTGGACCATTTTTGCCGTGCAACAATGGAGGCCCAAGTGCCACAAGATGCTTTTGGAATTTTGGTTCTATCATGTTCCATGCCTGAGAAAACGCCAAAACTATGTTTTAGTGCCTCAAAACGCTTCTCAGGCGCTGAAAATGCCATTGTCGCTTTCTGCATTGGAAATGCATTACACACGCCTCAACTGTTCTCCAGCACTCTGATATGACATATCATGGTAAACCCAGCCGCAATCACGCAGTTTGCTCGCCGTGCCATTCTAATGGGCTTTTGGGCACTTTCAATGGGAAAAAGCTATAGCGCTCAGAAAGTTCAAAACACGTTTTGTGGAAAAAACTATAAAAGATAACTGGACCATTTTTGCCGTGCAACAATGGAGGCCCAAGTGCCACAAGATGCTTTTGGAATTTTGGTTCTATCATGTTCCATGCCTGAGAAAACGCCAAAACTATGTTTTAGTGCCTCAAAACGCTTCTCAGGCGCTGAAAATGCCATTGTCGCTTTCTGCATTGGAAATGCATTACACACGCCTCAACTGTTCTCCAGCACTCTGATATGACATATCATGGTAAACCCAGCCGCAATCACGCAGTTTGCTCGCCGTGCCATTCTAATGGGCTTTTGGGCACTTTCAATGGGAAAAAGCTATAGCGCTCAGAAAGTTCAAAACACGTTTTGTGGAAAAAACTATAAAAGATAACTGGACCATTTTTGCCGTGCAACAATGGAGGCCCAAGTGCCACAAGATGCTTTTGGAATTTTGGTTCTATCATGTTCCATGCCTGAGAAAACGCCAAAACTATGTTTTAGTGCCTCAAAACGCTTCTCAGGCGCTGAAAATGCCATTGTCGCTTTCTGCATTGGAAATGCATTACACACGCCTCAACTGTTCTCCAGCACTCTGATATGACATATCATGGTAAACCCAGCCGCAATCACGCAGTTTGCTCGCCGTGCCATTCTAATGGGCTTTTGGGCACTTTCAATGGGAAAAAGCTATAGCGCTCAGAAAGTTCAAAACACGTTTTGTGGAAAAAACTATAAAAGATAACTGGACCATTTTTGCCGTGCAACAATGGAGGCCCAAGTGCCACAAGATGCTTTTGGAATTTTGGTTCTATCATGTTCCATGCCTGAGAAAACGCCAAAACTATGTTTTAGTGCCTCAAAACGCTTCTCAGGCGCTGAAAATGCCATTGTCGCTTTCTGCATTGGAAATGCATTACACACGCCTCAACTGTTCTCCAGCACTCTGATATGACATATCATGGTAAACCCAGCCGCAATCACGCAGTTTGCTCGCCGTGCCATTCTAATGGGCTTTTGGGCACTTTCAATGGGAAAAAGCTATAGCGCTCAGAAAGTTCAAAACACGTTTTGTGGAAAAAACTATAAAAGATAACTGGACCATTTTTGCCGTGCAACAATGGAGGCCCAAGTGCCACAAGATGCTTTTGGAATTTTGGTTCTATCATGTTCCATGCCTGAGAAAACGCCAAAACTATGTTTTAGTGCCTCAAAACGCTTCTCAGGCGCTGAAAATGCCATTGTCGCTTTCTGCATTGGAAATGCATTACACACGCCTCAACTGTTCTCCAGCACTCTGATATGACATATCATGGTAAACCCAGCCGCAATCACGCAGTTTGCTCGCCGTGCCATTCTAATGGGCTTTTGGGCACTTTCAATGGGAAAAAGCTATAGCGCTCAGAAAGTTCAAAACACGTTTTGTGGAAAAAACTATAAAAGATAACTGGACCATTTTTGCCGTGCAACAATGGAGGCCCAAGTGCCACAAGATGCTTTTGGAATTTTGGTTCTATCATGTTCCATGCCTGAGAAAACGCCAAAACTATGTTTTAGTGCCTCAAAACGCTTCTCAGGCGCTGAAAATGCCATTGTCGCTTTCTGCATTGGAAATGCATTACACACGCCTCAACTGTTCTCCAGCACTCTGATATGACATATCATGGTAAACCCAGCCGCAATCACGCAGTTTGCTCGCCGTGCCATTCTAATGGGCTTTTGGGCACTTTCAATGGGAAAAAGCTATAGCGCTCAGAAAGTTCAAAACACGTTTTGTGGAAAAAACTATAAAAGATAACTGGACCATTTTTGCCGTGCAACAATGGAGGCCCAAGTGCCACAAGATGCTTTTGGAATTTTGGTTCTATCATGTTCCATGCCTGAGAAAACGCCAAAACTATGTTTTAGTGCCTCAAAACGCTTCTCAGGCGCTGAAAATGCCATTGTCGCTTTCTGCATTGGAAATGCATTACACACGCCTCAACTGTTCTCCAGCACTCTGATATGACATATCATGGTAAACCCAGCCGCAATCACGCAGTTTGCTCGCCGTGCCATTCGCCATTCTTAGTGGCAAATGGCACTAGAATGTCTTTCCATTGAAAAGCGCTATAGCTTTTTCAATGGGAAAAAGCTATAGCGCTCAGAAAGTTCTATCATGTTCCATGCCTGAGAAAAAATATTGAAATGAAGGGGTCTATGGGGTGCCGTTTGTAAAGTTTCGTTTTGTTACATTTAGCTCCAAATGTTTCTTTTTTAACACATTTAACACATTTTTGTGATTATTTTTTCATATTTAAAAAAGTGTTAAATTATATATCTAAATGTTAAATGTAAATCTAAATTTTAAATATATATCTAAATGTTAAATATATATCTAAATGTTAAATATAAATCTAATGATTAAATATATTGAGTTAATAATTGAGTTAATGTCTCTTTAAGAGATACTTAGATATTAAGCTTACTTTTCGTAAACAAATTGTTAATACATCTTCACCTACTACTGGTCTCTGTGATAGGCCTGAACCAAAACTGGAGGTGGCTGTAGAGATGGCTGGTGGTGCCTGTGCCTGACCTTGTCCAGTAGGTCTCTGAAACAAGAGTACATAATATTTAGTGAGTGATCTCAGGTGACAATGAGATCATTCTTAGAGTAGGTGTTAAAAAATAAACCACTTGCATACTCACATACATTGTAGTAACAACTAGATTAAATGAATAAAGATCTAAGTCCCAAGTGTAGCACAGGCAGTATTAAATGCTGCATTTTTAGATCAAAAACATCCCACAAATTGAGGCTGTGTCCTCCATTTTTACTCATGCTAGCATAGATATGTAATTTCTCTACAGTTAGCAAGCAGCAAGCTACTTCTGATGTAGAGGCTAATTAGACTTGATAAACAACATTTTATTTATTTATTTTTTCTACTATATCACTAGGTCTGAATAATGTCCACCACTGACCCATTTTGTTCCGTTAATCTTGCCACCCTTAGAATCTCCTTTGCTAATTGTGGTTAACTTTGCCAAATACGGGTCCCTGGTGCCTTTCTAAGTTTCTCACTGCTCATTTTTATTCTAAATATTACTTTTGTTGAGGGATTTGTGCGGCCCTCTCTGTAACGTTAACTACATGATGGAGCAATTATATTTTCGTGGGACACAAGCAGCTTTATTTGTTGTAGCTAGCTAAATTAGCATTAACTTGACAGCCACAGTGATACGTGATGCTAATCAAATGTTAGCTAGCAGCATTGATAAAATAATACAAAATGAAAAGTCTTTACTTACAGTTAGTGGTATGAGAATTGCTGGTTGTACAGCACCCTGAAGGGCTGCCCATACACCAGCAATCACAGCCCGTTCGATGTCCTCCAGGAGTGTTTATAGAGTGGTAATAAACTGCGGGCTGCCTCAGCCAAAGCTCTGCAGTGCACACAGCACTTAAAGGGGCGGAGATTCCCTTCATTATTTGCATACTAACTAAATATTTAGTTACTTTACACTTGGCGACTAAATATTTAGCTTTACATTTAGCAAGACAAAAAAGTTCACATTAGAGTTCACATTTAAATTTCTCATTTAGATTTATTTTGAACATTTATATTTAGATATATATTTAACATTTATCTTAGATTGCCACATCAGGTATGCCATGCCAGTCAAACATTGATTTCATAGCGACTATGATATCACTGCTGGTGGTATCTTTCAGTTTCATTATTTCAGGGAACTTGTAAAAATAGTCCACAAAGAAGAAACTCTGATCCTTTGTTGTGAAACATATCAGTACTACTACTTTCTACCATGGTCTGTTTGGGACTAGGTGTGAAAGTAGTGGCTCCTTTGGATTGCTGTTTCTATTCTCATTACAGACTGTACACTGTGATGTTGTCTCGTTGATATGTAAAGTCTTGTATGGCCAATATAAAATGTCTCTGGCTCTTTCTCTGCACTTAACCATCCATAAGAGCTGGGATGAGTGAAGGGGGGAAAAAAATCCATACTTGTGTACTTGATACATCCTTGATTTATGGATTTTTTTTTTCTCTTCTTTCAGCTGATGTGGAACAATAAACTTTGCTGCTTTGAACATCAGCCCAAATGTGTATGTTATCGCATTACTAAATGTCCAATAGAGCTGGATGACTTTTGAAACAGCATGTTGTTCATTTGGCCATCCTCTCTGAGTTACCTCTTTCAACAGTTCCAGTTCAGCATCCTCTGCAGTGGCTTTTTCTCTGACATGGCTAGTTGAGGTGTTCCCATGTTAACTTCTAGCTCCTTCTCTAGCAAATCCTCTTTTCTTTCTCTGAGAAATCTCAACTCAACACTGCTTGTGACATTTGAGTGCTTGTGAACTTTTTACATTGTGCTTGTGACATTTGAGTGCTTGTCTTTTTTTTTTTTTTGGGGTGGTGGTGGTGGTGGTGGGGGGGGGGGGGGGGTCAAACATTTTTATTCAGAAATAGAAGTTTTTGAAGCATGTTTGGGCTCAATCGATTTCTCCTCTTGGAAACAATTTCTCCAGCTTTAGAGAAAATTCTGATGAGGCAGGAGTATGGCAGGAGAGCCATAGCGCATTGGAACTTCATTGATGAGTTTCAAAAGTGGTCTTTCCATTTGCTGTTGCACTTGACACAGCTTCTCCTTGGCGACAGTGCTGGAACAAAAATAGTTGACAATTTTTTTGGTTTTATTTCATGTATTAGTAAGTTCTGACACTTGATCGCAAGATTTTTTAACTATCAAATTTAAAGTGTGTGCGATGCAAGGACTATGCCCGATTTTTATTAGTCTCGCTGATGCTATCATATTTGCACCAGCATCAGTCACAAAGCGTCCAACCTTTCCTGCGATGGCCCAGCTGTCAATCAGATGTCGTGTGACCTAAAAAATATACATAAATAAATAACAAGTCCTTCCATGACACCAACACAAACCATACTGAATATTTTCAATAAACCTACCTCAGCAATATTCTCTGCTGTGTGGCTCTGGGGAAAGTATTTAACTCCCAGCACAGTGGTGCACATTTTATTTTCAGTGTCAACAAAATGGCCAGTCACAGCCAAGTAGGCCTCCATGTTTATTGAAGTCCACATATCAGCTGTAAGGCTGACTGCATTGGTGGAGTGTAATTTTTCTTTAATGTTCAGGGTTTCTGCTTCATATCTTATTATATAATTATATCATTATATAATTTCCTTCAGAGCCTGTAAAACAGAAAAAACCTATCTTCAAACAATAATAATAATTCAAACTGTTAAAATTAAGTGCAATTTCTGATATATACAGTACCTTCCTGGTTGGTATCACATATGATGGCTCAAGGGTCTGCAGCATCTCCCTGAGTCCCTCGTCCTCAATGATGCTTAAAGGTTGGCAATCTTTTATTATAATATTTACAATGCATCGATTCAGGGCCTCTTTTCTAGAAGCTTCAAGTGAAAAGGAAAAGTGTTTGATTTAGATTACTATTAGCCTCCATAATAATTAGTGACTGATTACAAAATACTAATCCACCAGTGTCCATTCCTGGTGTATTTTCTTCTCTTTCATGGCGAGCTCTATAATGCCGTAGCATTGATGATGTGTTTCGGGTAGCATAGGACAACTCCATTGAGCATAGACGACATTTCACCTGTGGGTTATAATATATATATATATATATATATATATATATATATATTATATATATATATATATATATATATATATATAATCAATACTTTGTCTGCCGTGGAAACGGGAATGGAATACAAATTACCTATTAGGTTGTTATGGAAGATCAAAATGAATCCCACACGGAAGAATATTTCTCTTTCTGCGGCCTCATAGTGAACGAACGGTGTCGTGCAACAAGTGGATCCAATCTGTCTGGACTTCCTATGTAGAATTGGGCACTCATGCACATGATACAATGTGAACAAATACGACACAGTCACTGTGTCGTCACTTACCTTTTCTTAATTCGGCTCAGGCATTGCTTCAGCACATATACGTTATCGGTGCCTCCTCGTTCAAACCCCTCATAAAACAACTTTGAGTGTCAATTTGAAAATGGCCAGTTTAAATCTCCTCTCATTCTGAAGGTAAAGTTTTCCAGCTTAGTGCTTGTACAGTGAGAGGCTGTCCCAAAGATTTTCGCGCCTCAGTACTTTAACCGTTCCTCTTTTGGACATCTATCTAGTTACTGACCCCACAGCTCTGAGATGAACTAGCATCACTCAGAGCCTGACTGTGCATTTCCATTGTAAATTCAGTTTTGACTGAGCAAATCTGATGAGTTTTCAATGTTAGCATTTTAATGATTCAAACTAAAACAGTAAATGGGTCCCACGGTTCTTATCCAAAATCTTCATGGCTTTGCTATTAAATTGATCGAAGAGGTTGATTGTAGTGATTGTGCTACGAGAATTTGAACCTAATGATGAAATGTACAGCCAGCTTCATCATTCAACCACTGGTTATCTAGATGGTGCCCAGAAAATGGCATAGGCTTTTATTGATAATTGGCTAGCGTTTTGGGGGAAAGCCCGTCTCTTACGTAGAGACAGCATTCATCACGTTGGATGTGCGCTTGCTGTCGCAGAAGAGGGCTGATGGCATTAGTCGTTCAACTCCACACAGAGGTGGGACCCGGGCACAGAGCAGTAAGTTTAAAACATTTCTGTGAGCTTCTTACGAGGCTGGTACAAACCCAGCATAAAGGTATTCTTAGTGCAGAGCAAATAGGACTGTGTCTGTCCCCGCCTAAACACTAACTCCACAGCAAAAGACAATAAGAGTGAGAGCCACAAATTTAATAAAAATACTTGTGGACCCTATTAATATATTAATAAATAATCAGAACAATAATGTAATTAAATGTGATTACTAAACATTAGTAAATTTCCCCTAAATCCCTGTTAGTTTGAATTAATTAACGATAATAAACTTCACCTACTGGCCTTAACAGAACATGCTACAACAGGATGATTATTGAGACTTAATGAAGCTACTCTCCCACAGTCTGTAAAAACTTCAGACAGCGAGGAGCCGGGCGGAGGTTGGCGGAGTGGCAGTAATATCACTCCTAGTTTCTTCTTATCCCTCAATCTAAACACACATTAATTCTTTAAAGCCTATACTAACTATTAATCACCCTAACTGTAAGAAACAAACCGTTAGGTTTATAATCCATCATACCGGCCTCCTGGTCCCCTATTCCACATTTTTAATGCGTTCTCTGACTTTCTATCAGTATAGTGTTAGACTCAATAAGATTGTAATTGTAGGCTTTAATTTCATGTTGACGACAGCAGCGACTGTTTTAGGAATGCATTTGTCATCTATTAGACAGCGTAGTTTTACTCAAAACGTAAATGAACCCACTCATTGTCACTAAGCACACCTGGACCTCGTTTTAAATCTATGGTATAGAGATTAGTGAGCTCACTGCCTTCCTCATAACCCTATCTCAGATCACTTTCTAATTCACCTTCAGTTTATACTCCAAATACTTTACTGTCCCCATGAACAAAGCACCCAGATTAGAAAACATTATCTGACATCTGTGTCAAGTTTAAACACATAATAAAGCCAAGTATTTAGTACATGTTTGAGTGAGTATGGTTTGAGACAGCTCCATAGCTCGAGTCCCAGTAAAAGTGTGCACTTTGTTGACAGCGCCAGCAGTCTTTAAAGACAGCTCTAGCAATGTAGCTCCATTAACAAAAGTTGTTAGGCCGAATCGAGTAGCACCATGGTTTAATGCTGAACACTTCCCTTAAACAAGCAACCCGTAAATTAGAATGCTATGGCGTCCTCCATCTCAGAGCAAGCCCTCTGAATTCCTGGAAATATAGTCTTTTCAAATATAAAATCTCTGCGTGAGGCCAAACCAATACTATTCAACTTTAATAGAAGAAAACAGGAACAACCCTAGGTTTTCTGTTCGCACTGTAGCCATGCTGACCACCATCACAGCTCAGTAGAACCCTGTTCCCTGTTACTCTCAGCTGTGAAAACTTTCTTCAATTTTTTAACGACAAAATCACAGTTTAGAGATAAATTAATAATACTCTCTCCTACGATCAGCCTCAAGCAAGCAAAGCTGATAAAAAATGGAGGCCACTTAACCATCTGTAACGGTAGACTGTTTATCGGTGTAGATCAAACGTGAGATACGTCAGTCCATTTATGTCCTCCAAACTTCAACTTTGTCTTTTAGACCCAATTCCTACCAACTTTTTAAAGAACTCTCCCCTAATTATGAACCTATACTCAACATAATACAACACCTCCCTAGAAACAGGCTATGTGCCACATGTCTTTTAAATTGCAGTTATTAAACCGCTTCTGAAAAACCCAGTCTAGATCCTGACATTTTAGCCAACTACAGACCAATATCAAATCTCCCTTTTTTTAAAAAATCTAAAGAAAGAGTTGTAGTTAACAGTTATGTCGCCACCTCAGGACAATAGCCTATTTGAAGATTTTCAGTCAGGTTTTAGACCCACCATAGCACGAACTGCATATCCAGAGTCCACAAATGACTTGTTATAAGTTCGGACTGGACTGGTCTCAATCCCTAGTCTGGTAGATCTCGTGCGCCTTTGACACCATTGCCACAGCATCTACTCCAGAGATTAACTGTGACATAGGGTCAAGGAACCGCCCTCTGCTGGTTTAATCCTACTTATGCAGACAGGTACCATTTGTTAGTGTAAATACATTCCTCACAGTGCAGTAAGTTAGCTATGGAGTGCCGCAAGGCTCAGTAACTTGACCCATTCTGTTCATGCTTTACATGCTGCCTTTAGGAAACATATCAGAAACACTGGCATTATTTTCACTGTTTACGCAGACGATGCACAGTTTGTATTTATCATTGCTGATCAGAATGACCGCGTTGAGAACTTAGCGCCTGTGTGAGAGACATAAGACCTGGATGACACTTAATTATCTCCTCCTAAACCCAGAAAAAACAGGGTCATTATACTATGCCCCAAAAGCTGAGAGATGCTCTGTCTGACCAGAGTCTCCCTGGACAGTGTCAGTGTAGCCTTCATTCTACTGTAGAAACTTAATTTAATATTAAGTTACTTACTTACTATTTTATCTAAGTGACGCTGAAACTTGTCCATGCATTTGTCCCATCTAGGTTTAGATTACTGTAACTCTCTGCTGTCAGCGTGCCTACAAACTCATTAAATGTTTTCAGCTTGTTTCAAAACGCAGCAGCAAGATTATTAAACAGAAACTAACAGGAGAAATATTACTCCTGTGCTGAGCTTACTTCACTGCTTTCCAGTTTGATTCATAATTAGGATTTAAATCCTTCCCGACTTACAAGGCCGTAAATGGATGGCCCCATCCTCATTAATGAATGTTATAGTGCCATACCAACCAAGCAGGGTACTGCGCTCACAAAATGCAGGTCTATTAGTGGTTTCCCAGGGTTTTCTAAAAGTACAGTTGGAGGTAGAGCCTTTAGTTACCAAGCCTCGTTTTATGGAATCAGCTTCCAGCTCATGTTAGAGAGGCAGACACAGTCTCTACATTTAAGGTTAGGCTTAAACGTTCCTCTTTGAGAAGCTTATGGTCAGGGCCAGCTAGGAACAGGGTTAATTCCACAGTTGAAGCTAGGCTGCTCCAGGAGCTAGAAGCTGGGGAAGTATGGTGCACTGAGCCTCTGTCCTCTGGTTTCATCTGCTGCTCCTCTTCTATCACTGTGATTAATATAATGAAATACTCTATATCTCCAATCAGTTCATTGCTATTCACAAGTTGTCCCTCTCTCCCGCTCCCCTCTGGGGAGTGGGGACTGTTTCAGATGCCTGGCAGCTGGCAGATGTCCCAGTGATGATAGGATAGCTGACCCCATCTGTGCCCTGTCCCGACCTGTGTGCCCTCAACCTCACCTCTAAGGATTTCCCGGATCTACCTCACCCCACTCACCTGTCTGGATGAGGCCCACCTGCTGCATCCTGGATTTCCCGGACCTATCTCGCTCCACTCACCTGTCTGGATGAGGTCCCTGCTGCAGCCCGGATCTCCCGGACCTATCTCGCCCACTTACCTGTCTGGATGAGGCCACCTGCTGCATCCTATGGACTTCCTCAACCTATCTCACCCACTCTCGTCTGGATGAATCCTTACAGAGCTGATCTATGATCCTATAGATGAACTAAGGACTAGCAGTCCTAGATGCATTGCCTGTCCGTCCTGGGAGAGGAATCTCTCCTTCAATATGGGCTCCATAAGGTTTCTTCTTTTTTCCCGTAGCTGGGGTTTTTTAGGAGTTTTTTCCTTACCGAGAAGGAGGGTCTAAGGACAGGAGTGTCCTGGGTCTATTTAGTTTAGTGTAGTTATTGTTTGTGCTGATTGTGTGTTAAGTCTGATTGTGTGTTTATGTTGATCAACTGTTTGTGAAGCCCTTTGAGGCGACTTTTGTTGTGATATTGGCTATACAAATAAATCTGAATTGAATTGAATAGAGCCGACCGATATGGATTTTTTGAGGCTGATCCGATTATTTTAATTATTGTTCTATGAGGTTTTATGGCAGAGAAATTAGCAAAAATATTTTTTATTGATATTGTTACAGTGTGGTTTGAATGAAAACATCTGACTATGTAATGTCAGATTTTGTTTTGTACATATTGGCTGATTAATGATCATGGATAACATAAATTGTATAAATGATAGAAATAAATCACTGAGTGCACTGTAGATAGGCTTGTGCTGGAATTTACTTAAGTGTTACCATCACTATGGTACATCAGTAAGAATGTAAGGAGGATTGAATATAAGGAGATTGTTATAAGACATTTATTTGCCACAGTGCCACAACAGAGATTTGGTTGAGACTTCCCCTAGTTAGGGTTGACTTCTACAAACACAAGACAAGCAGTATCACCAACATTACTAAAATTGTAAATCATTCATGAATATCTAATAACTCTGTCCTAAAGGGGGAGGGTAGCCTACCACTTAAAAAAGAGTCAAAGAACCACAAGTGATTAAAGGTCAACAGTCAGGTCCATAATGTTATGTCATCTATAAGTTACAGCTAATGTGGAACATTGCACTGTGCCTCACACATGACAATCATCAGAACTTAAGAGCTGAGAACAGTGACCATTAAATGTACAGATACTGTGCTGATATACTAGTCACTTAACAGAATATCTATAAGAATTACTGGTCTACTAGTAACAAAAACTAGTGATGTTGTGCTCGAGCCCACTGCTCGCACAGTATCGAATCTTTTGAAGAACAATTGTTTTCGAGACGAAGTGATTCGAGCCCTGATTAAGATTACATGATTCACAGCGGTGAGGCATCGTTTCGTTTTTTTTTTTCATGTACTCCAATGGCTCAGTTCTCACAGACAGCCAGCAGATTGTCCCTATTTTCATTCTGTAATAATGCTTCGAGCAGCGTGTCTTCTTGAGCCAGCTGTGTCAAGTGTTCGTTGCTTCATGAGGCCTCAAAGTCACCATCACTAGTAAAACGACCAACACTTACTCAAGACGCATAACAATGTGCAATGTCTGGTCTGGAGGCCTCTGCTTCAACAGAACAATGGAAGGAGGGGCTTTAAATAAGGAAGAGGGATCAAGAAGTGACCCTGGCGAGGGGTGGGATTTTGGCAGGATGTAATGAAAATGTGACTCTTTTCTACACTTAGCTTCATTCTGCACCTTTTTGAACATTAATACTTGTTTTTTCTCTCTCTCTTTAAAATATGAATGTATATGTGTTATCTTATCCCTTAAACGAATGACTCTTATTTTGGGGGATTTTTTTGTTAATGTATATTGTATTTATGTTCAATAAATTCATTCATTCATCATTCATTCATTATTGCCTTTTTGAGCTTTTCAGGCCATGATAAGGCCTTTAGGTTTCATATGAACTAATCTGGGTGATTTAGCCTAAAAAAAAATCTCAGATTTTTTCACAAAAAAATTCGATTTACAATTGAAACAATTTTTTTTCCCCCTTACTTAAATTCAAACTGAAGACACAGAGAACTGTCCAAACAGTTTAGCTTATTGCTTTGATTTTCCGCTTGAGGTTAAAGTGCAATCGCAAGTCCAATAGACGAGAGTCCCTGTATTTTACAGGGATTTTCTTTCTTATAAGTTTGCCCGAGAAAGTGCAATTTTTTTTGTCCTATAATTCTTTCTTAAAAATATTAGCGTAGACTGTAAAACCTAACAAAATCTGTTTTTAAACATATGCGAGTGGTAATTGAATTTAAAAATACCTGTCATTTGAACAAGCTAAGTGTACCTACTTTTAAAATGATATTGCTGTATTATTAGCTGTTTTTGGGCTCCGCAGCGGATTCTGATTCTGTTCCTCGTCAGATCTTCTCTGGTGATTCCCGTGTGTGCTGTATAACATCCAATCTTAAAAACAGAGGAGGTTTGCTGTGCTATGTTTTCAGGAAGGTTATTACCGGCAACATTAACGTTAAAGACAATGACCTCAACTTCATTGTTGTCTAAATACGCTGCCCATTCAACTTTTTTAGCAAATAATCACCATGGCAACGCAGAAGCTTTTCAGAGTGACACCAGACAAACTAGAAAGCACCGCGTTCGTCTCCTCCTTTAGTCCCATCCACACCGCTGCTGCTGGCGAGCACCTGCGACCTCATTTGAGCTTCGATCTCCGCGCTTAGCTCCGCACCTCCCTCTATCCTCTGCATCGCACCTCACGCCGCTTTGGTGGAGGTGCTCAGGCCTCTGCTGCGAAGATCACGGATCAAACGTGAGGATGAAGTGCTGAGATCCCTGCTAGACTTGGACCGTCCAAACTTTATGCTCGGTAAGGCTGAGAGACTGAGGCTATTATTATGCTTTGGTTTTTTGTGTTAGTTTCTGCCCATTGTCGCGCAACTGTATTGCAATCACATTGTGTTGTAAGAATGAGAGTGGTCGGTCAGTTTCCTCTTGACTGCTATCTCAGGTGAGGGATAAAAGCGCAGAACCAGTTTGCCACTCTCAGGGTCTTTGAGCTGCCTGTAAATATAATTAATTCTATTTATTTGCTTTGAACTAGAAATTGTGGCAACTTTTTAGACTTTTCTTAAGTTTTCTGGTGTAGGTTAATATCTACGGTGGAGCCATAATGAATTTCCATGGGGCACAGTTGTAAGGTATGGTGGGGCTTAAATTAAGCTCACCAGGCCAGCGAGTTTCTGCTTTTGCATTTTGCTACCCAGCCAATACTGTTGTAGTCAGTTTCATAATGCCCCAACATTCTATAAGAACTTCTTTTGCAGGATGAGCTCGCAGTGGTTTAAGCTGTAAGTCAGAGTGACTCTCTCCTAATTCACTTGCATTGCAGAGACATGGTGATGTCCTGAAGGCCCTGCTTCGATACGTAGGGCTTGGGGCTGCCCTACATCCTTCTAGGTTTGTTCAGCTGCAGACATGTAGGTGATGTAACCACAGTTAATCATCTTTATGTACTGATTATTTTTCCTAGCTGCCATAAATAACCAATTCTATAACATTTGTATGTAAATATAACATGTCATAAACACTGTTTTGCATTGTCCATTTTGTCCTGTATTATTGTAAAAGCTATAAATGTATGAATATGCTAACTCAAATAATATCAGACTCATGAATTACTTTGCATATTATATGAACTGTGTAATGTTTAAATAGAAACATTACATGAGTGTGGATCAGAGAAGTGAGTGACCTGCTTTCAGTGGTGTTGTGACACAAGATGAATTTCTTGTGCTGAGTGACAGTAGGATGGTGCTGTTGGGAGGGCAGGGTGGTGTGGAGCTCAGAAGGGGTAACAGTGATGAGGAGTAAACACACAAAGACCCAGGGGCGTAACATCAGGCAGTGCAGCAGTGCGGCAGTGCAACTGCACTGGGGCCCAGGAGGTTTGGGGCCCATTAGAGTGGGTCCTTGTAAATCTATGGTCACGACTGAATTTCATAATAATAAGGTGCAGCACTACTCTGGCAGAGTTTTTTAACATAAATTTAAAAAAAATTTTTGGTTAAAGTTGTAAATTCAAAAAAGACCACAAAACAACTTTTTTCTTAGATAAATACACAAATTGTAATAAAAAAAACTCTATCCAAATATTTGTGATAAGCAACTTAAAAAAAATTTTTTTTTAAATTTTCGTAAACCACAACATTGTATACTTAAAAACCTAAAACGTCCATAACTTTTGCAAGCAAAACAATTACGACACAAATTCACGGGAGGATCTATCCATTGGTTTGCTGCTTAATATTTGTAAGACATGAATAGAAATGATTTTGAAAAACTCCATCTGGTACTTGTTACACAACTATAAATATTTTAACCCTTGGATGCACAACCTACCAATCTCTACACTCTCCCACGAGTGGGGTCACAAAAAGATCCCAATTAAATCAATATTCAGGTCAATCAGGTGTCAAAACATATTTGTGTGTCCACTGCTGGAGGACGAACCGAGAACTTAAACGGTCCGAGACCATAACGCTGTCCAGCATATAATACACACAAACTTTTTATCTTCTCTACTGTGTGCAGCTGTCCAAACCTACTTGCTTCTTGCTGTGACATTGCACACAGGGTACTGCATTTCCAACAGCAATTAGTGGCCTTTGCAATCTTTTGGTTTGTTGACACCACTGGCACCTCTTTCTCTTCTGCTGGCCTGTGTGCTTCTTTTCTGTGTCCGATCGCAGCAGTTTTTGTCTCTCCACACCTCCCCATTGCTTCAGTATGTAGGTTGGTAGGGTCGGGGTACCTTCCTCATCGACTTTTCATGTGAGGTGTCACAAGCTCCTTTTGAGAGCTCCTGTGATGAAGTGTTGTCGTCATCGGTGATGCCTTGTAATTCAGGTGCTGACCTGAAAAATGAATAGGAATCAGAACCGCGACATCAATCATGTCCAAAGCACCATGGGCCCCCTCTGCGTCCTGGCGTTGCAGGTGTAGTTTGCCAACATGTGTTCCATATTCTCTACTCCTCCTTTGGTCTGGTTGTAGAAAGGAGATCGCTTCTGTTTTTTTCTTTGGGCTGTTTTCTCCACCTCTTGCTGTGGTGCATTGTGCTAATCAGCAGACACCTTTCCCTTTTTCTCACATAAGCTGAAATCATGGTCATGCTGCCATTGAACCCAATTCATGCTGTGGACCTCTCTGGACCTGGAAGCCTTCAGTGACTGAGGAATGTCTGGCTTGTTCTGTCGCAAAGTTCCCACATAGTCAGACCCCCTTCTCAAGGAGATGCTCTGAAAGAGCACACTGGTGAAGAAGTTGTCATGGTTGCTGTTTGCAACCTGTGGTCTGATCCACTCACAACTTGACGCACAATGTTTCTCCCAGATTCTTCGGATGTCTTCCCCTGGTTGTCCCTCCCTAGTTCACAATCCCATCACTGCATTGGGTGCATCATCACAACCCAGAAGATCTTTATGCCGTACTAGATGAACAAGTAGATGAACAACTTGTTACCTTTCAGAGGGAGCCTGAAAGGTACCCGTTTTCATCTACTGTAACAATCAACTGGGTGCTTTTCTGCTGCAGTTGGACCAGACAGGTCCCATATGTAAGCGGAAAGCCTGCCATGTGGTCTGTTTCAGTCTGTAGGCTCTGGTCCTCTTGTCATCAAGTGCAAGAAACGGCAAAATATCTTTCAAATCTTCAAACTGACATAGTGGCCTGGTACAATGGGTTATGCAGAGGCCTCCAAAAAGCACACAAACTGGTAGATCCCAGTTTCTCTCAATTCCTGCAAGAATGGTCAATCCAATGAATGCCATGAGCCTCATGTTTGGTTTACCTTTTTTCCCACTCTTTTCCCCTGTCTGTGGCTACGCTTCAATCCCTCCTGTTTGTGCAGTCAGCAACTCTTCTATTATAATGGTTCGGACATGACAGCTCCTCCCATTCATCTCATTTGGGAGACAAGTACTAACCCAGGTGCAAGCCCTGGCCGACTACTTAAATATTGTGGCTTGGTGGTTTTAGCCTGGCTGGGAGGTACCTGTCCAGTAAGAGCCCTTTGCGGCTCATTCTGTTGACCACTATCCATTTCCTCTTCAGGGGACTCATCAGAGGACTCCTCTTGTCTGACTGGCCTTGTACCGTGGGGGGACATAGTCTGGGTCCTCTACATCCGAGATGTCAGATTCCTGAGTCCATGCCGACGATGGGCTTCTTTCATCCCATCCGTTCCGGATCATTTGTGGCAAGGTCCACAGGGATCCTAGCTGCCTCCTAGCAGCCATGTTTACTTTGATAATAAAAAAAACATTAAAATGACAATTTTTTGAAATGCAACGAACTAATTAAAAACCCCCCTATAAAAAAACTACCTAATATACATTAGCCTACTTTTGAGTTACTAGGTTGGGTACAAAGTGTGTGCGTGCGAGCGTGTGTGGCAGCGTGTGCGTTAGCTACTGTTGCTAACACAATACGGTTGTTACCTACCTAAATACAATACTGTTGCTAACAGTAATGTGGGTCATTTTCGATCCACGTGTGCTCTAAGGGTTAAAAA